>CM038227.1:45503307-45948307 GCA_021442155.1 Cymbidium sinense | reverse complement strand
AATTTTAAGTTAGCTTCATGATTGCAAACCAAATATAATTTTAAGTTAATTGCAAGGGATAATGGATTTTTGTATGTGGCTCATTATAGTTGATTTCAAGTTAATGTTAAATGTTTATATGAGCAGTGATCAGACTGATTATTTTAATGATATGTTGAGCATATCATACTACAAATTCTCTATTTGTTTTGGAGTTTATTCATACTAATAAACAAAAAAGTTGTAGCATTGTTAATGAAACCGATATGTATTTAATTTCCTGATTGGGTGCGGTTGGAATGAAGTGATGCTCGTGTCAATTGCTCCTTGGGTTCGATTTCCCGGTTTGGTCCGGCTTGGCGAGTGGTTTAATGAGTTGACTCCGGTGAATCAAAACGAGTGGAGAGTGTTGAGAGGGTTTTGCGGTGCTTTCTGATCCGTTGGATTTAGCACCTTTTTACTCAGCCGTTGAATCTAATCACTTGTATTGAGTGCTTCTTGAATTGATCCACCGGGATTAAGCGGTTTGGATCCGCCTCGATCGTATTTGATCAAGCGGTTAGTTCCGTGAAGTTAGTGGATTACACCTGATTTCGCTTGATCTTTGAATTGATCGATCCGTTGGTATTATCTTAAGTGGCGTTTCTTGACCGTGGATGATATTTCTTGATGTAACTTACCTTAATTCTTTTTTCTTTGGTGTTTCATTTGGTTTGGTGCCTCGTCATCGAGAAGAAATAGGGTTCTGGCGAGGATCGAGGAGAAACCTAGGTTCTCCTGAAGGATGGTGGTTTCCGTGAGGTAAACCTGAAGAAGATGTCAGGAGGAAGAGGAAGAAGAAGCCCAAGAAGATAAGTTCCTTTCTTAAAATCTTGATTATTCTCTCTTTGGCTTTTGATCTCTATTTATACTTTTTCTCAATCTCCATGGTTAGATCTGTTGAGTTTACTAAGTGGATCCGTTCTTTAACTTCTTTCGGAGTTGTTCTATCTTGATGTACGCTTGCTTGAGAGCTTGTTTCTTGATTTCTGGCTTTGCTTTTGGCCGTTGTGTTCTTGTTACCGCTCTGGGATACTTTCTTAACTTTATGTTTGCGGGAAAGGCATTGAGTGCTTAACTCTGTTCTTGTCATTGGTGTATATATGTTGCCTTACCTCCTGTTCTTTGCTTCTTGATTCTCGGACTTTTGTATTTTTTGGTTTCGTTGATATTATAATTCTTTGTCTTTGGACTTATGTAATTAAATGTTGTTGTTATTTACTGGCTGTTCTGAACTTCTGTAATAGATTCTTAATGTTGTATGCTGTATTTTGGCCTTGGAGGAATTGGATTCATATCATTACTCCCCCCCTCACACTGACCTTGTCCTCAAGGTCAATTTCTGGTGATGCTTTCTGTATTTCTTTATTTGACATTCCAGAAGCATCTGTGGCTAAAAAAAAATCCTTCCCAGTGTTTTAAAGTTTCTTTACTTTGTCGACTTCCATTACTTGAAATTGTAACATCTTTAATTCCATCTTGAGTTGGTAATTTTACTGATTGTAGTATAAAAGCTTGTCTGTATTGTAGTAGTCTTGGATTGAAGCTCTCTTCTATGTTATCGGTCATTTGTTTCATATTGTTTTGAGCTTGTGATTTATATGGTCCTTCCATTGTCGAAAATGAATCCTCCTTTGTATGTGTTTGGATTATGTGATCTTGCTCATTGTCCATCTTATTTGAGGTAAAGGATTTTGTGCGGTGACTTATTATGGACTATCTTATTCTATATAATTGGGTTATATCGACATAAAATCTAAGCTAAGTTAGTGGTTAGAATTTATTTATCGTATGTATACAATCTCTATCATTTGCCTTAGGATTGAAAGGTTGATAGTTGAAGCTTGCTTCTAATGCTTCTTCTTGAATCCCTTGCCTTCTTTGGTTGAGTATTATCTTTGTAATTGATACTCTTGGTCCTCATTGATTATCATGAAGGCAAATAACTTGGCATATATGCCCTTTGTGATATTTTTTAATTAAAACACAATCCTTTCTTTCTTCTTTCTTCTTATTTGGGTAGGTGTCGACCTCGAATTCTTAAAATGTTTACTTTGATTGTTGCTTGTTGATTGGTGTTTGTGTGAGGAGGCAGTATGGGCTATTCTTGTAATTGAGGTTGTTTTAGTCTTTGGAGGTTGGTGATCTTGTAGTTTCTTGGCATTGTTACATCATCGTCCTCCCATCGGTTTAGCTAGCGGAAGGCTTCTTTGTAGGGAACTAACTGCGATACTCTTACTTCCCTTTTTATATCTGTCTTGATTCAAAGCACTCTGTAAGAATTGGTGGAATACGATATCGATTTGTCAATTCCTCAAACTCATTATAAAATTCTTTGTCTTGTAGATTTACGTTGTAATTTAGCAAGTTCACCCTTAAATCTCACAAAGATGGGCCAAATCTACGAATAACTTGTTCTTTAAATTACATCCATGAGTGTATTTGTTTATTAAGATGCATATATTGATACCATAAGTGCAGGTCCATCCATGTAAGCGAGGAAATTATGAACTTGTTCTTGATAAATTGTGATATTGAAATCTTGTGCTTTGAGAGCCATCCTTTAGGGTTGTCTCCATTAAACGCGGCATATATATTTTAATAGGTATTGACATGGATGTGTGTGTATGTGTACATTTGGAGAATAGGATTACGAATGGGATGCATCATACACATTTGAGGTTGTTTTTTAATCTGTTTTTACATGGCGGTCAATCTTTTTTGATATTTCGGTCAAATAGATCGAGGTCATTTGTTCTTTTGTTTAATCGGGTAACACATTCTTCAAGTGTTTTGATGTGTTTTGTTCCTTCGCCATTTTCGAGTGTAGTCAACGAGCACCAATGATATGTATTTAATTTCCGATCTGGTGAGAGAATGAGTTTGTTCTGTGTCAATTCGGTTCTCGCTGGGTTCGATTTCGGTTGGTCCGATCCGCTTGCTTGAGTGGTTTAATGAGTCGATTCACCGAGTGAATCAACTACCGAAAGTGGAGAGTGTCAGAGGCTTGCTGATCCGCTGATTTAGCGCTTTACTCGGATCTAATCACTTGATCAGTTTGAATTGATCCTCAACCGCCGGATTAAACGTTGGACCGCCTGATGTATTGGCCAAGCGTTTTCGCTCGTATTGATCGAAGTGGCCGCTTTATCTGATGACTGGCGTAATTCTTCTGTTTCATTTTCGACGCCGTCGCCCCGAGAAGAAATAGGGCGGGCGAGGATCTGAGGAGAAACCGGTTCTCGGGTGAAGGATGGTGGTTTAGGTGTAAAACCTAAGAAGATGTGAGGAAGAGAGGAAGAAGAAGCTCAAGAAGATAAGTTCCTTTCTTAAAATCTTGATTATTCCTCTGCTTGGCTTTTGATCTCTATTTATACTTCTTTTTCTCAATCTCCTGGTTAGATCATGAGTTTACTGGATCCACGGTTCTTTAACCGCTTGAGGTTGTTATTCTTATGTCGATGCCACCGCTGTTTGAGAGCTTGTTTCTTGATTTGCTTTTGGCTGTGTTCTTTACCGCCAGGATACTTTCGCTTAACTTTATGTTTGCAGAAAGGCATCGGAGTGCTTAACTCTTGTCTATCACGAGTCTATATATGTTGCCTTACCTCCCGTTGTCGTGTTTATCGATTCTCCTGACTTTTGTATTTTTTGGTTTCATTGATATTATAATTCTGTCTGACTTATGTAATTAAATGTTGTTATTTACTCGAACTTCGTAGATTCTTAATGTTGTATCAGATTTTGGCCTCGAGGAATTGGATTCATATCATTACTCCCCCCCTCACACTGACCTTGTCCTCAAGGTCAATTTCTGGTGATGCTTTCTGTATTTCTTTATTTGACATTCCAGAAGCATCTGTGGCTAAAAAAAAATCCTTCCCAGTGTTTTAAAGTTTCTTTACTTTGTCGACTTCCCTGCATTACTTTTCTGTGACCGAAATTGTAACATGCTTAGCTAAAAGCTACCCATCTTCAATCGAAATTTGTAATTTTAGTCATCAGAAAGGTAAAGTATTGTAGTAGTGAAGCTCTCTCTATGTTATCTGGCCATTTGTTTCATATTGTTTTGAGCTTCCGTGATTTATATGGGTCTCCGTCAACCTATCAAAATGAATCCTCCTTTGTATGTGGTCGGATTATGTGATACCGCTCGTTGTCCATCTTATTTGAGGTCAAAGGATTTTGTGGTGACTTATTACTATGGACTATCTTATTCTATATAATTGGGTTATATCCGACATAAAAAGCTAAGTTAGCTTAGAACTATTTATCATGTGTATATACAATCTCCATGCCTTAGCCCGGATTGAAAGGTTGATAGTTGAAGCTTGCTTCTAATGCTTCTTCTTGAATCCACGCTCTTGGTTGAGTATGTCAGAATTGATACGGTCCTCATCGATTATCATGAAGGCAAATAACTTGGCATATATGCGCTTTGTGATATTTTTTCCTCACAATTAAAACACAATCCTTTCTTTCTTCTTATTTTGTGGTGTCACTCCGAATTGCTAAAGGTCAAGCATTTGATTGTGCTTTGTTGATTGGTGTTTGTGTGAGGAGATGTTATAATTGAGGTTGTTTAGTCTTGGAGGTTCGATCTTGTAGTTTCTGGCATTGTTACATCATCACTAGCTGTCCTCCATCGCTTAGCTAACTGAAGGCTTCAGGGGAACTAGTCAATAATGCTCTTACTTCCTTTTATATCCTGCCTTAAACCGATTCAAAACTGTAAGAATTCGTGGTGGAATACGATATCCGATTTGTCAATTCCTCAAACTCATTATAAAATTGTTAATCAGTAGATTTCTGTAATTTAGCAAGTTCACCCCTTAAATCTGAAAAGATGGGCCAAATCAATAACTTGTTCTTTAAATTATGTCCATGAGTGTGCTTATTAAGATGCATATATCGATACCAAAGTGCGTGTCCATCCATGTAAACCGAGGAAATTATGAACTGCTCTTCCGATAAATTGTGATATTGAAAGTCGGTTCTGCTTTGAATGCCTTTAGGTTGTCTCCATTAAACCTCGCATATCTATTTTAATATTGACATGGATGTGTGTGTATGTGGTCTGCTTGGAGAATAGGATTCGGGATGCATCACATAGGATTTGAGGTTATTTTTCCAACTTTTCTATGGCAATAATCTTTTGATATTTCAAATAATAGTGACCGAGTCATTTGTTCTTCTGTTTTGTTTAATCGGGTAACACATTCTTCAAGTGTTTTTGATGTGTTTCTTGTTCCTTCTGCCATTTTCTGAGTGTTGTAGTCAACGAGAGCACCAATGATATGTATTTAATTTCCTGATTGGGTCTGGTTGGAGAGAATGAGTTCGCCTCGGTCAATTCTCGCTCCGCCAGTTCGACCGGTTTTTGGTCTGATCCGGCTTGGCTTGAGTGGTTTAATGAGTTGACTCACTGAGTGAATCTGAACCCGGCTGAGTGGAGAGTGTTGAGAGGGTTTTGCGGTGCTTTCTGATCCGTTGGATTTAGCGCCTTTTTACTCAGCCGTTTGATCTAATCACTTGGATTGAGTGCTTCTTGAATTGATCCTCAAACCTGATTAAACCGTTGGATCCGCCTCGATCCGGTATTTGATCTGCCGAAGTTCCCGTGAAGTTAGTGGATTACACTGCTGATTTCAGCCTTGATCTTTGGAATTGATCCGATCCGCTGGTATTATCTTAAGTGGTCGCTTGACCGTGGATGATATTTCTTGATGTAACTTACCTTAATTCTTTTGTCGGTGTTTCATTTGGTTTCACTGCTGGTCGCCGCCCCGAGAAGAAATAGGGTCGAGGATCGGAGGAGAAACCAGGTTCTCTGTGAAGGATGGTGGTTTCCTGAGGTAAACCTAGAAGAAGATGTGGAGGAAGAGAGGAAGAAGCAAGAAGAAGATAAGTTCCTTTCTTAAAATCTTGATTATTCCTCTGCTTTGGCTTTTGATCTCTATTTATACTTTTTTTCTCAATCTCCATGGTTAGATCTCATGAGTTTACTAAGTGGATCCACCTGCTCTTCTTAACCGCTTGTGAGTTGTTATTCGCCGATGTGGCCACTGCTTGCTTGAGAGCTTGTTTCTTGATTTCTGGCTTTGCTTTTGGCCGTTGTGTTCTTGTTACCTGCTCACTGGGATACTTTCTGTTTAACTTTATGTTTTGCGAAAGGCATTGAGTGCTTAACTCCCTTCTTCTGTTTGAGTATATATGTTGCCTTACCTCTTGTTGTGCTCGATTCTGGACTTTTGTATTTTTTTGTTTCGCTGATATTATAATTCTTGTCGGACTTATGTAATTAAATGTTGTTATTTACCTCGTTCAACTTCAGAATAATTTAATGTCAGATGTCAGATGCTGGAGGAATTGGATTCATATCAGAAACCAAGATAGGTAGCAAAATCAAAAGCAACTTATCAAGCAATATGGTTGTAAGAAAATTCTAAAAGGTAGTGAAGAGCTAATAGTAGAAGTTGCTACATCAAAATTAGTGGCAATTTGATCAATCGTGAGCATACTAATGTTACAAAGGCCTCTAAAGAAAATTGATATATCTTACAAGACAAATAGAAGTTTCTAGAATTAAGGGAGAGTGCTAAGAAGTATTTCACTTGATTTCCTTAGAAATGTGTAAATGATAATTAAGAATGTTTTATAGTGTAAGCATGAGAGATAATATCTTAGAAACTTCTTATATCAATAATATTCTAATTTAGTATTGAGAAGCTAAAGACGGGGAGCTCATCTATAAATAAGGGTTACATCCTTCTCCTATGTGACGCATTACAATTATTACTTGAGCTGTTTAAAGAGTCTATTTAATTGATAGCTCCATTTTCAGTTTTTCTTTTTTTTTTCAACCACAAATATTGACCAAGTGTTATCCTAATTTTGTGAATAACAGGAAGCAAGAAGAAGTCATGGGTTTTTGTCGTGGCATCAGTAGCAACTGCTCTGTTCCTTCTGGTAATTCTGATATGCGTCTTTATCATACGGAGATGGAAACGCAAAAGTAAGTTTTTGAAATATTTGTATAACACTATGATTATATTATATATATATATATTATACGAAGGGAACTAAGCTTTTTTTTTTTTTTTAATCAGATTTTTATGAGGATGAATTAATTTTATCTTTAAATTGGGGTGATGAAATTATGCATAAAAGTAAAGAAGGGAATTCAGAAATATCATTATTTCAGTATACTCAACTGGCAAATGCCACAAACAACTTCTCAGATATCAACAAGCTTGGAGAAGGTGGGTTTGGGCCTGTTTATAAGGTAGCTTTTTTATAATTTTGTTTAATATTATGTGAAATAGTTCAATGCATTATAATATATGATATTGAAGTGCAAGTAATGGATTTAATTGCAGGGAAAGTTACCAGAGGGACAAGAAGTAGCAATCAAGAGGCTATCTGCAAGATCAGGCCAAGGACTAGAGGAGTTCAAAAATGAAATTTTATTAATTGCTAAATTACAACATAGGAATTTAGTAAGATTGCTAGGTTGTTGTATTTATGGAGAAGAGAAAATGTTGATATATGAGTTCATGCCTAATAAAAGCTTGGATCTAATTCTTTTCAGTAAGTTCTCACCAAATGATGAAGCAATTAACACTAAATTTCTTTAGAAATAATTTTTTTTTTTAAGGAATAAATTGATGATTCTTTTTTAGTAGTATTTCTTGAAGAGCTAATTAAGTATTATCTTTTGTAGATGTTGAGCAACGATTAAATTTAGATTGGAGAAGGCGTTTCCAAATAATAGAAGGAATAGCTCAGGGGCTTCTTTATCTTCATAGGCACTCCAGATTAAGAATCATTCACCGAGACTTAAAGGCAAGCAACATTCTATTGGATGCTGATATGAACCCTAAAATCTCAGATTTTGGCATGGCAAGAATTTTTGATGCTAATGACACCCAAGCAAATACTCGCAGGATTGTTGGCACTTAGTAAGTATATCAATTACATCTCCATTATTTTTAAATAAAGTTTAATTATCAAAATATCATGTATGCTAATTAGTTCTAATTATTACATATTTAGTGGTTACATAGCTCCAGAATATGCTTTCAAGGGTCTCTTCTCTATCAAGTCTGATGTATTTAGCTTCGGAGTGCTCCTTCTCGAGATTGTGAGCGGAAAGAGAAATACTAGTTTTCATGAATCTGGCTCTTGGTGTAATCTTCTCGCATATGTGAGTGATCTATCTTTTTTTTTCCTTTTTTTCCGGGGAAGCTAATAAATATTTTGAAAATTAAATAAAATACTTTCATGTTGCTTGATTAGGCATGGAATTTATGGAAAGAGGGAAATTGGATGGGACTTGTGGATCCTTCAGTAGATAGCCAATTTTCGCATGACGAGATAACGAGATGTATCTATGTGGCACTTTTGTGCATACAAGAGAGCCCAGATGATCGCCCTATTATGACCGATGTTGTTACCATGCTTAACAATGAAACTTTACAATTTAACAGTGTTAAGAAGCCTGCATTTTTCAGTATGAGAAATGCTTCTGATTCTGAATTGCCATTAAATCTTCCTGGAAATTCTTCTTCTAATGAAATCTCTATTTCACTTGTTGTAGGCCGCTGACACTAGCTAAGTTATTTTGTTTTGTAAGTTTGATAATGTAAATAAAAAATGTGAAAAATGTACAAATGTTTGAGTTTGTTGAAGTTATTATTGAGTAAGGCTTATATAATTGTAATTGTAATTGAAAGAGTCGATTATTAAGAAGTGGGATCAATATTGGTTGCTTGAGAATTATATGCACTTGAATGAGAGTTCTAAGTCATGAAGAAAAAAATTAACACTAACAAATGCTCCTATTTTCTTAATTTATTATAATTTGTATGCATTGGGGAATATTCATAAATAAAAAATAAAATGTTAAAATTAAAATTGTATATTTGAATTTAATTAAAGATCAAGGAAAGGTGATTGTGTGCAATTTAAGGGAAGCACTAATCATTTGTAAATATGATGAGCTTCGACTAGATAAAACATCCTCTTAACCTTGTCACTCATCTTCTCTAACTCTTTCTCTAGAGAAATTATTATATACAAATAACATATATAGAAATGCATTTATCGCCTAATTAAAAAGCTCAATGGATATAAATTAACAAATAAATAAATAAAATACAACTCATCCCTCAAGGTCCACCTGTCTTTTATTAAATGATGGTAGTGTCTTTGTTGGGTAAAAAAACTCGTTGTTCAAATGGCTACCGCTAAGTAGCTGCTTTCATTCGTTAATAGAATGAACACTAACAAATATTTCAAGCTCGATGAAACAACCAACAATCAACATCTTGTCTGTTTTCAAATTAAATTAAATTTATTTAAATAAATTTTTTATTTTATATAAAATATATTTATATAATCATATTAATAATATATTATTAATATTTTGTATTATATAATTAATTAAGTTAGTTAATAAGAATTTTATGGATTAAAATTTAAGTTTAATAAAAAATTTAAACTAAAATTAAATAGAATTGAATCCTGTCAATTGAAAATATAATCAACGGTTTAGAAGCTTTTTAGCGTTTAACCCTAGGTATAAAAACTCAACACCCAACTATCGCACGCTCCTACAGTTCTACTAGCTCGAGGCTCGATTCGTAAACATAATATCCTCTTCTAATCTCCTCGGCTGCTATCTATGAGAGCGAGACTGTGACTCTAAAAGAGGCCTCGCTAGGGTTTGGTTTTGGTCATTCCGCGCCACCTCTCACCTTAAAACCTTCGGAGCCTCGATTGCCTCTGTTTGTACATCTTCCTCTTTACTTCTTTTTATTCTTTTGCTCCATTTTAGGGATTCAATTGATGATTCTTTTTAGTTATCTTTCTCAGTTTTTCTAATAATGATTATGCGGGTTTTAAGATGTATAACTACAAGGATTGTATTTCTAGGGTTAGTGGGTTTGGCTCCTTTGAAAGTTTCGTTTGTGTGACTGTGTTTTCTCCTTTAAGGTTACATGCGTTACTAAAGTTTCATCCTAGATTTTTTTTGTAGTAATGATGATTACATGAGTTTTATGAAACAAAATTATATGGATTGTTGAGCTAAGGTTTTCAGATTTTGCTCTTTTGGGAGTTTCTTCTGCGTTTTCATCTTCTTATCGGCAAATATTGCATCTTAGAAGTTTGTTGGCAATATTATACTATTTTATTCTGCGGGTTTTATGTTGCACCTTCACATAATTATGTCGAATGTATATGGACAGTGGACTGCAGAGTTTGGTGATGTGATTTTAAGTTGCTGTTAATCAGTGATGTCAATGAATTTTTTACTGTTGGCATTCGGATCTATGCGACATTATTAGCTTATTTATAATTTATGAGTTTAGGGAGCAGTGTGAATTGTTTGAAGGGAGAATGGTTCTTTATTCAGTGCAATAACATTTCATAACTCCATGCTGTCATGATTAGCTTAAGCATCATTTTATAGGTTTATTGCTATTATTTTATTCAATGCAATGAAATTTCACTATTATTTGTGTAACATCCTAAGCCTCATCATCTATTAATCTACCACTCTTCTCTCTTAACATGATCAACTAACCATATATAGTTAAAGCAATCATAATTTCTCTTACTTTTCCTCTGCTTCATAATGATTCTTGTGGATTACATTATCGGAAGTCTAGGACAGTGCTTAGTGTAACTATGTAAGTGTCTTTATATAGAGAAAGGTCATATTTACCTCAAGCTGAAGCAATTTCTATAAGAAATAGTTCAACGTCCGTTGAGGCTGTTAACTTGAATATTGAATTGGTATACTTGAAATTTATCATTATTTGTAGGTTTTTTCTTTTGAGTGATTAAGAGGTTGTTTGGTTTGATTATTTTTGAGTGTTAAAGTAAAATAAATCTAAGGGATTTAATCTTTTGTGTATTTGGTTGTTTGGTTTAAAGTTTAGTAGTTTATGTTACTTTATTCCGTGCAATGATACTTTTCATTCAAAGCATTTTAGTGAACATATATGGACTACTCATCTTAGTCATTCTACTAATGATGTTATTGTAATTGATAAACATTATATGTTATGCATTTGAGTTTATTACTTCTTTATTTAAAAAAGGTTACATGTTATGATAAACACATAATATGGAGAGTGTATGTGGTCTTAACTCATATTTTCTTTTTTTTATTTAGTGTATTATCATGTCTATTGTGGATCATTCTCAAGCTGCATCATGTGGTAATGATATAGTTGTAGGAGCTGAATATGGTAATGAAATTCCAAATATTTCTTCACAATATATTGAATCAGAGGCAATGTACCTGAGACTACTAGTATAGAAGTCAAACCTAAGAAAGGTAGAAAGAAAAAATTACAATATGGGAGTATTTTATAGAAACCACTTCTATATTTAAGGGAGAGACTATACCCTCTTTATAATGCATATGTTGTCGCATGAAATTTCATAAATCCAATACTAGAATGACTTCACAACTCTTTAGACATGTGAGAGAACGTGAGAAAATTAAGGCCAAGAATAAACAAGTTGTTGAATTGCTAGACAAAAGGTAAAAAAGATTAAATTTTATGCCTTTTGATGTCAATTCAGAAATGAGATTCCAATATTTCATGACCCCAAAAATTGTGATCATCTTCAGATAAGATAAATAATTGTAAAGATGATTATTGTGCATGAGCATCCATTTATGATTGGTGAGCATATATGATTTAATATTTTGTTGAAGGTGTTGAATCCCAATTATGAGAGGGTATTTAGAAACACTATTAAAAGTGATTGCATGAAAGTATATGAATTGGAAAAAGAGAGATTAAAAATATTTCTTAAGAGCATTCATAAAATTTTCTTGACATCTGATTGTTGGACTTCAAATCAAACATTGGGATATATGTGCTTAATAATTCACTATATTGATGATTCTTGGAAACTGCATAAGTGAATCATTAACTTTTTTGAGCTTGAACCTCCACACACCCGTACATTTATTTGTGATGCAATATGTGATTGTTTATTAGATTGGAATTTGCAGAACAAGATGCCCACTATTATATTGGATAATGCTAGTAATAATGATGTTGCTGCAAATACTTTAAAAATCAATTTTCAATATAGAGAAAAGTTACATTTTCAGGGTCATTTCTTTCATGTTAGATGTTGTGCTCACTTCTTGAATATAATGGTTCAGGATAGATTGAAAGAGGTTCAACAAATAAGACATAAAATCAGAGAGACAATAAAATACTTTAAAATGTCCCCTTTAAGGTTACATAAGTTTGTTGAAATGACAAAGCAACTAGGGATCCCCATTTCAAAGGGATTATGCATTAATGTTCCTACAAGATGGAACTCCACTTATTTAATGCTTGAGTCAGCTTTTATTTACCGCAATGTGTTCGTTCATTATGCAGCTCAAGATTCCAACTACAGTAGTTACCTTTTGAAATTGAGTGGTATAACTATGAGTAGATTAAAAGGTTTCTTTCTATTTTTTGTAATGTGACTAAATGATTTTAGGTTCTTCTTATCCAACTACAAATATTTTTCTCCCTACTGTCATGCACGTAAAGAAATTACTTATTGAAGAATGCAATTCATCAGATGAATTCATCAAGCAAATGGCTACTGTGATGAACATTAAATTTGACAAATACTGGGGCGAATGCAATTTACTCATGTTAGTGGCTGTTGTACTTGATCCACGTTTGAAGATGAAATTCATTACTTTCACACTTCCTAAAGTATACTCTAGTTCTGAGGTAGAATCCAAGATTAAGAGTGTTGAAGATGTCATTTAGGAAATCTACAATCAATATTCAGTAGATATTATTAATTCAAGCTCTTCAATTCTTAGTGGATCTTCTCAACTAGCATCTGATGTACCTTTTCATCAAATTTTGATTGTATGCTAGGATTTATTGATTTTATTGTTGTTTCTGGTTCTATTCAGCCATCAAAATCTGATTTGCAAATTTATTTGGAGAAGAGATTATACTTATGCAATAATGATTCGTTTGATGCTCTTGAATTGTGGAAGATGAATACTCTCGAGTATCCAACTATATCCAAAATGGCTAAGGATGTTTTAACAATTCCCATAACTACTGTTGCATCTGAATCTATATTTAGTACTGATGGTGGAGTTCTTGATAATTACAGGAGCTTTTTATCTCCAAAAATAATCAATGCACTTGTTTGCACGGCTAGTTGGATTAGAGGCGTTCAACCCAACATAAAAAATCCTTTGGTAGTTTTCTAACTTAAAGCAATGTTGTTGACCTCATTTTTATGATGTGCTCTCAACCCCTCCTTCTTAGACATAAGACTTCTCTTAGACACTAAGAGTTTCCTTAGTCTTAAGACACTTCTAGTGATTAGGTGAACACTCAACCTAACCCTAGAGACTTAGAAGGGTTAACCAAGGGAATAGGTCATGCCTTAGGGGTGTTAGAAAAATTTATCTACCCTTCCATCAAGTCAAATTCCAAATAAAGTCTAAACCAACTCCAAATCAAATCAACATCAAAACTTAAATCACTTCCAACTTAATTGATTTTCTCAAACTCAAATCAATTTCAAATGATTGAAGCCCATGATTGAATTCTAAATTCCAAAGAATCTTTCCTAAGTCACTTTGATTCTATCTTATGGACTTAAATCAAATCAAATCCAAATCAATTCAAATTCAAGAAATTTTCTCATAACCCAATTATATTCTCATTTATATTCATAAATATAAATGAAATATAAATTCAAATATCCAAAAATCAATTCAAAAATCAAATTCAAATTCAACCAAAATTTAGCCTAAACCTTTCAAGTCAAATTCTTGAACTTAGCCAAATCAAATTCAAATCAAGCCAAACCCTTGATTTTTCTTCATGATTAAATCAATCCTTCAATCATGAATCTAAATATAAACATAAACTTCAATCATCAAACCAAAACTAAATTCAAAAATCAAATTCAAATTCAACCCAAATCCAACCTAAGCCTTTCAAGTCAAATTCTTGAACTTTGCTAAATCAAATTCAAATCAAGCCAAACCCTTGATTTTTCTTCATGATTCAATCAATCCTTCAATCATGAATTCAAATATAAACATAAACTTCAATCATCAAACCAAAACTAAATTCAAAAATTAAACCCAAATCAAACTCATGTTCATTCTTTTGAACTTGAAATTAACAAATGAATCAAAACCCATTTGACTCCAAAATCACTTGCAAATGAATTTATATTTCAATCATAAGTCCATATGTGATTTTAATCAAACTTGATTCAACCCTTGATCAAGTCAATTGACCCACTTAGGCTCACTTGACCCAAAGTGACATAAAGTATCCCTTTTGAGCTAAATTCTAATCCTACCCAAATTGGATTGAACTAAGCCTAACTAAGCCTCATATTGTGAGCAACAATTATCATGAGATGATCAATCACTCAAATTGGGTCAAACCAAGTCAACACATTGCCAAAATGAAACCTAAACTAGCCAAAATCTATCATAGGCCAAATTGATTGAAACCATTGATCAAAACTCATTCATGATCAATGTTTGAACTTGATCAAGTCATCATTTGAGCCTAATCTAGCCCAATTAGGCACTTGACCCAAGTTGACCCAACTTGACCTAAAAAGTCAAAATGGGTCAAAACTTGATCTAAGCCAAATTAATTGAAATCAATCTGTCAAGTTCATTCTAAATCACTTGTTGAACTTGACCAAAGCCTCAATTGGCTAACTAGACCCAACCTAGCCTAATTGACCTTGAACCCAACTTGACCTAAAAGGTCAAATTGAACCAAAATCAAATTAAACCAAAATTGATTGGAAATAAAGATACCAATACATTTCATATGACCAATGAAACCTAAACCAACCCATGAACTAACCCAAATAGTTCAAATGGGTTAAATTGGTCAACTTGACCCATTTGACCTAAATGAAATCAAATGAACCAAATCTGAATATAAATCAAATTGAACTAAACCAATGATGCCAAAATATTTCAAATGGTCATATACTTAACCCAACCCTTGGTTTGACCCAATTTGACCAATTGGTCAACTTGACCCAAGTTGACCCATTTTGACCTAAATGGGTCAACATGAGTCAAATCATATCAAATTAATTTCAAATTCATTGAAACTTGGCCCAACCCATTTTTTAATCATACCAAACATACTCAAACTGAAATCCAAGCCAAATGATCATTTTACCCTTAGGTCAACAGGTAATTATTGGCCAAATCTACTTGGAATTTGGCCAAATCCTCTTCATTTCCACTTGACACCCTCTTAGTGGACTCCATGGACACTAGTAAGAGTGGTGCACATGACCCAAAGGGTTTGGGTCAGCCAAACCCAACCCAATGGCCAAACCGACCACCCACTTGGAAATGAGCACATGGGAATCATTCTTCTACCTTGTTTTGCACATGGCAACCTCTCCACTACCTCCCTCTGGCCAAACTGAACCATGTGCAAGCTAAAACGACCTAACAAACTCATTGCATTTGATCAATTGATCCAAAATGGAAGGATAGCTTGCGGCCATCCAATCCACCTATGGGGAGATATACTCCCCCTAATTTCATTTCAATTAAAACTCACTCACACTCGATTAAAGCTAAGGAAGCCATAGAAAGCAATTACAAGCTCCTCCAAGCCTCCTAGAGCTACTTCCATTTCTCCATTTTTGATTTTCCTTAAACTGAAAATAAGGGAGCTCAAGGCAATTTTCATCTCACTCAATACTCAACTAGAGCTTAATTCTTCCTTCAAGCACCTTGAGGGAACTTAATCGAGCTCACTCAAACCCTCATCCAAGTTCTCAAGGCACGGGAGAGGGGAGTTTGATCAAGGCCGCAAGAAATTGAAGCCCACCTTGGTCCATAGGAAGATCCACTTCATCCCAAGATTTGAAACTTTCAACAGGTCTTTGTCTCCACTAGACGAAGCTACCTGGATGGTTGGGAGCGCCGGTGATAGCCTCCGACGACGTATGCCTTCAAACCGAGCCTAAAATAGAAAGTGTTTGGTCCTTTGTGAAGAGATTTTTCACTCTATTGCAAATTGACTGTTGGATGTCTTGCCCCTTGCATGATGATGGTGTGGGTTGAGTTTAAGCTTAATCCGAGCTCAATCGAGCTCGGATCTTGCCCTAAGGAGTGGACAGATGCCCTCTCCCACAGGAGAGCTCAGTGATGGATCATGGACCATTCATCTGCACGTTTTGGATAGACGGTCATGATCAAGCCGCATAAGATCCATGGATTTATCCCTTACGAACCACAGGCTTAATCTTGGCCGCCCGATCTTTGATCGGATGGTCGAGGAGAAAGCGCGTAGCGTAACCTCTGATGTGGCATTGGATGTGAATATTTAAATAGTGAATTCCATCGCGCCACGTGGAAAGCAAACGTCGTGTCAGCGGTCCACTTGGCGTCGACAGGATTAACTATTTAATTAAGTTATTTAATTAGGTTTTAATCATGGATAGAAAAATTTAAAAAATATATAAAAAAATGCACTTTGTGAAGATAATTCAAAGGAGAATAATCTTAAGTTTGATGATTTTGAAATTTTATGCAATTAAGGTTTTATTGAGAATGTAATTATAT
Source organism: Cymbidium sinense (assembly GCA_021442155.1). Lineage (NCBI taxonomy): Eukaryota > Viridiplantae > Streptophyta > Magnoliopsida > Asparagales > Orchidaceae > Cymbidium > Cymbidium sinense. The sequence continues at coordinate 45,931,659 of CM038227.1, read as the reverse complement.
TAATTACTCCTTAATTATTCCACTAATTAATTCCAATCTTTTTAGGGTTGATTAATGGCATGACCTCTGCCTCCCATAATTTTCTTGGAATTTATTAATGGTTTAATTAGGAGAATTGATTGATTCACTCTTAATCACTCCCTTAATCAATTAAATGATTAATTAACCTATTAAATAGTGATAAATTAATTAATTAAATTTGCAAATTACCTTAGAATAGTGAATGGACTTAGGGAATGAGATTAGGAGTCCTCTCCTAAATCTTTTCTCTAAAGTTCATTTCATTTGAATGAAAATCTAATTAAGGTGAAAATTAATTAAATAGTTTAATTACTTAATTCAATGGTTTAATTAATCAAACTTTTCAAAATCAAAACATTCTAGAACTCAATCATTTCTCTCTTGGATAGATGCTTAGGTGTTCAATAACTTAAGTAGCTTAAAGAAATCATATCTAACCCATATTTATGGGAAGGATTATATACTTAAAATAAACCCTTTAGCTTAATTAATCATTAATTGTGAGATAAATGTATTAGGCCTCTTTATTTCTTAGGTGCATTACTGATTTAAATTCCTTGTGATTTTATTTCATACTTTGGCTCATAATTATTTAGTTAAATAGGTTAAAGTGGTGTAGGTAAGGCGTAATTAATGAACTTAATGTACACTTTAACCTAAATAAAATATAAAATCAATCTAGTGATTCTAAAATTAAACTAAAATAATATACACATGTGAGAAATGGGTTAGGACCAGCAAATCTCTTAACATTTCTTAAATTCAAATTAAACTCAAACAAAACTAAAAATCTCTTTAAAATAAATTTGATTTACTTTACATAATCATATTTCATAAGATTGTCAGGAACTAATTAGGGTGAATGAATTTACATATTTTCATCACTTTATTTCTTTCCTGACATGCTAAATGTGTATGTCATATGAAAATCATGCATTCATGCTTTTTAAAATTCAAATTAAAAATGAAATGTTTCATTTATGTCAAATTGCATGTTTTGGCTAAAGTAAGAAGATGAATGGTTATTATGAGTATTAATTCTAAAAATTATTTTCAAAACTTATAAATCAAATATCATAACTAAAAGGGATGCTACTTATAATTATTTATAAGCTTGCATGTGAGTATAAATAAAAAGATGTGTATTGTGTGGTTTTTCTTCTCTTCTCATTTAACATAGGTTTGTATAAGATTTGCAAAGTGTATAATCCATTTGAAATGGATATAACACGCTTAAATTCATTCCTATACACTCCTATGTCATGACTTAAGAATGAATTCCACATCACACATATAAACTAAACAATCAAACCAAAAATCAAACAAACATAAACTTTTTATATGATTCTCTTTCGATGCATTTCTTTTTGTACATGCACATGTATTTAAAAAAAAAATGGTATATTAGTTTGGACAACCCTGGGGTTACGAGACTTTAAGTAGCCCCAAGTAGGTCTTGTACCTTACACCCCTAGTGCTAACAATGGCGTCATACTCACTTATGTCTTTTATACTTGTAGATGTGCATATGAAAAATTGATAAAAGAATCACTCTTTTTCTACTTAACAAAATCATGCATCATGAAGCTTCCAAATTTTCTTATGTAATTATCTTAGTATTCATCATTAAGGTGTGATAAACACTTCCATTTGCATGTATAGATATGTTTAGGATTCATCCATATGCATGTTACACATGTTGGGAAAGAAATGAAGGGTTGTGTGTTTTGTGAGAGTATTTCACTTTACTTAATCTTAAACTGTATTTTTTTAATAGGTTTATTTAGGGAAAATCTAAACTTAGGATTAATCAAAACACATAATAAAATATTCACTAAATAAAAATTAAATATGAATTTGCCTTATAAATTACTTAAGGTATGGAGGAAAGATAAGTTCTCTTCTCTTTTCCTCTCTTTACAACTTAGTAATTAATTGTATGATTCATTCAAACCAAATCAAAATATAAAATAAAATCAACCAAAGCAACTAAATCACTAAATAAAACCACCCTCTAAGTTGAACATCTTCACACTTAGAAAACTTCAATCTTAAAGCCTAGCTAAGCATATCACACAAACCTTAAATAGCACACACATTAGGTTAAGTCACAACTTCTAGTCCTATGTTAGGGCGGTGCATGGTTTGATGTTTGCTTTTGTTTTATAATATTTTGTTTTAGTTTGCATGTTAGGGTGTATGTGTGTAGACTGAAAGGTAGAGCAATCTTAGTCTAACGATTATCTGATTGTGCTTATAATAAAAATATAACCATTATCTTTTGCATAATTTAAAATAGGTCAAGTGGACTTGTTTACCAATGTGCTAAGTCCAATTTATATATATATATATATATATATATATATATATATATATATATATATATATATATATATATATATAGATATATATATATATATATATATATATATATATATATATATATATATATATATATATATATATATATATATATATATATATATATATATATATACATGCTTGGGATTGTATGGTTTGTTTAGCTAATCTTTATTTTGCAGGTTTTAGTTAGATTTCATCTTTTTCCAATTTCATGTAATTTTGTGATTAGGATTTTGGAATGATTATTATGGGGGATTAGGATGAACATTGGTCATAAGACTATGTCTTATTTACCATGTAAAGCCTTTGAAGTAACCATATTCCAACCAACTAAAAGAAGAAATAAAAAAGAAGAAAGAAGAAAAAAGAAGAAGAAAGAAGAAATGAAGAATGAAGACCCCCCATAATAATGAATTCCTTTTTTATTGTAATTTATTCATTTATAATCCAGGTTGTATAAGGGTAGAGCTCGGCTACCCAATTTATTTTTGAGTTTGTGTGGTGGAGCCCGACCACAAATGACCTCTTATTCTTTCATGCTAGCTTTATAAATTGATTGATGTTTGTTTAGCTTGTGCACTAAGATGACATCTTTTTCTAGTTTATTCCTTGCTTTGATGTATGGCCTGGATGACAATTAGGCTCTTAGAAAAATAAATTTTCTATGCAATCAAAATATCTCAAAACTAAAAAAAAAATAACTCATAACCTCACCTAAAGCTTAGGTTATAAATCAAGATAAAAGAATTAGCAACCCCTTAGCTGGATGTTATATTTTTTTCTCACATCATACATAAATAGCATATTGTTTCACTCTTGATTGGAGGGCTTCCACCTTTGCCAAAGAACTTGGCTTGACCTTTGAGAGCCATTATGGAAACACACCTCCTTATCTTATTGATTTTGGCCTATAATCTAATTTCTCATGCATTAGGCATATGAATCCTAAAGCTTGTGTCAAATTGATTGTCCAAAATGAAAAATAAAATGTAATAAAATTTGCATTAGATTTTTAAGTCATTAAATCATGTCCTACATGATCTAGTCTCTTAGGGAGTGTGTTTAAGGACTTGGTCTCTTTCTAAATAAATAACAACCTAGCTATCTTGCAAAAGCATATGACTTGCTTACATGTATCTGAAATCATAGGAGGAGTTAGTTGGCGGCCATCCCCAGGCAGTTCTAAGTCCAATAGTCTGGTGGTTTATCCTCTCTTATAGAGGTAAACCAAATATCCATTTTGACTTAAAATTAAGTCATGCTTTGGCCGTCTCCAAAGATCCTTAGATTTAGGTTCAGAGGTTGCTACTTTTTTTTACAGGCTACGAGCATAAATCCTCACCTCTCAGGCATTTCCATGACCTTGTATCACGGAATTGTAAGCCCTAGATTTCTCATAAAAATTCAAATCAAATAAATCAATTCAATTTAAAAAATGTAAAGCCCAACCATAGGATAGTTTGGGATGCTTACTAGGCCTCCTAGTATCCTAGGCATCCCCTACTTATCTTAATTTGGCTTCGATAAGAACTCCCTCCTCTTGATCGATCCCACTTGATCTTCTAAAAAAAACCAATCGATTGATAGTCCTACCTTTCGAAATATTTGGAGATAATGATCATTTACCTTAATCGAGAGTATTCCCAAGGAATCCCCTTTCTTAGAAAGTAATTAACTATGGGAGCTTGCCCCTGTAGGGAACTTAACAAACCTGGTTTAAAATAAAACCTGCTTTACTTTTCCATGTAAAGTATGGGAAGAATCTCTGGTACATTTCAAAGACCCATAGTTCTTAGGAGTCCTTATTAAGGTGATTAGGTCCATTGTAGGATTGACTTATCTTTGAGATAGTACATTTCCTCAATGTGTCATCACCCTAATAAGAACATCTGCAAATCTACGTGGTGTCCCAACAAGGTGTTATATTTTTGATTTATCCTCTTTCAAAAGGATAGATGAAGGTGGAGATATTAAAATTTTACCACAAATATATTTAATATATTTGATAAATTTTATTCTCTCATTATCTACTTTTATTTTAGCAAGAGTTAATGGAGGAGGAGAATATTTATGTGAAACTTCTAAAATATGTTTAGTAATAGAAAAGGAGACTAAGCATCAATATACATCTACATTTACTCTTCATCTAATTTTCATCGTGCTTTTAATTTGAACAATTTTACCTTAGTTGCTCATGATGATAATTGTGGCAACTTTGACATATTAAAGATTATAAGCTACTATAATTATGTTTCTTGGTTCCAGATTATTCTATTTTGGCTAATAGTTGGCTACCTGGCTGCTATAATTCTGTATGCTTGTATAGTTATTTTTAATGTGAGACTTTCTCTCTAATTTTCAGTTGTAGATTTACAACTGCAGTTATAATGTGTTCACTATTCTCCATTTTTTTTTTATTTGCTGCTAAGTTTGATGCATTTCAGCCTTGATAAAATTCTATTGTGGGTTTTTCTTTCTATATGGGTTTTGCCTCTTTTATGTTAAACTTACCTACATTGGATCTACTTACGTAGTTGTGATGGTGGGTTGGCACTTTTTAGGTTGGGTTATTGGATTGGTTTTTTAGCTATTTTTCATTTTTTTTTATTGGTGACTGATATAGGGAGGGGGGTCGAGGGTTGTTGTTGGTGGTTTATCTCGATTGATTTTAGCATGTTGGATGTTATTATTGTTATTTTCTCTATTTTGTGACTTGGTGGTCACTTTTATTGATTTTGTTTTGTTTCTTTTAGTTATGGTTTTGATCTCCTCCTGTATTGGCCTTCCTCTTTTGGCTGCTATGGCTTTGGTTTTGGGTATTATCCTGGATTGGCTGGTTGAACGCTATTTTGTGATTGTTAGTTGGTGTGGTGGCTATTGAGTGCCTTTATTTGCTTCTTATTGGTTTGCCTAACTAGTTTATGTACATTTTTTTTTGTCTTTTATTGTTTTGCTTACTTGGATCGAATTTTCTTTTGCCTTGGTTGGGTTTGGTGACTATTGTTTACTTCTACCCTTTCCCTAGCTATCTCGGGTGATTTTGGCTTGATGACTAATGTTGGTCTTTACACTAACTTGGGTCTTCTGTTGTTTTGGTGGTTAGCTAGGAGGATATGTTGGCTGACTGATTTGGTTGGTTGTATTGGTTGGCTGGGTTGGTTTGAGGGTGGCTATTTTGGCCATTTTTTCGGCTCCTTTGGTGACTATTGGGAACGTGTTCTTTCAGAACCTATTTTTTGGTTTCCTTGCTTTTGTTATTTCTCTCTGGATGCGTGACCACCCAATTTCTGTTTGGATGATAGCCTCTGTTTTGTTTCTTAATTCTTAAGAGTTAAGATGATAAGTTCAACAGATGCTACACTTAGTCTTGTCACTTGTGATATTACACATTAATGGTTTTATCAATAGTTTTTGATGGGCTATGATGAAAAATTCAATAGATGCATTAGATGCAACTTAGCTTGATGGTTGGCTGTTTGTATTTTCAAAAATTCAATTAAGTTTTTTGTGATTTATGTTTGTTGCTATATTATTGTTGACATCATTTTTAGGATGAGCTCTCAACCCCTCCATCTTAGACATAGGAATAGGTCATGCCTTAGGGGTGTTAGAAAAATTTTCCTACCCTATAGCTTGAACCACATTTCTCACTTCCTTCCTTCAAGTCAAACTCCAAATCAAATCAACATCAAACCTAAATCAATTTCAGCTTAACTGATTTTTCTCCAAACTCAAATAAATGCCACATGATTGAAACCCATGATTAAAATCTATGATTGAAGTTTATGATTGAAATTCCAAGTTCAAAATATTTCCTAAGTCCTTAATTTCCTCTTAAGGACTTAGCCTAAATCATCTTCAAATCAATTCAAACTCATGAAATTCTCCCATGACTCATTTATATTTTCATTTGCATTCACATATATAAATGAAATATAAATTCAAATCAATCAAACTAAATCCAAAATTGAAATTCCAAATCTTACCTAAGTCTTTTGATTTCCCTTCATGGACTTAGCCTAAATCATCTTCAAATCAATTCAAACTCTTAAAATTCTCCCATAACATTTATATTTTTCATTTATATTCTCATATATAAATGAAATATAAATTCAAATCAATCAAACTAAATCTAAAATTCAAGTTCAATTCACAAATCTTTCCGAAGTCACGTTGATTTTCTCTTAAGGACTTAGCCTAGATCATATTCAAGTCACTTCAAACTCATGAAATTTTCTCATAACCCATTTATATTCCCATTTTATATTCACATATATAAATGAAATATAAATTCAAACGACCAAAACTAACTCCAAAAATCAAAATCAAAATCAATCAAAATCCAACCTAAGCCTTTCAAGTCAAATTCTTTGAGCTTAGCCAAATCAACTTTAAATCAAGCCAAACCCTTGATTTTTCTTCATGATTCAACCAATCCTTCAATCATGAATCCAAATATAAATACAAACTTCAATCACTTAACCAAAACTCTTCAAAATCAAGCCAAAATTCATTTCATGCTCACCATTTGAACTTGAAATTATCAAATGAATCAAAACTCATTTGACTTCAAACCACTTACAAATGGATTTATATTTCAATCTTAAGTCCATATGTGAGTTCACTCAAACTCAAATCAAGCTTTGACCAAGCCATTTGACCCACTCAGGCTCACTTGACCCAAAGTGACCTAAAGTACCCTTATGAGCCAAATTCTAATCCTAACAAAATTGGATTAAACTAAGCCCACCTAAGCCTCTCATCATGATCAACAATCATCATGAGATGATCAATCACTCAAATTAGGTCAAACCAAGTCAACGCTTAGCCAAACTGAAACCCAACATAGCCAAAATCTATCATAGGCCAAATTGATTGAAATCATTGATCTAAGTTCATTCATGACCAATGTTTGAACTTGACCAAGTCAACATTTGAGGCTAACCTAGCCCAATTGATCACTTGACCCAAGTTGACCCAACTTGACCTAAAAAGTCAAAATGTGTCAAAACTTGATCTAAGCCAAATTGATTGAAACCAATGGGTCAAATTCATTCCAAAATGATTGTTGAACTTGACCAAAGCCTTAATTGGCCAACTAGACCCAACCTAGCCCAATTGACCATGAACCCAACTTGACCTAAAGGGTCAAATTGAGCCAAATTCAAACTTAACAAAAATTGATTGAAAACAAAGATACCAATCTCTTTCATATGGCCAACTAAACCTAAACCAACCTATGACCTAACTCAAATAGGTCAAATGGGTCAAATTGGTCAACTTGACCCATTTGACCTAAATGAATCAAATGAACCAAATTCAAACCTAAACCAAATTGAATCAAACCAAAGCCACCAAAATATTTCAAATGGTCATATGAACTTAACCTAACCCTTGGTTTAACCCAATTTGACCAATTGATCAACTTGACCAAAGTTGACCCATCTTGACCTAAATGGGTCAACATAAGCCAAATCAAATCAAATCAACTCCAAATTCAATGAAACTTAGACAAACCTATTTTCTCATCATACCAAACATGCCCAAACTAAAATCAAGGTCAAATGACCATTTTACCCTTAGGCCATAGGGTAAATTTTGGCCAAATCTATTTGGAATTTGATCAAATCCTTCCATAAACCACTTGGCACCCTCTTAGTGGATCAAGTGAACACTGGGAGGGTGGTGCAACCCAATTGGGTTTAGCCCAACCTAATGGCCAAATACCACATGCCTTGAAATGGAGCACATGGAATCCTCCTTACACTCAATTCAAGCACATGGCCACTTCACCATTCAACTCCTAGCCAAAATCGATTCAAGGACACCCTAAACGGCCTAACAAACCCACTCCTTATGGTCAATTAGATCAAAACGGTGAGGCATTGCTCGACCATTCAATTGTCAAAGGGGGAGATATACTCCCCCTAATTTGAATTGAATCATTCATTCCTCAATTGGATTGAACCAAGGGAAGTCAGAGAAGCCATTCCTTAGCCTCCCCAAGCTTCCTAGAGTGAAATCAAATTCCCATTTCTCAATTTTTAGAGATAAAAAATAGGGAACTCCACCTAAAACTAAACTTGCTCCACACTCAAAATCAGTGTAATTCCTTTTGCAAGCTCCATCAGTGAGCTCAATCGAACTCACCCATGCTCTTTCCTAAGTTCCTAAGGCTAGGGAAAAGTCACCTAGACCAAAGTCAAGCTCAAGACAAAGGGGAGTTAGTCTCTAGAAACAACCAACCAATCTCAAGAGCTCAAACTTTCAGCAAAGCTTCGTCTCAACCAAACAATGCTTCTCCAAGGGAATCAAGCGCCGGTGATCACCTCTGGCGAGGTATGCCATTTTTTTGAGCTTAAGTTCAATGTATGTTGGTCCTTATGTGATCTACCATTAGATGTGCTTGTACTCATGCTTAGATGGTGGGGTTGATTTTCAATTCAATTTGAGCTCAATCGAGCTCGAATCACAACCTCAAAGATGGACGGTCTCCATCTTACAGAGCGGGATGAATCTCAGCCATCCATCCGCACATATTTTGGATGGTCGAAAAACACACCATCCCATGATTGACCCTCTCGACCGTGGTTTAATCTCAACCAGCCGATCCTTGATCGGATGGCAGAGGAGAAAGCATGTAGGTAGCTGACGCGACGCTACGATGTGATGGGTTAAAGAGCCAATCTCGTCATGCCACGTGGAAAGAGCATGCCGCATCAGCGGCCCACGTGGCGCCGACGGGATTAAATACTTAATTAGGGTATTTAAATATTCTAATTAATTATGGGAACTTTTAAAATTCATATCTAAGCTTAGAAAAATAAAAAAATATGAAATAAATTGCATTGGATAGATGATTGAATATAGAATATTCTAAAATTAATTTGAATGGATTTTGAATAGTACTTTTCTCTGAATTTGGGTTTTGTTGGGAATGTTATTTTGCTTATTACCCTTTAATTACTCCACAGATTAATTTCAAACTTCTTGTGTTTAATTATTGGGATGACTCCAACCTCCCCTAATTTATTTGGGATTTCTTGGTAGTTTAATTAGAAGAATTGCTAATTCATTTCTTAATCACTCCCTTAATATAATTAGGCTTAATTAAGAGCATAATTAGTGGTTTAACATTCTGAATGAGTCAATTAAGTTTTAGTTAAGTGAATGTGAGATTTAGGGAATAATTTTGGGATACTTTCCTTAAGATTTTCCCTAAACCCCCCTTTTCTTCCTAAATCCATTCTTAATTAAGGGTTAATTCACTAATTATCCCATTAATTAATTTCATAAAATTCTAAAAAATTTTAGAGCTCAATTAATCTATCTTGGGTAGATACTTAGGTGTTCAAGAGCCTAAGTACATTAAGGAAATCAAAACTCAACTCACATATGTGAGTGGGGTTATGAAATTACTTAAGTTAAAACCCCTTAGTTTAATTAATCATTAATCATGAGCCAAATGCATTAGGCCCTTTTCTTACTAGGTGCATTGCTGATTTAAATTTCTTGTGTGATTTTACATCATATCATTGGCTCATAATTATTTGATTAACTATACTAAGGTGGTATAGGTAAAGGGTGAATAACATGCTTAATTCATACCTTAACCTAAGTAACATATAAAACTCATCTAATCACCTAAAAATTAAACTAAAATAACCAACATATGTGGGAATGGGTTAAGAATAGCAAACTCACCTCACATTTCTCAAATTAAATCAAACTCAAAACAAAATCAATTCTTTTATAAAAAATAATTTGATTTACTTTAAGATTTTTTTATTTCATAAGATTATCTTTATGAATTAATTAGGGTGAATGTGTTTACATACTTTCATCACTTTAGTTCTTTCCTAACATGCTAAATGTGTATGTCATATGAATGTCATGCATTCATTCTTTTCAAAAAATCATAAATGAAAGTGAAATGTTTTCTTTATGTCAAATTGCATATTTTGGCTAAAGTAAAAAATATGAATGGCTATTATCACTATTAAATTCCAAATTATTTTCAAAATATATGAATTAACTACCAAAACTAAAAGTGTGTTACTTATATTTTATTTATAATTTTGCATGTGAATATAAAAATGTGTTTTATGTTTGCTTCCTTTCTTTCCTCTTAACATGAATTTGAATAAGATTTGCAAAGTGTATAGTTCTTTTAAAAGAACATAACACTTGCTCAAATCTACTCTTATCCCCTTCCATGTTATAACCTCAGAAGGATCTTCATATTCACACATATAAATTGCATAAACAAATCAAACAATCAACTGTAACTTTTGCATCTTTTCTTTTTTTCATTTGTTTTCTTTGTATATATACTTGTATTTAAGGAAAGTGGTATATTAGTCTGGACTTAGCCTTAGCCAAAAGGGCATTCTTATGGACTTAGCCTTAGCCAAATACAAATCAACCCCAATCTAATTGATTCATCAATTATCAAATCCAATTTCAAATCAAATTCCAAATCATAAATCAATTCCAAACTCTAAATGATTGAAACTCATGATTAAGTCTAAATTCCAAAATCTCTCCATAAGCCATATGAACCACCTTCATGTGCTTAGCCAAAACTCCTTCAAACCAACTCAAACTTAGTTGATTTCTTTATAAATCAATCATTCCTTCATTTATATTCACAAATATAAATGAAATCCAAATTCAAACCATTAAAATCAAATCAAAATGAATCAAACCAAAACTAGCCCCTACTTAAGCCATATAGACCCACCTCCATTAACTTAATCAAATCTTGAACCAAATCAGCTCAAGCATGATTTATTTCTTCATAAATCAATCATTCCTTCATTTATATTTATAAATATAAATGAAACACACCCTCAAATGATCAAAAATAAATCAAACCAAATCAAAACCCAAGTTAGCCTCTTTAGACCTACATCCCTAAGCTTAATCAAATTTGCTTCCAAATCACTCCAAACTCAAGCGATTTTCTTATAACCCATTTATATCTTCATTTATATTCACAAATATAAATGAAATATAAATTCAAATGACCAAAATCAAACTCAAATCAAATCAAATTCCCAATTTTAGCCCTTTTAGCCAAACTTTTGAACTTGGCTAAATGAAACCCAAATCAACTCAAAACTCTTGGATTTCTTCATGATTCAACTATTCCTTCAATCATTAATCTTCATATTAATGCAAGATATAAATTTAACACATGCTTAAGGATGTAATATGAACATTTATGAGGTAAAATGTCACTTTAATATTACCAATCAGCAAACTAATAGGGGATTAAAATTGCATTAAACATCTCTTCAAAATGGCATTAAACATCTCTTCAAAATGGCATTTTAAAAGCCCATTAACTCAAGTATAAAGCCATTCATGCAAGATATAAGTTTGATACTTATTTATGGGTGTAGCATGAACATTCATTAGGTAAAATACTATTTTAATATTACCAATCAACAAACTAAAAGGGCGCTGAAATTGCTTTAAACATCTCTTCAAAAATGATATTTTAAAAGCCCACTTGCAATTCATGACTTTTGCATAAGCCCATTTGACTTTTTCATAAGCCCATTTACAAGATTAAGCCCAATGGCCCCTTTTTTTATAAAGAGAAAGTTCACCAATTCTAAATGGGCCACTTGCTCTTTTTTTTTAGAGGCCTAGGTAAAACAAAATTTATTTTAAAAGATAGCCCATGATTTTATGATCCAATCCTAGTTAAGATGGCCCATGTTCCTCTTTTTATCATAACATGCACTCATAAATGAGAGAAGAGGAAATGACAAAAGGAGTAAGGATCTCCCCTTAGATCCATGTTCATGTCATGAAGCTTTAAGAGGGAATGATAAAAGAATTAAAAGCCTTCCCTTAGATCTATACTCATGTCATGAGATATTAAGAAGGAAATGACAAAAGGAAGTAAAGGATTCCCCTTAAATCCATATTCATGTCATGAAGCATTAAGAGAAAAATGGCAAAAGAGTTAAAATATCCCCTTAGGTCCATGCTCATGTCATGAGCGATTAATAGAGAAAATGATAAAGGGAGTAAAGGTTTTCCCTTAAATCCATGTTTATGTCATGAAGCATTAAGAGAAAAATGGCAAAAGAGTTAAGATCTCCCCTTAGATCCATGCTCATGTCATGAGGCTTTAAGATAAAATGACAAAGTGAGTAAAGGTTTTCCCTTAAATCCATATTCATGTCATGAAGCATTAAGAGAAAAATGACAAAAGAGTAAAGATCTCCCCTTAGATCCATACTCATGTCATGAGGCTTTAAGAGAAAATGACAAAGGGAATAAAGGTTTTTCCTTAAATCTATGTTTAAGTCATGGGGCTTTAAGAGAAAAATGGCAAAAGAGAGTAAAGGTCTCTCTCTTAATGGTATGTAAAATAAATATATAAAAAAAATAAATTAATGGGATGACACATGTCTCATCTCTCTTTTTTTGACCTCATGCTAAAGGGCTAATCATTATAAATAAGAAAGAATCCTTCTCTAATGAAAACTTTACTCTCCCATCTCTCACCATTTTCCTTACAATATATATTACAAGCCTAAGTCCTCTAAAGGAGTTTATCCAACTTGTAAAGGAAAGGGTCCAATTCATACCACTTTGACTTGTAAGTTATTTCTAACTTGATGTTTTAGATTTATCCATCATTACCTCATATGAATGGACATTTGATAATAAAGCAAGATTTAGATCATGCAACAATAAGATATATTCCCTTTCTATTTTCAACTATGCATGAGCATGTAAAGATTGTTGCAAAATGAACAAGTAAGATAGGATAAATATCTATACTAAACTTATGGTCATGAATCCAAAAATTTATACTTGACTAAGCAATTATCCATGTTGATTTCTTTATCTCAATCTTATTTCATGACTTAGGCAAAAGGGATGCAACTATATCATAAACATATACTTAGTAATAAGACAATATTTAAGTCACATGACACATAAGGTGTCTTATTTTCAAGTAACTCATTTATGTAGCATAATTATCATTTAGACAAAAGAGATTTAAATTTTAAGCAAGTATTTGCCTCATAATATAAAAATTTAAATGACAATTAAGCTAAGCATTGATAAACACATCATAATTGCCACATGGTAGGATAGTTTGCATGATGCTAAGTTAAGCATAAATACACATATGTATGGTATGAAAATTCAAAAAATAACTTAAGCATTTGCATCTCCTTTTTTTATCAAAAATTTCACAACCTCCTGGCGTCATCCCCGCATATGAGGGCTGCTTCAGGAGACTAGGCTTTCCCATCATGCCAAAAAAGGCGTGCATGGTAGGTGTCATGATACACCATGGCCGAAAGTTAATTTGCCCACCATGCCAAGAAAGGCGTGCATGAGTTAATACAGTATAACATTTCTTTGCCACGTTGGAACAACATGAACAAGTACTTATATCATAATAAATTTCCTTGCCACATTGGAATAACATGAATATGTACTTATAACAACAGATTTTTCTGCCACGTCGGAACAACGTGAATATGTACTTATCACAAGTTTCTCTGCCGCATTGGAACAATGTGAATAAATACTTATCACAATAGATATCCCTGCCACGTTGAACAACGTGAACAGGTACTTATCACAAATTTCTCCACCGCATTGGAATAATGTGAACGGGTACTTATCACAAGTTTCCCTGCCTCATTGTAACAATATGAATGGGTACTTATCACAGCATATTTCCCTGCCACATTGGAACAACGTGAACAGGTACTTATCATAGCATATTTCTCTGCCAGGTTGGAACAATGTTAACAGGTACTTATCACAGCATATTTTCCTGCCACGTTGGAACAATGTGAATAGGTACTTATCACAGGTTTCCCCGCCGCATTGAAACAATGTGAACAAGTACTTATAACAAAGCATATTTCTTAACTTGCATTTAAATGTGCATGACATATGATATTGCATTTGAAGCATCACAAACAATAAGCCATCACCTAAACTTTTCATCACATATGAATGTCATTACATGATTTTCTTTTTTTTTAGCATGTTAGGTGAAGTGTCTCTCTCAAATTCAACAAGTGAGATAACAATTAGATGTCAAATCATAGGCATGCATTATAATTAAAATAGAAGTTTGCAATCTTCATGTGACTTTCATTCATCCTTAATAATGAGAAGCATTCACCTTGATACATAGAAATTAGAATGATATCTCAAAGTCATATCATAAGGAGTAAGAAGATGGCTACATGAGTTATAAAGAGCAAGAGATTCAAATATAAGTAGACGTTTTGAACCAATGTCAGACCAAGATGTCTCTTTCTTTACTTCAACTTAATAAAGTTAGCCATAAACATCTTTCTAGATTCATGCTAACATAGAGGAACGAAAGTTAACCCTCATCCCAAGTTATGATAACAACTCACATAAGATAGGCAAAGTGAGTATGACTCCATCCATAGGAAAACTGAAGCGTGAAAAGAGAAGGAAGTTCATATATAACTTAGGGTTTGAGTCTCCCAACATTTCTAAACTCATTTCTATTTTATTTTTTTCGTTTTAAGCATATAAGGAAGACTATCAAGTGTCAACTCTTCCCAACAATAAGAACTGAAGCATAAAAGAGGAATGGGCTTTCACATAATTTAGGATTTGAACCATATACCAATTCAAAAGTTTCCTTCATACTTCTAGTTTCATTTTAAACATATAAGAAAGACTTAACAAATATTAACTCCTCCAATCAGCAAAAATTAAAACATAAAAAGGAGGGAGACTTGCATATAATTTAGGATTTGACCCATACAACACTTCAAACTCTTCCTTCATACTTCAGATTTCATTTTAAGCTCATAGGAAAATTTTTAATAAGTACTAACTCCTCCAAACAGCAAAAACTGAAACATAAAAGAGAGGGGGACTTGTTAATAGTTTAGGATTTGAGCCATACATTATCTCGAACCATATTTCCATACTTCTAATTGCATTTTAAACATTGTAAAAGAGATTTAGCAAAAATCATTCCATCCAATCAATAAAACTAAAGCATAAAAGAGAGGGAACTTTGCATGTAACTTAAGGTTTAAGCTACATAACCTCTCAAAACTTTATTTCAGATTTTGGATTTCATTCTGACATGTGAAAGAGGCATAGCATATATCATCTTGTCCATAAAAATCATTTTAAGTAAGCTAAAAAAAAAATTAAATCCATAGAGACCAGCACACAGCATGGGATTTGGGCCATACACCATCCCAAATCTCAAGATCAAAACCCTAGCATCATCTTAAACATAGAATAAGGTAGATTTACCAAACCCTAATTTTCAAAAGAACTCAAATGCATGAAAATAAGCTTAGGGTTAGAGAGAGACGACTTAGCAGTGTTGACTTACGAAAGAGGGAAGGAAGAAAGGGGTTCGGTCGAACTAGGGTTCAGCTAAGGCTCACAAGAGGGACAGAAGACAAGGCAAGAAGTAGGAGAGGGCCGAAGGTGCTTCGGTCAGGCCTTGATTTCAAGCTTCTTGCGCTGATCAGGACGGACAGAATAGAGGAAACTGCATGAGAGAAAGGAAAACTGAAAGAGGAGGCTCGAACCAGAGAAAGGAGTTCGGGGGAGTGGCGTGCAGAATGAGGGACCGAAGCACTCGTTTCACCCTTTAGGATTGACTTTTTTGATTGGTTGCCCAAACGGCAGCCAATAGAAATAGAAGGGCGGTTATTCTGATTGGATACACTGGGTGGCTATTTTGATTGGCCTATCCTGTGGCTGAGCGGGATTGGATGATTCAAGTGGCTAATTAAGTAAGGATTAAGAGATCATTAGCTAATTTCAGTTGTTAATTAACCTAACGAAAAAATATTGAGATTAAATATAAATAAATTGTTGAATCCTCTTAATTAATGAATTATAGCAATATGGATGTCAATTTAAGGTGTTTGTGTTGTACCGGACGCAACGGTGTGATCGATTTCATGGTCAGAGGTCGTTTAGACAATGTCGGCGGCGGTCGAAGTGAAATTAAGCTTGAATTTCATGACGTCACATTTAAATCACTCGATGTTTGCGGAGACTTTGCCAAATTGATTGCAGAAGGCATCGTTTGATAGATTTCAATGTTTCGGTGACAATGACATGATCAATTTCACGAACGGAGGTCGTTCGGACATCGTCGGGGCTTCCCAACCTCGATATATGCATAATTTTATTAAATTTTGATTTTAATTAATTGATCGGTTATTAATTGATTTGATCTTTTCATTTAAATAATTTTAATAGTTTAGGTGCATTACGAAGACAAATTTTTAAATCGAACTGAGTTTAACCGAATTCGATCGCGATTATGGGGTTTTAAACCCGATTCATGCGATGTTACTTCCCTTAATGTTTGGTTTTATCTCTAATGCTTCGTTGCATTTGTGAATCATATGTGGAGGTCAACAAATGCTCCCCAAACAAATATGGTGTGCGCATGGAGCAGACTGTGTTTGTTGCAAATAAGTTGACCTTGCAGATCTCTAAGAGATTTGCTTGGATGTCATGCTAAAGTTGTAATTTCAACAACTTTTAATAATACATGATTGCTGCCCTTTGATGGAAGTGAGTATAACTCTCAGGTTGGGCTAGCATTTGAATTTCATCAGTTCTACTGCAATAGCTCGTTGAACCAGTATTTGTTATCATTAGTCCAATGCTTTGTGCTTGATGGACTAGCTAAAGAAGATGCTTTGACTTGTCATCATCAGCTTGTCGAGAGGATTTGGTGTGTCTTCAATCCTATTGTTTGTGCTTTGGCAAACTTGTTGAAGACTTCCTCCTGAGGGTTTAAAATTTGTATTTTCCTCTTGTCTTGGCTTTGTGCCTTAGCGGACTTGATGGAGTTGATGATTTATTGCTGAGATGATAACATCTTCGGTCCTTTGCTTTGTGCTTTGCGAACCTGTTGAAGATTCCATCTCAAAATTTGGAAATTGTATTTTCCTCCTGTCCTGTCTTTGTGCCTTAGCGAACTTGGAGTTGATAAGATGAGAATGTCTTCAGTCCTATGCTTTATGCTTTGAAGGACTTGTTGAAGATTTCATCTCGAGTATTTGTAACTTGTGTCTCCTTTTATCCTGGCTTCATGCATTGATGGATTTGATGGAGGAAAGTCCTGAATTATCTTGAAAACTTATCAGGCGATACAAAATTACCTTCTGCCCTAACTTTCTGCTTTTGTGGGCTTGTAGAAGGATATATGTTGATGACCTATCTCTCAGAGCTTGTATTGGGTCAATGGTGAAGAGTCATCGGTCCTACGCTTTACGCACAACGAACATGTTGATGACAAAACTCCCTTAGTTCAGCTTTTAACTTTGCACAAACATTGGGATGGCTTCTTCGGTCATTTGCTTTCTGCTTGATTGGACTTGTTGAAGAAGAAATTTCCTTCGATCTTTGCTTTCTGCTTTAACAGACTCGTTGAAAGAGTTGAGATTTCACATTTGTATTTTTGATACCAAACTCGGCTTAGTGTCTTCTTGAGTGAGGATATTTTTTTGTTGGAATTTTGAAAATGACCTTATGACCAATAAGGATGATCTCCTAGTCTGGGTCACTTGAACTCACCAAGTTGGAGAGATTTGGGGATTTGGACACTCTTTGTCACTAGCAGTAGGAGGATCCTACTACTTTGTGGCATGTTGAGTAAGCAAATCTGTCGACGACTCGGCCATATTTTGGCGTGTTGAGTCCGACCTTATACACCCACTTAAGTGTCAGACTTAAGCAATTGATGAAATATTTTATCATCGAGCTAACGAGATGGGGATCTCTTACCATAGCTTTTGTGGCGTGTTGAGTAAGCAAACACCTGTCGGCTTCGACCATATCGTGTGAGTCGGCCTTATACACCAACTCGAGCCTTTAGATTTGATGTGTGGATGGGAAATGTATTTCCAACTTGGTTTGTTGAAGTTTGCAAACTTGAAATTTTTTTTCTTTGGTTAGTAAGACTTTTAAATTTGAGAATTTGAATACATAATTTTGAGTATGCGTATGGGGATCTTGGCATTAGGCACAATGTTAACCCAAATATAAGAAGGTCCCCATGTCTTATAAGGAAAGCCTGACATTTTACTATAAAAATTTTAAAAAAAATGCCCCCTATCTAACACGGGGATTTTTATTTTATTTTGGAAATGCATTCTTATGTTACAAGAGAATTTCCAATAAAAATTTAAACATGTGATTAGCAATGAAAATTTCAAGTGCAGGACTTGTCTAGATTACACTTTCATGTGTAATATTTCTTTAAGTACCGACCATTGATTGGTTGCATTGGTCTTTCACCTTTGAATTCAACGAGCTGGTAGGCTCCCTCTTGATATACTTTTTCAATGACGAAGGGTCCTTCCCATTTAGGTTCAAATTTACCGCCAATTTTGTGATGAGGGATGATTGGTCTTCTCAGCACCAGGACCAATTCCACTTCTTGAAAAGCTCGATGACGTACTGTATGATTGAATGCTTTAGACATCCTCGCTTGATAGACTTTTAGATTTTGCTGAGCTTGGAGCCTAACCTTGTCAAACGCATCAAGCTCTTCCATCCATAGATGAGCATTCTCATCTTGGATAAGAATTTATTGAATGGCTATCCGGAGCGAAGGTAGTTCAACTTCGAGATGGAATTTTTATATTCGTATGAAATTTGAATTTATTTGATTTAATATTGAACTCTGAATATAACTTGATGGTGATATCTCCTTCGATTAAAATCTCCATTCAACACAGCCATCATTGAGATAGCAAATGATTTTGACCATTTATATTATAATTCGATAATTTTATTTTGAGATTGAACTCCTACGATTGAAATCTACAATCAGCGTAATCATCATTGGGGTAGGTAAGTTTGCTTAATCATTTAGTTTATTATTTCAGATCCTATCGACTCTATTAATTTAATAATATAGGATCATATCTAGATTTATACTTTAAGAATTTTGAATTTGAGATTATTGAATATAAATATCTTAAATATTTTGATATTAATGACTCATCCGGTTGATATCTAATCAACTCAGTCATCATTGGAGTTGATGTATTATCTTGCTATTTCAGATCCTATTGACCCCATTAATTTAAGAATATATGATTAGATCTACTATCATATGTCAGAATTAGCTTCTCAGATATTTTACTAAGTTGAAATTCTTATAATATTATTATTAGATTTTTTAGGTTTTATTGACGGGACGATCTAAGACTCAAGAATGTCGGCATTCTGACCGAGGCATCAAATCTAGGTACGTGCCCATTCAGATATGAGATGCCTCGTAGTGCATGTCGTATATATTTTGAATTAGTGCACATGTTTTAACATAAAGAACTCATATTATCAAGTTATTTTGAGATATGAGCAAGTCTTTCTTAAGTGATTTGTATATATTGTTTACAAATAACTACTCAAATGTCTTGTAAGCTATCTTATATATTTCATTTGAGCTTAAATCTAACTTAAAGATAAGTACTCAAATGCATTGTGGATTCAACCTGCTTTAATCCTGAGTTCAAATGTAGGGTCTAAATGTTATTTGAAAATTACTTTCATGCTTATGATGACTTGTCCAATCTTGTTCTCGCTTGCAGATAAATTGTCGAATAATATTCTTGCATGAAAAAAATTATGAAGGTTCTACGAGTTGATATTTGTTTGACTCTTATTCATGCTTTTAAATGAACTACTTTATTTCATTCTTGCTTATAAGCAAGTTATCAGTTTAATAGAAGAATTATCAAGTTCAATTCAACTTTATTTCGAATCCAATTGATGTCTCATTTGTGTATAAATTCAAGAGCTTTTAATATCACCACAAATTTCATTTAAGTTTTATTCTAATATGAATTTTTTTTGTAAATTAATTTTTTATTTTAGGAGTTTATATTTTGATTTAATATCAAATTCAATTTTAATTTTGATTTTAGATGTATTTTTATTATCTCTTGTTAATTCATATTTTGATAAAATTTGGACAACATCTCTCATAAACAAAGAGGATTTCTATCAAAATTAGATATGTCCATCAATCTAAAAAAATGAGCATCACCACGTTCATAAATTCTCTAACCTACTCGTATAAAGAGATGCGCATAGTCCTTAAATCATCTTCATGGAATCAAATACACTACATTTTTATACATCCACACATTTATACAATAGGAATGGCACCACCACAAAATCAATGAGGATTCCATGATGCAAGGTCGAGTGGACTGTAGAGACGTCTGGTTGCTTTCGAGTGAGATTTTTGCTGCAAGGGAGCTCACTGGCGGAGAGGTAAGACGGCGGGAGGTTCGTTCGATGCTGTAAGAGGAGCTCGTGCGATTGGAGAACGGGAAGTCGGGATAGAGGAGGAGAGTCGCTTGATGTGCGGGATTTGGAGGCGTCGGCTGCTGTTCGGTTCAGCTGAACAGCGGAAATGGGAGTGGGAAGCTCACGAGAATGAGGCCAAATTCGCAGCCGCTCGGTCGAGAGAAACCGAATGTGGAATTGGCTGCAGCCACCTTCGATCGGACGGAGCAGTGCCGAACAAGGTACGATCCACGGAGAGAGGGCTTCAGCTCTTTCCATTCGGCCGTGGAGTCACGCGTATGTGGGGGTTTGGCGAACGGGTCGACGAATTGCAGCTGGGTCGGTGAAGAGAGAGAGAAGGAATGTCGAGAGGAGGGAGCTCGAGCGATTCCACGGTTCGCTCGGCCTAGCTTGCCGATCGGGAGCGAGAGACGGAGAGGGAGTGGCAAGCCTTCGTCTCTTGCTCGATCGAGAGAACGAACCGAAAGAAAATGGGAGCTGGGCGCTGAACCGGAGTTGAGGTTGTGAATAGGAGTGTTATATAGTATTAGGGTTAGGAATAATGGGGGATTTATAAAAGTTTCTTTTATTTAAGTGTTTCAATCAATGCTAATTCGGATCTTTGTGATCGTATAATCATGTAGTTAATATATATATATATATATATATATATATATATATATATATATATATATATATATATATATATATATATAAACGATTAACCGCTTTGGGGAGTCGCTTTGTTTTAATTCGGCGACGAATTAGGTCACTTTTAATTCAAAATTGTATGTCGTCACTTCCGACCGCTTAATACTCACGTAGACTCGTCCCAATCGTTTGATTGGTTTTGATGTTTCACGCCTAACGAATTAATTTCGCAAACGGATGTCGTCGGCCATCATCGCACCTCACCTCGATAACATATAGCGGATCGTCGATTTCCTTCTTAATCGTGAATTTGTGCAATATATTATTCCGATCAATTTTTTTGAAGCCTAATGAAGTCGTCGATCGGATCGTTCAACCAATTTCGATGTCCATTTCGTTCAATTGTTCATCAATTCATCCCGTAGTGACTTGACTTATGACACATACATGGAGATCAACAAACAAAAGTAAAGCATTGGAAAGCCTATCGATTAACCTTGAAAGTGTTCTTTCATGTGATCGAGGGAGATAATTAAACATAAGAGTTCACTTACACACATACACACATACACACACACACAAATATATATATATATATATATATATATATATATATATATATATATATATATATATATATATATATATATATATATATATATATATATATATATATATATATATATATATATATAGATACACACACACTCCCACACAATCATACTATTATTATCTGTTCATATTTTTCTTTACATGATAAGTAATGAAGAAATTATAATTTGCAAAAAGATGATCAAATTGCATCAAATAAGACTTGGCATTAAAAGTTTGCAAATAACATATGTAACCTTTATTTACTATAATAATTATAAAAAAAATGTTTTGAACAGATTAAAAATATCATCATGTACTTCTTCATTAGGCTCATGCCAATTATTTGGATCAATTTTATACACCCCCATTGAACATTTATTTATGGTGAGCGTTGTTTGAAGTATTAACTTTTTTTATGGATCTTTTTGCAAAACTTCAGTTCATGTTTGTTTGATTAGGCATGAAATTTATGGAAAGAGGGAAATTGGATGGGACTTGTGGATCCTTCAGTAGATAACCAATTTTCGCATGACGAGATAACGAGATGTATCTATGTGGCACTTTTGTGCATACAAGAGAGCCCAGATGATCGCCCTATTATGACCGATTTTGTTACCATGCTTAACAATGAAACTTTACAATTTAACAGTGTTAAGAAGCCTGCATTTTTCAGTATGAGAAATGCTTCTGATTCTAATTGCCATTAAATCTTCCTGGAAATTCTTCTTCTAATGAAATCACTATTTCACTTGTTGTAGGCCGCTGACACTAGCTAAGTTATTTTGTTTTGTAAGTTTGATAATGTAAATAAAAAATGTGAAAAATGTACAAATGTTTGAGTTTGTTGAAGTTATTATTGAGTAAGGCTTATATAATTGTAATTGTAATTGATAGAGTCGATTATTAAGAAATGGGATCAATATTGGTTGCTTGAGAATTATATGCACTTGAATGAGAGTTCTAAGTCATGAAGAAATAAATTAACACTAACAAATGCTCCTATTTTCTTAATTTATTATAATTTGTATGCGTTGGGGAATATTCATAAATAAAAAATAAAATGTTAAAATTAAAATTGTGTATTTGAATTTAATTAAAGATCAAGGAAAGGTGATTGTGTGCAATTTAAGGGAAGCACTAATCATTTGTAAATATGATGAGCTTTGACTAGATAAAACATCCTCTTAACCTTGTCACTCATCTTCCCTAACTCTTTCTCTAGAGAAACTATTATATACAAATAACATATATAGAAATGCATTTATCGCCTAATTAAAAAGCTCAATGGATATAAATTAACAAATAAATAAATAAAAATACAACTCATCCCTCAAGGTCCACCTGTCTTTTTATTAAATGATGGTAGTGTCTTTGTTAGGGCTGACAAAAAAACTCGTTGTTCGTGAACACCATTCTACTCGCCAAGTTGCTGTTTAGCATTCGTTAACCGGCGATGAACACCTAACAAATATTTCAAGCTCGATGAGAAGCAAACACAATCAACATCTTGTTTGTTCGTGTTCGGTTCAAATTAGGTCGAAATTAATAAATTTATTTAAATAAATTTTTTATTTTATATAAAATATATTTATATAATCATATTAATAATATATTATTAATATTTTGTATTATATAATTAATTAAGTTAGTTAATAAGAATTTTATGGATTAAAATTTAAGTTTAATAAAAAATTTAAACTAAAATTAAATAGAATTGAATCCTGTCAATTGAAAATATAATCAACGGTTTAGAAGCTTTTTAGCGTTTGTATAAAACTCAACACTGACTATCGACGCTCTCCTAGCTTCTACTGAGGCTCGATTCATAAACCTAATATCCTCTTCTGATCTCCTCGACTACTATATGCGAGAGCGAGACTGTGACTCTAAAAGAGGCCTCGCTAGAGTTTGGTTTTGGTCATTCCGCGCTACCTCTCACCTTAAAACCTTCGGAGCCTCGATTGCCTATGTTTGTACATCTTCCTCTTTACTTCTTTTTATTCTTTTGCTCCATTTTATGGATTCAATTGATGATTCTTTTTAGTTATCTTTCTCAGTTTTTCTAATAATGATTATGCGGGTTTTAAGATGTATAACTACAAGGGTTGTATTTCTAGGGTTTGTGGGTTTGGCTCCTTTGAAAGTTTCGTTTGTGTGACTATGTTATCTCCTTTAAGGTTACATGCGTTACTAAAGTTTCATCCTAGATTTTTTTGTAGTAATGATGATTACATGAGTTTTATGAAACAAAATTATATGGATTGTTGAGCTAAGGTTTTCAGATTTTGCTCTTTTGGGAGTTTCTTCTGCGTTTCCATCTTCTTATCGTCAGATATTGCATCTTAGAATTTTGTTGGCAATATTTATACTATTTTATTCTGCGGATTTTATGTTGCACCTTCACATAATTATGTCGAATGTATATGGATAGTGGACTCTAGAGTTTGGTGATGTGATTTTAAGTTGCTGTTAATCAGTGATGTCAATGAATTTTTTTCGTTGGCATTCGGATCTATGCGACATTGTTAGCTTATTTATAATTTATGAGTTTAGGGAGCAGTGTGAATTGTTTGAAGGGAGAATGGTTCTTTATTCAGTGCAATGACATTTCATAACTCCATGCTGTCATGATTAGCTTAAGCATCATTTTATAAGTTTATTGCTATTATTTTATTCAATGCAATGAAATTTCACCAGTATTTGTGTAACATCCTAAGCCTCATCATCTATTAATCTACCACTCTTCTCTCTTAACATGATCAACTAACCATATATAGTTAAAGCAATCATAATTTCTCTTACTTTTCCTCTGCTTCATAATGATTCTTGTGGATTACATTATCGGAAGTCTAGGACAGTGCTTAGTGTAACTATGTAAGTGTCTTTATATTTTTGCCTCAAGTGAAGAAATTTCTATAAGAAACATTTCAACATGTTTAACTTGAATATTGAATTGGTATACTTGAAATTTATCATTATTTTTAGGTTTTTTCTTTTGAGTGATTAAGAGGTTGTTTGGTTTGATTACTTTTGAGTGTTAAAGTAAAATAAATCTAAGGGATTTAATCTTTTGTGGATTTGGTTGTTTGGTTTAGAGTTTAGTAGTTTATGTTACTTTATTCCGTGCAATGATACTTTTCATTCAAAGCATTTTAGTGAACATATATGGACTACTTATCTTAGTCATTCTACTAATGATGTTATTGTAATTGATAAACACTATATGTTATGCATTTGAGTTTATTACTTCTTTATTTAAAAAAGGTTACATGTTATGATAAACACATAATATGGAGAGTGTATGTGGTCTTAACTCATATTTTCTCAATCTGCATTATGTGGTAATGATATAGTTGTAGGAGCTGAATATGGTAATGAAATTTCAAATATTTCTTCACAATATGTTGAATCAGAGGCAATGTACTTGAGACTACTAGTATAGAAGTCAAATCTAAGAAAGGTAGAAAGAAAAAAGTATAGTATGGGAGTATTTTATAGAAACCACTTCTATATTTAAGGGAGAGACTATACCCTCTTTATAATGCATATGTTGTCACATGAAATTTCATAAATCCAAAACTAGAATAACTTCACAACTCTTGAGATATGTGAGAGAATGTGAGAAAATCAAGGCCAAGAATAAACAAGTTGTTGAATTGCTAGACAAAAGGCAAAAAAGATTAAATTTTATGCCTTTTGATGTCAATTCAAAAATGAGATTTCAAGACCCCAAAAATTGTGATCATCTTCAGATAAGATAAATAATTGTAAAGATGATTATTGTGCATGAGCATCCATTTATGATTGTTAAGCATATATGGTTTAATATTTTATTGAAGGTGTTGAATCCCAATTATGAGAGGGTGTTTAGAAACACTATTAAGAGTGATTGCATGAAAGTATATGAATTGGAAAAAGAGAGATTAAAAATATTTCTTAAGAGCATTCATAGAGTTTTCTTGACATCTGATTGTTGGACTTCAAATCAAACATTGGGATATATGTGCTTAATAATTCACTATATTGATGATTCTTGGAAACTGCATAAGTGAATCACCAATTTTATTGAGCTTGAACCACCACACACCCGTACATTTATTTGTGATGCAATATGTGATTGTTTATTAGATTGGAATTTGCAGAACAAGATGCCCACTATTACATTGGATAATGCTAGTAATAATGAGGTTGCTGCAAATACTTTAAATATTAATTTTTAGTATAGAGGAAAGTTATATTTTCAGGGTCATTTCTTTCATGTTAGATGTTGTGCTCACTTCTTGAATATAATGGTGCAGGATGGATTGAAAGAGGTTCAACAAATAACACATAAAATCATAGAGATAATAAAATACTTTAAAAAGTCTCCTTTAAGGTTACATAAGTTTGTTGAAATGACAAAGCAACTAGGGATCCCCACTTCAAAGGGATTATGCATTAATGTTCCTACAAGATGGAACTCCTCTTATTTAATGCTTGAGTCAGCTTTTATTTACCTCAATGTTTTCGTTCATTATGCAGCTCAAGATTCCAACTACAAGTAGTTGCCTTCTGAAATTGAGTGGTACAACTATGAGCAGATTAAAAGGTTTCTTTCTATTTTTTATAATGTGACTAAAATAATTTTAGGTTCTTCTTATCCAACTACAAATATTTTTCTCCCTACTGCCATGCACGTAAAGAAATTACTTATTGAAGAATGCAATTCATCAAATGAATTCATCAAGCAAATGGATACTGTGATGAAAATTAAATTTGACAAATACTTGGGTGAATACAATTTACTCATGTCAGTGGCTGTTGTACTTGATCTACGTTTGAAGATGAAATTCATTACTTTCATATTTCCTAAAGTATACTCTAGTTCTGAGGTAGAATCCAAGATTAAGAGTGTTGAAGATGTCATTTAGGAAATCTACAATCAATATTCGAGATATTAATTCAAGCTCTTCAATTCTTAGTGGATCTTCTCAACTAGCAGCTGATGTACCTTTTTCATCAAATTTTGATTGTATGCTAGGATTTCTTGATTTTGTTATTATTTCTGGTCTATTCAGCCATCAAAATCTGATTTGCAAATTTATTTGGAGAAGAGATTATACTTATGCAATAATGATTCGTTTGATGTTCTTGAATTATGGAAGATGAATACTCTCAAGTATCCAATTATATCCAAAATGGCTAAGGATGTTTTAACAATTTCCATAACTACTGTTGTATCTGAATCTATATTTAGTACTGATGGTGGAGTTCTTGATAATTACAGGAGCTTTTTATCTCCAAAATTAGTTAATGCACTTGTTTTCACGACTAGTTGGATTAGAGGCGTTCAACCCAACATAAAAAATCCTTTGGTAGTTTTCTAACTTAAAGCAATGTTGTTGACCTCATTTTTATGATGTGCTCTCAACCCCTCCTTCTTAGACATAAGACTTCTCTTAGACACTAAGAGTTTCCTTAGTCTTAAGACACTTCTAGTGATTAGGTGAACACTCACCCTAACCCTAGAGACTTTGACGGGTTAACCAAGGGAATAGGTCATGCCTTAGGGGTGTTAGAAAAATTTGTCTACCCTATAGCTTGAACCAACTCCTCACTTCCTTCCATCAAGTCAAATTCCAAATAAAGTCTAAACCAACTCCAAACTCCAAATCAAATCAACATCAAAACTTAAATCAATTCCAACTTAATTGATTTTCTCAAACTCAAATCAATTTCAAATGATTGAAGCCCATGATTGAATTCTAAATTCCCAAGAATCTTTCCTAAGTCACTTTGATTCTATCTTATGGACTTAGCCTAAATCAAATCCAAATCAATTCAAATTCAAGAAATTTTCTCATAACTCAATTATATTCTCATTTATATTCACAAATATAAATGAAATATAAATTCAAATATCCAAAAATTAATTCAAAAATCAAATTCAAATTCAACCAAAATTTAGCCTAAACCTTTCAAGTTAAATTCTTGAACTTAGCCAAATCAAATTCAAATCAAGCCAAACCCTTGATTTTTCTTCATGATTCAATCAATCCTTCAATCATGAATCTAAATATAAACATAAACTTCAATCATCAAACCAAAACTAAATTCAAAAATCAAATTCAAATTCAACCCAAATCCAACCTAAGCCTTTCAAGTCAAATTCTTGAACTTTGTTAAATCAAATTCAAATCAAGCCAAACCCTTGATTTTTCTTCATGATTCAATCAATCCTTCAATCATGAATTCAAATATAAACATAAACTTCAATCATCAAACCAAAACTAAATTCAAAAATTAAACCCAAATCAAACTCATGTTCATTCTTTTGAACTTGAAATTCCAAAATCACTTGCAAATGAATTTATATTTCAATCATAAGTCCATATGTGATTTTAATCAAACTTGATTCAACCCTTGATCAAGTCAATTGACCCACTTAGGCTCACTTGACCCAAAGTGACATAAAGTACCCCTTTTGAGCTAAATTCTAATCCTACCCAAATTGGATTGAACTAAGCCTAACTAAGCCTCATATTGTGAGCAACAATTATCATGAGATGATCAATCACTCAAATTGGGTCAAGCCAAGTCAACACTTTGCCAAAATGAAATCTAAACTAGCCAAAATCTATCATAGGCCAAATTGATTGAAACCATTGATCAAAACTCATTCATGATCAATGTTTGAACTTGACCAAGTCATCATTTGAGCCTAATCTATCCCAATTAGGCACTTGACCCAAGTTGACCCAACTTGACCTAAAAAGTCAAAATGGGTCAAAACTTGATTTAAGCCAAATTAATTGAAATCAATCTGTCAATTTCATTCCAAATCACTTGTTGAACTTGACCAAAGCCTCAATTGGCCAACTAGACTCAACCTAGCCTAATTGACCTTGAACCCAACTTGACCTAAAATATCAAATTGAACCAAAATTGATTGGAAATAAAGATATCAATACATTTCATATGACCAATGAAACCTAAACCAACCCATGACCTAACCCAAATAGGTCAAATGGGTTAAATTGGTCAACTTGACCCATTTGACCTAAATGAAATCAAATGAACCAAATCTGAATATAAATCAAATTGAACTAAACCAATGATGCCAAAATATTTCAAATGGTCATATACTTGACCCAACCCTTAGTTTGACCCAATTTGACCAATTGGTCAACTTGACCCAAGTTGACCCATTTTGACCTAAATGGGTCAACATGAGCCAAATCATATCAAATTAATTCCAAATTCATTGAAACTTGGCCCAACCCATTTTTCAATCATACCAAACATACTCAAACTGAAATCCAAGCCATATGATCATTTTACCCTTAGGTCAAAGGGTAATTCTTGGCCAAATTCACTTGGAATTTGGTCAAATCCTCATTTCCACTGCACACTTAGCTCCATGGACACTAGTAAGAGTGGTGCACATGACCTAATGGGTTTGGGTCAGCCAAACCCAACCCAATGGCCAAACCGACCACCCACTTGGAAATAAGCACATGAGAATCATTCTTCTACCTTGTTTTGCACATGACAACCTCTCCACTACCTCCCTCTAGCCAAACTGAACCATGTGCAAGCTAAAATTACCTAACAAAATCATTGCATTTGATCAATTGATCCAAAATGGAAGGATAGCTTGCAGCCGTCCAATCCACCTATGGGGAGATATACTCCCCCTAATTTCATTTCAATTAAAACTCACTCATGCTCGATTAAAGCTAAGGAAGCCATAGAAAGCAATTACAAGCTCCTCCAAGCCTCCTAGAGCTACTTCCATTTCTCCATTTTTGATTTCCCTTAAATTGAAAATAAGGGAGCTCAAGGCAATTTTCATCTCACTCAATACTCAACTAGAGCTTAATTCTTCCTTCAAGCACCTTGAGTGAACTTAGTCGAGCTCACTCAAACCCTCATCCAAGTTCTCAAGGCACGGGAGAGGGAGTTTGATCCGCAAGAAATTGAAGCCCCTTGGTCCATAGGAAGATCCACTTCATCCCAAGGTTTGAAACTTTCAACGTCTTTGTCTCCACTGCAAGCTACCCGATGGTTGAGTGCTCGATAGGTGAGGTATGCCTTCAAACCGAGCCTAAAATAGAAAGTGTTTGGTCCTTTATGAAGAGAATTTTCACCCTATTGCAAATTGACTGTTGGATGTCTTGCCCCTTGCATGATGATGGTGTGGGTTGAGTTTGAGCTTAATCCGAGCTCAATCGAGATCGGATCTTGCCCTAAGGAGTGGATAGATGCCCTCTCCCACAGGAGAGCTCAGTGATGGATCATGGACCATCCATCTGCACGTTTTGGATAGACGGTCATGATCAAGCCGCATAGGATCCATGGATTTATCCCTAACCACATCTCACGCCCGATCTTTGATCGACGTCGAGGAGCGCAGAACCTCTGACGTGGCATTGGATGTGACTACTTAAATAGTGAATTTCATCGTGCGACGTGGAAAGCGAATGCCATGTCAGCGGTCCACATGGCGCCGACAGGATTAATTATGTAATTAAGCTATTTAATTAGGTTTTAATCATGGAATCTTCAAATATTCATAACTAAATGAAGAAAATTTTTTTAAAAATACAGAATAAAATGCACTGTGAAGATAATTCAAAGGAGAATAATCTAAAATTAAGTTTGATGGATTTTGAACAGTGAATTTTATGCAATTAAGGTTTTATTGAGAATGTAATTATATTAATTACTCCTTAATTATTCCACTAATTAATTCCAAACTTCTTAGGGTTGATTAATGGCATGACCTCTGCCTCCCATGATTTACTTGGAATTTATTAATAGATTAATTAGGAGAATTTTTTGATTCACTCTTAATCACTCCCATAATCAATTAAATGATTAATTAACCTATTATATAGTGATAAATTAATTAATTAAATTTGTTAATTACCTTAGAATAGTAAATGGACTTAGGGAATGAGATTAGGAGTCCTCTCCAAATCTTTTCTCAAAAGTTCATTTCATTTGAATAAAAATCTAATTAAGGTGAAAATTAATTAAATAGTTTAATTACTTAATTCAATGGCTTAATTAATCAAACTTTTCAAAATCAAAAAATTCTAGAACTTAATCATTTCTCTCTTGGATAGATGCTTAGGTGTTCAATAACCTAAGCAGCTTAAAGAAATCATATCTAACCCATATGTATGGGAAGGATTATATACTTAAAATAAATCCTTTAGTTTAATTAATCATTAATTTTGAAACAAATGTATTAGGCCTTTTTCTTTCTTAGGTGCATTACTGATTTAAATTCCTTGTGATTTTATTTCATACTTTGACTCATAATTATTTAGTTAAATAGGTTAAAGTGGTGTAAGTAAGGGGTAATTAATGAACTTAATGTACACTTTAACCTAAATAAAATATAAAATCAATCTAGTGATTCTAAAATTAAATTAAAACACTATACACATGTGAGAAATGGGTTAGGACCAGCAAACCTCTTAACATTTCTTAAAGTCAAATTAAACTCAAACAAAATTAAAAATCTCTTTAAAATAAATTTGATTTACTTTAAATAATCATATTTCATAAGATTGTCGAGAACTAATTAGGGTGAATGAATTTATATGTTTTCATCACTTTATTTCTTTCCTGACATGCTAAATATGTATGTCATATGAAAATCATGCATTCATGCTTTTTAAAAGTCAAATTAAAAATGAAATGTTTCATTTATGTCAAATTGCATGTTTTGGCTAAAGTAAGAAGATGAATGGCTATTATGAGTATTAAGTCTAAAAATTATTTTCAAAACTTATAAATCAAATATCATAACTAAAAGGGATGCTACTTATAATTATTTATAAGCTTGCATGTGAGTATAAATAAAAAGATGTGTATTGTGTGGTTTTTCTTCTCTTCTCATTTAACATAGGTTTGTATAGGATTTACAAAGTGTATAGTCCATTTGAAAAGGATATAACATGCTTAAATTCATTCCTGTACACTCCTATGTCATGACTTAAGATGGAATTCCACATCACACATATAAACTAAACAATCAAACCAAAAATCAAACAAACATAAACTTTTTATATGATTCTCTTTCCATGCATTTCTTTTTGTACATGCACATGTATTTAAAAAAAGTGGTATATTAGTCTGAACAACCCTGGGGTTGCGAGACTTTAAGTAGCCCCAAGTAGGTATTATACCTCCCCTGGTGCTAACAATGGCGTCATACTCACTTATGTCTTTTATACTTGTAGATGTGCATATGAAAAATTGATAAAAGAATCACTCTTTTTCTACTTAACAAAATCATGCATCATGAACCTTTCAAATTTTCTTAAGTAATTATCTTAGTATTCATCATTAAGGTGTGATAAACACTTCCAATTGCATGTATAGATATATTTAGGATTCATCCATATGCATGTTACACATGTTGAGAAAGAAATGAAGTGTTGTGTGTTTTATGATAGTATTTCACTTTACTTAATCTTAAAATGTATTTCTTTTTTAATAGGTTTGTTTAGGGAAAATCTAAACTTAGGATTAATTAAAACACATAATAAAATATTCATTAAATAAAAATTAAATATGAATCTGCCTTATAAATTACTGAAGGTATAGAGGAAAGATAAGTTATATTCTCTTTTCCTCTCTTTACAACTTAGTAATTAATTGTATGATTCATTCAAACCAAATCAAAATATAAAATAAAATCAACTAAAGCAACTAAATCACTTAAATAAAACCATCCTCTAAGTTGAACATCTTCACACTTAGAAAACTTCAATCTTAAAGCCTAGCTAAGCATACCACACAAACCTTAAATAACACACACATTAGGCTAAGTCACCACTTCAAGTCCTATGTTAGGGCAGTGCATGGTTTGATGTTTGCTTTTATTTTATAATATTTTATTTTAGTTTGCATGTTAAGGTGTATGTGTGTAGACTGAATGGTAGAGAGATCTTATTCTAACCATTATCTTTTGCATGAGATTGTGTTTAAGGGGCGCTGTAATAAAAATATAACTGCTTTTATTGTGCAGGTGCTTATACCCCTAAGCATAATCCAAAATAGATAAGCTGGACTTACTTACCAATGTGTGGGCTGCTAAGTCCAATTTATATATATATATATATATATATATATATATACATGCTTGGGATTGTATGGTTTGTTTAGCTAATCTTTATTTTGCAGGTTTTAGTTAGATTTCTTTTTTTCTATTTTCATGTAATTTTGCAATTAGGATTTTGGAATGATTGTTATGGGAGATTAGGATGAACATTAGTTATAAGACTATGTCTTATTTACCATGTAAAGCCTTTGAAGTAACCATATTCCAACCAACCAAAAGAAGAAAGAAAAAAGAAGAAAGAAGAAAAAAGAAGAAGAAAGAAGAAATGAAGAATGAAGACCCCCCATAACAATGAATTCCTTCTTGATTGTAATTTATTCATTTGTAATCCGGGTTGTATAAGGGTAGAGCTTGGCTACCCAATTTATTTTTGGGTTTGTATGGTAGAGCCCGACCACAAATGACCGCTTATTCTTTCGCGCTAGCTTTATAAATTGATTGGTGTTTGTTTAGCTTATGCATTAAGATGATATCTTTTTCTAGTTTATTCCTTACTTTGATGTATGGCCTGGATGATGATTAGGCTCTTAGAAAAATAAATTTTCTATCCAATCAAAATATCTCAAAACTAAAAATAAAATAACCCATAACCTCACCTAAAGCCTAGGTTATAAATCAAGATAAAAGAATTAGCAACCCCTTAGTTGGATGTTATATTTTTTTTCTCACATCATGCATAAATAGCATATTGTTTCACTCTTGATTGGAGGGCTTCCACCTTTGCCAAAGAACTTGGCTTGACCTTTGAGAGCTATTATGGAAACACACCTCCTTATCTTATTATTTTTGGCCTATAATCTAATTTCTCATGCATTAGGCATATGAATCCTAAAGCTTGTGTCAAATTGATTGTCCAAAATGAAAAATAAAATGTAACAAAATTTGCATTAGATTTAAGTCATTAAATCATGTCCTACATGATCTAGTCTCTTAGGGAGTGTGTTTAAGGACTTGGTCTCTTTCTAAATAAATAGCAGTCTAGCTATCTTGCAAAAGCATATGACTTGCCTACATGTATTTGAAACCATAGGAGGAGTTAGTTGGTGGCCACCCCCAGGTGGTTGTAAGTCCAATAGTCGGGTGGTTTATCCTCTCTTATAGAGGTAAACCAAATACCCATTTTTCCTTAAATTTAAGTCATGCTTTGGACCTCGGCAAAGCTCCCTAGATTTAAGTTCAGAGGTTGCTACATTCTTTTGCGGGCTACGAGCATAAATCCTCACCTCTTAGGCATTTCCATGATCTTGTATCACGAAATTGTAAGGCCTAGATTTCTAATAAAAATTCAATTCAAATAAATCAATTCAGTTTAAAAAATGTAAAGCCCAACCATAGGATAGTTTGGGATGCTTACTAGGCCTCCTAGTATCCTAGGCATCCCCTACTTATCTTAATTTGGCTTCGATAAGAACCCCCTCCTCTTGATCGATCCCACTTGATCTTCTAAAAATAAATCAATCGATTGATAGTCCTACCTTTCGAAATATTTGGAGACAATGATCATTTACCTTAATCGAGAGTATTCCCAAGGAATCCCCTTTCTTAGGAAGTATTTAACTTTGGGGGCTTGCCCCTGTAGGAAACTTAACAAACCCAGTTTAAAATAAAACCAGCTTTACTTTTCCATATAAAGTAGGGGAAGAGTCTCTGGTACATTTCAAAGACCCATAGTTCTTAGGAGTCCTTATTAAGGTGATTAGGTCCATTGTAGGATGGTGACTTCTATCTTTCGAGATAGTACACATTTCCTCAATGTCTTACCCGATCACCCTAATAAGAACATCTGCAAATCTATGGTGTCCCAACAAGGTGTTATATTTTTGATTTATCCTCTTTAAAAGGATAGATGAAGGTGGAGATATTAAAATTTTTACCACAAATATATTTAATATATTTGACAAATTTCATTCTAATTATCTACTTTTAGCAAGAAGAGTTAATGGAGGAGAATATTTATGTGAAACTTAAATATGTTTAGTAATAGAAAGGAGACTAAGCATCAATATATCATCTCACATTTACTCTTCCTAATCTAATTTTCATCTGTGCTTTTTAATTTGAAAAATTTTTACCTTAGTTGCTCATGATGGTAATTTGTGGCAACTTTGACAGTTAAAGATTATAGTACTATAATTATGTTTCTTGGTTTATTGAGATTATTCTATTTTTGGCTTCTTAATATTTATATAATTTTGTATGCTTGTATAGTTGTACCTAATGTGGGACTTTCCCTCTAATTTTCAGTTGTAGATTTGAAACTGCAACTATAATATGTTCACTGTTCTCCATTTTTTTTATTTGCTACTAAGTTTGATGCATTTCAGCCTTGATAAAATTCTATTGTTGGTTTTTCTTTCTATATGGGTTTTGCCTCTTTGACTGCTAACATTGGATCTACCGTTGTGGTATGACAGATTGGGTTGGTGGCACTTTTGGTTTGGTTGGATGGCTGGTTTTTTTAGCTATTTTTCATTTTTTTTATTGGTGACTGATATAGGGGGGATCGAGGGTTGTTGTTGGTGGTTTATCTCTATATTGATTTTGGCATGTTGGATGTTATTAGTTGGTTGTTATTTTCTCTATTTTGTTAACAGGGGCTTGGTGGCCACTTTTATTAATTTTGTTTTGTTTCTTTTAGTTATGGTTTTGATCTCATCCCGTATTGGCCTTCCACTTTTGGCTGTTGTGGCTTTGGTTTTGGGTATTATCGATTATTTGGTTGAAAGCTATTTGTGAGTATTGTTAGTTTGGTTGAGTGCCTTTATTACTACTGTTCCTGTTGGTTGGCTTATAGTTTGTCTTACTGGTTTATGTACTTTTTTGTCTTTGGCTGGCTGTTCTACTTACCTTGATCAAATTTTCTTTTGCCTTGGTTGGGTTTGGTGACTGTTGTTTACTTCTACCCTTTGCCTGGCTATCTCGGGTGATTTTGGCTTGATGACTACTATTGGTCTTTACACTAACTTGGGTCTTCTGCTACTGTGGTGGTTAGCTAGGATATGTTTTGGTTGTATTTGTATGGCTATTTGGGGTGGCTATTTTGGCCATTTTTTTGGCTCCTTTGGTGACTATTCTGGGAACCTACTAGTGTTCTTTCTGTGACCTATTTTTTCTAGTTTCCTCCTATTTTATTATTTCTCTCTTAAATGCAGGTGACCACCCAATTTATTGTTTGGATGATAGCCTCTTGCTTTATTTATTCTTAATTCTTAAGAGTTAAGATGATAAGATCAACAGATGCTATACTTAGTCTTGTCACTTGTGATATTACACATTAATGGTTTTATCAATAGTTTTTGATGGGCTATGATGAAAAATTCAATAGATGCATTAGATGCAACTTAGCTTGATGGTTGGCTGTTTGTATTTTCAAAAATTCAATTAAGTTTTTTTTGATTTATGTTTGTTGCTATATTATTGTTGACGTCATTTTTAGGATGAGCTCTCAACCTCTCCATCTTAGACATAGGACTCCTCTTAGACTTTAAGAGATCCTAAGACACATCTAGTGATTGTGACACTCAACCTAACCCTAGAGACTTTTTTGTTTGTTTGCATTTGGAATCTGTAAAAGGAATGGTAAAAGGAATTTAGTGTAAAAGAATTACTTTATAGTTGTTTGGTTAAGAGCTTTAAAAATTCATGACTTTGCTTTTTTTGTTTGGTTGAAAAAATATAATGTAAAGTAAACTGAAGGTTTTGATATTAGTGTTGGCGGCGATCAGGATGATGGTAATGCACGTAGCGCGATGACGGAGGTTGATGACGATCACTTTTCATAGGTGTATTTGAAATTCTCTAAATCTGAATTCCAATACACGCAAACTAAGATTTTGAAATGCATTACATTAGAAATTTTACTTTACAAACCAAATGCTTGAAATGTTGCGTGCATTTGGAATGCATTCAAATGCAACCAAATCTTAAGAGTTAGCCATAGGAATAGGTCATGCCTTAGGGGTGTTAGAAAAATTTGCCTACCCTATAGCTTGAACCACATTTCTCACTTCCTTCCTCCAAGTCAAACTCCAAATCAAATCAACATCAAACCTAAATCAATTTCAGCTTAACTGATTTTTCTCCAAACTCAAATCAATGCCACATGATTGAAACCCATGATTAAAATCTATGATTAAAGTTTATGATTGAAATTTCAAGTTCAAAATATTTCCTAAGTCCTTAATTCCCTCTGAAGGACTTAGCCTAAATCATCTTCAAATCAATTCAAACTCATGATATTCTCCCATGACTCATTTATATTTTCATTTATATTCACATATATAAATAAAATATAAATTCAAATCAATCAAACTAAATCCAAAATTGAAATTCCAAATCTTACCTAAGTCTTTTGATTTTCCTTCATGGACTTAGCCTAAATCATCTTCAATTCAATTCAAACTCATAAAATTCTCCCATAACTCATTTATATTTTTCATTTATATTCTCATATATAAATGAAATATAAATTCAAATCAATCAAACTAAATCTAAAATTCCGAAGTCACGTTGATTTTCTCTTAAAGACTTAGCCTAGATCATATTCAAGTCACTTCAAACTCATGAAATTTTCTCATAACCCATTTATATTCCCATTTTATATTCACATATATAAATGAAATATAAATTCAAACAACCAAAACTAACTGCAAAAATCAAAATAAAAATCAATCAAAATCCAACCTAAGCCTTTCAAGTCAAATTCTTTGAGCTTAGCCAAATCAACTTTAAATCAAGCCAAACCCTTGATTTTTCTTCATGATTCAATCAATCCTTCAATCATGAATCCAAATATAAATACAAACTTCAATCACTTAACCAAAACTCAATTCAAAAATCAAGCCAAAATTCATTTCATGCTCACCATTTGAACTTGAAATTATCAAATGAATCAAAACTCATTTGACTTCAAACCACTTACAAATGGATTTATATTTCAATCTTAAGTCCATATGTGAGTTCACTCAAACTCAAATCAAGCTTTGACCAAGCCATTTGACCCACTCAGGCTCACTTGACCCAAAGTGACCTAAAGTACCCTTATGAGCCAATCCTAACCAAATTGGATTAAACTAAGCCCACCTAAGCCTCTCATCATGTTCAACAATCATCATGAGATGATCAATCACTCAAATTAGGTCAAACCAAGTCAACGCTTAGCCAAAATGAAACCCAACATAGCCAAAATATATCATAGGCCAAACTGATTGAAATCATTGATCTAAGTTCATTCATGACCAATATTTGAACTTGACCAAGTCAACATTTGAGGCTAACCTAACCCAATTGGCCACTTGACCCAAGTTGACCCAACTTGACCTAAAAAGTCAAAATGTGTCAAAACTTGATCTAAGCCAAATTGATTGAAACCAATGGGTCAAATTCATTCCAAAATAATTGTTGAACTTGACTAAAGCCTTAATTGGCCAACTAGACCCAACCTAGCCCAATTGACCATGAACCCAACTTGACCTAAAGGGGTCAAATTGAGCCAAATTTAAACTTAACCAAAATTGATTCGAAACAAAGATACCAATCTATTTCATATGGACAACTAAACCTAAACCAACCTATGACCTAACTCAGATAGGTCAAATGGGTCAAATTGGTCAACTTGACCCATTTGACCTAAATGAATCAAATGAACCAAATTCAAACCTAAACCAAATTTAATTAAACCAAAGCCACCAAAATATTTCAAATGGTCATATGAACTTAACCTAACCCTTGGTTTAACCCAATTTGACCAATTGATCAACTTGACCCAAGTTGACCCATCTTGACCTAAATGGGTCAGTATAAGCCAAATCAAATCAAACCAACTCCAAATTCAATGAAACTTAGACAAACCTATTTTCTCATCATACCAAATATGTCCAAACTAAAATCAAGGTCAAATGACCATTTAACCCTTAGGCCATAGGGTAAATTTTGGCCAAATCTATTTGGAATTTGGTCAAATCCTCTCCACAACCGCTTGGCACCCTATTAGTGGATCAAGTGAACACTAGGGAGGGTGGTGCACCCAACCCAATGGGTTTAGGTCAGCCTAACCTAGCCCAATGGCCAAACCGACCACATGCCTTGAAATGGAGCTCATGGAATCCTCCTTACACTCAATTCAAGCACATGGCCACTTCACCATTCAACTCCCTAGCCAAAATCGAATTCAAGGACACCCTAAATGGCCTAACAAACCCACTCCTTATGGTCAATTGGATCAAAATGGTGAGGCATTGCTCGGTTATTCGATTGTCAAAGGGGGAGATATACTCCCCCTAATTTGAATTGAATCATTCATTCCTCAATTCGATTGAACCAAGGGAAGTGAGAGAAGCCATTCCTAAGCCTCCCCAAGCTTCCTAGAGTGAAATCAAATTCCCATTTCTCAATTTTTAGAGATTGAAAATAGGGGAACTCCACCTAAAACTAAACTTTCTCCACACTCAAAATCAGTGTAATTCCTTTTGCAAGCTCCATCAATGAGCTCAATCGAACTCACCCATGCTCTTTCCTAAGTTCCTAAGGCTAGGGAAAAGTCACCTAGACCAGAGTCGAGCTCAAGATAAAGGGGAGTTAGTCTCTAGAAACAATCAACCAATCTCAAGAGCTCAAACTTTCAGCAAAGCTTCGTCTCAACCAAACAAAGCTTCTCCA
The DNA here is from genome assembly GCA_021442155.1 of Cymbidium sinense. NCBI lineage: Eukaryota > Viridiplantae > Streptophyta > Magnoliopsida > Asparagales > Orchidaceae > Cymbidium > Cymbidium sinense. The sequence goes on along the minus strand of CM038227.1, from coordinate 45,891,926 downwards.
AGGGAATCGAGAGTCGGTGATCACCTCCAGCGAGGTATGCCATTTTTCTGAGCTTAATTTCAATGTATGTTGGTCCTTTGTGAAGTGGATTTCAATCTTATGTTGATCTAACCATTTGATGTGCTTGTACTCATGCTTAGATGGTGGGGTTGATTTTCAATCCAATCCGAGCTCAATCGAGCTCGAATCATGGCCTCAAAGATGGAAGGTCTCCATCTTACACAAAGAATGGCAGGGATGAATCTCTGGCCATCCATCTGTGCATTTGTGATGGATGGTCGAGATTAAAACACATAGCATCCCATGATTGACCCCTCTGATCTGTGGCATTAATCTCAACCGGCCGATCCTTGATCGGATGGCAGAGGAGAAAGCATGTAGGCGGTTGACGCGGTGCTATGATGTGTGGGTTAAAGAGCCAATCCCATCATGCCACGTGGAAAGCGCATGTCGCGTCAGTGGCCCACGTGGCGCCGATGGGATTAAATACTTAATGAGGGTATTTAAATATTCTAATTAATTATGAAAACTTTTAAAATTCATATCTAAGACTAGAAAAAAAAAATATGAAATAAATTGCGTTGGATAGATGATTGAATATAGAATATTCTAAAATCAATTTGAATGATTTTGAATAGTAATTTTCTCAGAATTTGGGTTATGTTGGGAATGTTATTTTGCTTATTACCCTCTAATTACTCCCCTGATTAATCCCAAACTTCTTGTGCTTAATTATTGGGATGACTACTACCTCCCCTAATTTATTTAGGATTTATTGGTGGATTAATTAAAAGAATTTCTAATTCATTCCATAATCACTCTCTTAATATAATTAGGCTTAATTAAGGGCATAATTAGTGGTTTAACCCTCTGATTGAGTCAATTAAGTTTTGATTAAGTGAATGTGAGGTTTAGGGAATAATTTTGGGATACTTTCCTTAAGATTTTCCCTAAACCCCCTTTTCTTCCTTAATCCATCCTTAATTAATGGTTAATTCACTAATTATCCCCTTAATTAATTTCATAAAATTCTAAAATTTTCCAGAACTTAATTAATCTATCTTGGGTAGATGCTTAGGTGTTCAAGAGCCTAAGTACATTAAGGAAATCAAAACTTAACTCACATATGTGAGTGGGGTTATGAAATTACTTAAGTTAAAACCCCTTAGTTTAATTAATCATTAATCATGAGCCAAATGCATTAGGACCTTTTCTTACTAGGTGCATTACTGATTTAAATTCCTTGTGTGGTTTTATTTCATATCATTGGCTCATAATTATTTGATTAACTATACTAAGGTGGTATAGGTAAGGGGTGAAAACATGCTTAATTCATACCTTAAACTAAGTAACATATAAAAATCATCTAATCACCTAAAAATTAAACTAAAATAACCAACATATGTGGGAATGGGTTAAGAATAGCAAAATTATCTCACATTTCTCAAATTAAATCAAACTCAAAACAAAATCAAATCTTTTATAAAAAATAATTTGATTTACTTTAAGATTTCTTATTTCATAAGATTATCTTTATGAATTAATTAGGGTGAATGTGTTTACATACTTTCATCACTTTAGTTCTTTCCTAATATGCTAAATGTGTATGTCATATGAATGTCTTGCATTCATTCTTTTCAAAAATCAAAAAAGATAGTGAAATATTTTATTTATGTCAAATTGCATATTTTGGCTAAAGTAAAAAATATGAATGGCTATTATCACTATTAAATTCCAAATTATTTTCAAAATATATGAATCAACTACCAAAACTAAAAGTGTGTTACTTATATTTTACTTATAAGTTTGCATGTGAATATAAAAATGTGTTTTATGTTTGCTTCCTTTCTTTCCTCTTAACATGGATTTGAATAAGATTTGCAAAGTGTATAGTTCTTTCAAAAGAACATAACACTTGCTCAACTCTACTCTTATCCCCTTCCATGTTATAACCTCAGAAGTATCTTCATATTCACACATATAAATTGCATAAACAAATCAAATAATCAAGTGTAACTTTTTGCATCTTTTCTTTTTCCATTCTTTTCTTTTGTACATATACTTGTATTTAAAGAAAGTGGTATATTAGTCTGGACTTAGCCTTAGCCAAAAGGGAATTCTTATGGACTTAGCCTTAGCCAAATACAAATCAACCCCAATCTAATTGATTCATCAATTATCGAATCTAATTTAAAATCATAAATCAATTCCAAACTCTAAATGATTGAAACCCATGATTAAGTCTAAATTCCAAAACCTCTCCATAAGCCATATGAACCACCTTAATGTGCTTAGCCAAAACTCCTTCAAACCAACTCAAACTTGGTTGATTTCTTTATAAATCAATCATTCCTTTATTTATATTCACAAATATAAATGAAATCTAAATTCAAACCATTAAAATCAATTCAAAATGAATCAAACCAAATCAAGACCCTACTTAAGCCATATAGATCCACCTCCATTAACTTAATCAAATCTTGATCCAAATCGGCTCAAGCATGATTGATTTCTCCATAAATCAATCATTCCTTCATTTATATTCATAAATATAAATGAAACACACCCTCAAATGATCAAAAATAAATCAAACCAAATCAAAACCCAAGTTAGCCTCTTTAGACCTACATCCCTAAGTTTAATCAAATTTGCTTTCAAATCACTCCAAACTCAAGCGATTTTCTTATAACCCATTTATATCTTCATTTATATTCATAAATATAAATGAAATATAAATCCAAATGACCAAAATCAAACTCAAATCAAATCAAATTCCCAATTTTAGCCCTTTTAGCCAAACTTTTGAACTTGGCTAAATGAAACCCAAATCAACTCAAAACTCATGGATTTTTTCATGATTCAACTATTCCTTCAATCATTGATCTTCATATTAATGCAAGATATAAATTTAACACATGCTTATGGATGTAATATGAATATTTATGAGGGAAAATGTCACTTTAATATTACCAATCAGCAAGCTAAAAGGGGTTTAAAATTGCATTAAACATCTCTTCAAAATGGCATTTTAAAAGCCCATTAACTCAAGTATAAAGCCATTCATGCAAGATATAAATTTGACACTTATTTATGGGTGTAGCATGAACATTCAATAGGTAAAATACTATTTTAATATTACTAATCAACAAACTAAAAGGGGGCTGAAATTGCATTAAACATCTCTTCAAAAATGACATTTTAAAAGCCCATTTGCACTTCATAACTTTTGCATAGGCACATTTGACTTTTACATAAGCCCATTTACAAGATTAAGCCCAATGGCCCCTTTTTTATAAAAAGAAAGTTCACCAATTCTAAATGGGCCACTTGCTCTCTTTTTTTAAGAGGCCTAGGTAAAACAAAATTTATTTTAAAAGAAAGCCCGTGATTTTATGATCCAATCCTAGTTAGGATGGCCCATGTTCCTCTTTTTATCATAACATACACTCATAAATGAGAGAAGAGGAAATGACAAAAGGAGTAAGGATCTCCCCTTAGATCCATGTTCATGCCATGAAGCTTTAAGAGGGAATGATAAAAGAATTAAAAGCCTCCCCTTAGATCTATGCTCGTGTCATGAGATATTAAGAAGGAAATGTCAAAAGGAAGTAAAGGTTTTCCCTTAAATCCATATTCATGTCATGAAGCATTAAGAGAAAAATGGCAAAAGAGTTAAAATATCCCTTTAGGTCCATGCTCATGTCATGAGCGATTAAGAGAGAAAATGACAAAGGGAGTAAAGGTCTTCCCTTAAATCCATGTTTATGACATGAAGCATTAAGAGAAAAATGGAAAAAAAGTTAAGATCTCCCCTTAGATCCATGCTCATGTCATGAGGCTTTAAGAGAAAATGACAAAGGGAGGTTTTCCCTTAAGTCCATATTCATGTCATGAAGCATTAAGAGAAAAATGACAAAAGAGTAAAGATCTCCCCTTAGATCCATACTCATGTCATGAGGCTTTAAGAGAAAATGACAAAGGGAATAAAGGTTTTCCCTTAAATCTATGTTTAAGTCATGGGGCTTTAAGAGATAAATGGAAAAAGGGAGTAAAGGTCTCTTTCTTAATGGTATGTAATATATATATATATATATATATAATAAATTAATGGGATGGCACAAGTCTCTTCTCTCTTTTTTTTTTTGGCCTCATGCTAAAGGGCTAATCATTATAAATAAGAGAGAATCCTTCTCTCATGAAAACTTCACTCTCCCATCTCTCCCCATTTTCTTCACAAGATATATTACAAGCCTAAGTCCTCTAAAGGAGTTTATTTAACTTGCAAAGGAAAGGGTCCAATTCATACCACTTTGACTTGTAAGTTATTTTTAACTTGATGTTTTAGATTTATCCATCATTACCTCATATGAATGGACATTTGATAGTAAAGCATGATTTAGATCATGCAACAATAAGATATATTCCCTTTCTAGTTTCAACTATGCATAAGTATGTAAAGATTGTTGCAAAATGAACAAGTAAGATAGGATAAATATCCATACTAAACTCATGGTCACAAATCCAAAAATTTATACTTGACTAAGCAATTATCCATGCTGATTTCTTTATCTCAATCTTATTTTATGACTTAGGCAAAAGGGAGGCAACTATGTCATAAACATATACTTAGTAATAAGACAATATTTAAGTCACATGACACATAAGGTGTCTTATTTTTAAGTAACTCATTCATGTAGCATAATTACCATTTAGACAAAAGAGATTTAAATTTTAAGCAAGTATTTGCCTCATAATATAAAAATTTAAATGACAATTAAGCTAAGCATTAATAAACACATCATAATTGCCACATGGTATGATAATTTGCATGATGCTAAGTTAAGCATAAATACATATTTGTATGGTATGAAAATTCAAAAATTAACTTAAGCATTTGCATCTCCTTTTTTTTAACAAAATTTTCGGCAACCTCCTAGCATCATCCCCGCATATGGGGGCTGCTTCGGGAGACTAGGCCTTCCAATCATGCCAAAAAAGGTGTGCATGGTATGTGTTATGATACACCATGGTCGAAAGTTGATTTTCCCACCACGCCAAGAAAGGTGTGCATGGGTTAATACAGTATAACATTTCTTTGCCACGTTGGAATAACATGAGCAAGTACTTACATCATAATAGATTTCCTTGTCACGTTGGAATAACAAGAATAGGTACTTATAGCAACAGATTTCTCTACCACATCGGAACAACATGAACAGGTACTTATCACAAGTTTCCCCACCACATTGGAACAATGTGAACAGGTACTTATCACAACAGATATCCCTGCCACGTTGGAATAATGTGAACAGGTACTTATCATAAATTTCCCCGCTGCATTGGAATAATGTGAACGGATACTTATCACAAGTTTTTTTGCCGCATTGTAACAATGTGAACTGGTACTTATCACAGTATATTTTCCTGCCACGTTGGAACAACATGAACATGTACTTATCATAGCATATTTCCCTGTCACATTGGAACAACGTGAATAGGTACTTATCACAGCATATTTTCCTGCCACGTTGGAACAATGTGAATAGGTACTTATCACAGGTTTTTCTGCCGCATTGGAACAATGTGAATAGGTACTTATAACAAAGCATATTTCTTAACTTGCATTTAAATGTGCATGACATATGATATTGCATTTGAAGCATCACAAATAATAAGCCATCACCTAAAATTTTAATCACATATGAATATCATTACATGATTTTTATTTTTTTTGAGCATGCTAGGTGAAGTGTCTCTCTCAAATTCAACAAGTGAGATAACAATTAGATGTCAAATCATAGGCATGCATTATAATTAAAATAGAAGTTTGCAATCTTCATGTAACTTTCATTCATCCTAAATAATGAGAAGCATTCACCTTGATACATATAAATTAGAATGATATCTCAAAGTCATATCATAACGAGTAAGAAGATGGCTACGTGAGTTATAAAGAGCAAGAGATTCAAATATAAGTAGAGGTTTTGAACCAATGTCAGACCAAGATGTCTCTTTCTTTACTTCAACTTAATAACCAAGTTAGCCATAAACATCTTTCTAGATTCATGCTAACATAGAGAGGAACTGAAAGTTAACCCTCATCCCAAGTTATGATAACAACTCACATAAGATAGGCAAAGTGAGTATGACTCCATCCATAGGAAAACTGAAGCATGAAAAGAGAAGGAAGTTCATATATAACTTAGGGTTTGAGTCTCCCAACATTTCTAAACCCATTTCTATTTTTTTTAAGCATATAAAGCAGACTAGCAAGTGTCAACTCTTCCCAACAATAAGAACTGAAGAATAAAAGAGGAATGGGCTTTCACATAATTTAGGATTTGAACCATATACTAATTCAAAAGTTTCCTTTATACTTCTAGTTTCATTTTAAACATATAAGAAAGACTTAACAAATATTAACTCCTCCAATCAGCAAAAATTAAAATATAAAAAGGAGGGGGCTTGCATATAATTTAGGATTTGACCCATACAACACTTCAAACTCTTCCTTCATACTTCAGATTTCATTTTAAGCTCATAGGAAAATTTTTAACAAGTACTAACTCCTCCAAAGAAAAAACAAAAAACAAAAAGAGAGGGGGACTTGCTAATAGTTTAGGATTTGAGCCATACATTATCTCAAACCAAATTTCCATACTTCTAATTGCATTTTAAACATTGTAAAAGAGATTTAGCAAATATCATTCCATCCAATCAATAAAATTGAAGCATAAAAGAGAGGGAACCTTGCATGTAACTTAAGGTTTAAGCTGCATAACCTCTCAAAACTTTATTTCATATTTCGGATTTCATTCTGACATATGAAAGAGGCATAGCGTATATCATCTTGTCCATAAAAATCATTTTAAGTAAGCTAAAAAAAATTAAATCCATAGAGACCAGCGCACAGCATGGGATTTGGGCCATACACCATCCCAAATCTCAAGATTAAAAACCCTAGCATCATCTTAAGCATAGAATAAGGTAGATTTATGAAACCCTAATTTTCAAAAGAACTCAAATGCATGAAAATAAGCTTAGGGTTAGAAAGAGATGACCTGGCAGTGTTGACTTGCGAAAGAGGGAAGGAAGAAAGGGGTTCGGTCAAATTAGGGTTCAGCTATGGCTCACAATAAGGAAAAATGGCAAGGCAAGAAGCAGGAGAGGGCCAGAGGTGCTTCAGTCAGGCCTTGATTTCAAGCTTCTTGCGCTGATTAGGATGGACAGAAGAGAGAAAACTGCATGAGAGAAAGGAAAACTAAAAGAGGAGGCTCGCACCAGAGAAAGGAGTTCAGGGGAGTGGCGTGCAGAATGAGGGACCAAAGCACTCGTTTTGCTCTTTAGGGCCAATTGACTTTTTTGATTTGCTGCCCAAACGGTAGCCAATTGAAATAAAAGGGCGGTTATTCTGATTGTGTACACTCGGTGGCTATTTTGATTGGCCTATCCTACGGCTGAGCAGGATTGGATGATTCAGGCGGCTAATTAAGCAAGGATTAAGAGATCATTAGCTAATTTCAGTTGTTAATTAGCCTAACAAAAAAATATTGAGATTAAATATAAATAATTTTTTAAATCCTCTTAATTAATGAATTATTGCAATATCGATGTCAATTTAAGGTGTTTCTATTGTATCGAATGCAACAGTGTGATCGATTTCACGATCAGAGGTCGTTTAGACAACGTCGGCAATGGTCAAAGTGAAATTGAGCTTGAATTACATGGCGTCACATTCAAATCGCTCGATGTTCACGTAGACTTTGCCAAATTGATCGCAGAAGGCATCGTTTAATAGATTTTAATGTTTCGGTGATAATGACATGATCAATTTCACGAACGAAGGTTGTTCGGACATCATCGGGGCTTCTCGACCTTGATATGCGCATAATTTCATTAAAATTTGATTTTAATTAATTGATCAGTTATTAATTAATTTGATCTTTTCATTTAATTAATTTTAATAGTTTAGGCACATTACGAAGCCAAATTTTTAAATCGAAGTGAGTTTGACCAAATTTGATCGCGATTATGGAGTTTTAAACCTGATTCATGCGATGTTACTTCCCTTAATGATTGGTTTTATCTTTAATGCTTCATTGCATTTATGATTCATATGTGGAGGTCAACAAATGCTCCCCAGCAAACATGGTACGTGCATGGAACAGACTGTGTTTGTTGCAAATAAGTTGACCTTGCAGATCTTCGAGAGATTTGCTTGGATGTCACGCTGAAGTTGTAATTTCAACAACTTTTAATAATACATGATTGCTGCCCTTTGATGGAAATGAGTATAACTCTCAGGTTGGGCAAGCATTTGAATTTCATCGGTTTGACTACAATAGCTCATTGAACCAGTATTTGTTATCATTAGTCCAATGCTTTGTGCTTGATGGACTAGCTAAAAAAGATGCTTTGACTTGTCATCATCAACTTATCGAGACGATTTGGTGTGTCTTCAGTCATATTCTTTGTGCTTTGGCAGACTTGTTGAAGACTTCCTCTTGTGGGTTTGAAATTTATATTTTTCTCTTGCCTTGGCTTTGTGCCTTAGCGGACTTGATGCAGTTGATGATTTATTGCTGAGATGAGAACATCTTCGATCCTATGCTTTGTGCTTTGTGAACCTATTGAAGATTCCATCTTAAAATTTGGAAATTGTATTTTCCTCCTGTCCTGGCTTTGTGCCTTAGCGAATTTGATAGAGTTGATGAGATGAGAATGTCTTCGGTCCTATGCTTTATGCTTTGAAGGACTTGTTGAAGATTTCATCTCGAGTATTTGTAACTTGTGTCTCCTTTTATCCTGGCTTCATGCCTTGATGAATTTGATGGAGGAAAGTCCTGAATTATCTTAAAAACTTATCAGGCGATACGAAATTACCTTCTGCCCTAACTTTCTGCTTTTGTGGGCTTGTAGACAGATATCTATCGATGACCTAGCTCTCAGAGCTTGTGTTGGGTCAATGGCGAAGAGTCATCGGCCGTGCACTTTACGCACAACGGACATGTTGATGACAAAACTCCCATAGTTCAGCTTTTAGCTTTGCACAAACATTGGGATGGCTTCTTTGGTCCTTTGCTTTTTGCTTGATTGAACTTATTGAAGAAGAAATTTCCTTCGATCTTTGCTTTCTGCTTTAACAGACTCATTGAAAGAGTTGAGATTTCACATTTGTATTTTTGATACCAAACTCGGCTTAGTGTCTTCTTGAGTAAGGATATTTTTGTTGGAATTTTAAAAATGACCTTATGACCAATAAGGATGATCTCCCAGTCTGGGTCACTTGAACTCACCAAGTTGGAGAGATTTGGGGATTTGAACGCTCTTGTCCTTGAAAGCAAATATGTCGGTGACTCAGCCGTATTTTGGCGTGTTGAGTCCAACCTTATACACCCACTTGAGTGTTGGACTTAAGCAATTGATGGAAGATTTTATCATCAAGCTAACAAGATGGAGATCTCTTACCATGACCTTTGTGGCATGTTGAGTAAGCAAACCTGTCAGCAACTCAGCCATATTTGGGTGTGTTAAGTCTGGCCTTATACACTAACTCGAGCCTTTAGATTTGATGTGTAGATGGGAAATGTATTTCCAACTTGGTTTGTTGAAGTTTACAGACTTGAAAATTTTTTTCTTTGGTCAATAAGACTTTTAAATTTGAGAATTTGAATACATAATTTTGAGTATGCGTATGGGGATCATGGCATTAGGCACAATGTTAACCCAAATATAAGAAGGGTCCCATGTCTTATAAGGAAAGCCTGACATTTTACTATAAAATTTTTTTAAAAAATGCCCCCTATCTAACAGGGGGATTTTTATTTTATTTTGAAAATATATTTTTATGTTACAAGAGAATTTCCAATAAAAATTTACACATGTGATTAGCAATGAAAATTTCAACTGCAGGACTTGTCTAATTACACTATCATGTGTAATATTTCTTTAAGTACTGGCCATTGATTGGTTGTATTGGTCTTTCACCTTTGAAGTTAACGAGCTGGTAGGCTCCCTTTTGATATACTTTTTCAATGACGAAGGGTCCTTCTCATTTAGGTTCAAATTTACTACCAATTTTGTGATGAGCGATGATTGGTCTTCTCAGCACCAGGACCAATTCCACTTCTTGAAAAGCTCAATAATATAATGTATGATTGAATGCCATAGACATCCTCGCTCGATAGATTTTTAGATTTTGATGAGCTTGGAGCCTAACCTCGTCAAGCACATCAAGCTCTTCCATCCATAGATGAGCATTCTCATCTTGGATAAGATTTTATTGAATGGCTATCCGGAGTGAAGGTAGTTCAACTTCTAGTGGCAAAACTACTTCAGCCCCAAACACTAGTGCATACGGGGTAGACTTTGTAGGAGTCTTGTAAGTAGTACGGTAAGCCCATAACGCTTCCACAAGCTTGGTATGCCACTCCCTTTTATTTCTTGTGAGAATTTTTCTAAGCAATTTGACTAGTGTTTTGTTAAAGGCCTCAGCCAAGCCATTTGCTCTCAGATTATGTATTGATGAATATCACTAATCAATCTTATGTTGATCAGTAAACCTATAGACTTTAGTGCTTTTGAAGGCTGGCCCATTATCTAAAATGATTCAGTGTGGCACACCAAATCTATAGACAATATTATGGGTGAAGAAGTTGGTCACCTGTTCAGCTGCGACTTCTTTGAATGGAGAGGCTTCAACCTACTTGGAGAAATAATCAGTGGCTGCTAAGATGAAGTGGTGGCCAGCTGATGATGGTGGATCAATCGGTCCTATTACATCCATCCCCTAGCACTCAAACGGCCAAGATGCTATCGTTGGGTGCAACAGATTTGAAGGTTGATGATTCATGTTACCATGGACCTCGCACTCATTGCATCTCTGGCATGATCGATATAATATTTTACCATAGATGGCCAATAGTATCCCATTCTTTTAATTTTGAAAGCCAATTTAGGACCTGATTGGTGCGTGCCACAAAGTCCTTGATGAATTTTAATAATTACTTTATTGGCTTCTTCTATTCCCAAACATCGTACCCACATATGCTCGAAGGATTTATGATAAAGGGTATTGCCAACATAAGCATATAGTCGAAGCCTTTTCTCAAGTTATGCAGCTATCAACTTATTGCTTGACAATTTGCCTTCCTTGAAGTAGTCAACGAAGGGCTGTCTCCAATCTTCCTTCTCTTCTACTGTAAGAATTTTATTTTGTGGTTCTGACATTTCCTCAGGTTGAAGTATTTACTCTTGAATGGCATGAGGCTTATCTTGTTAGCTTTGAAAAACAATTTGTAAGGGAGTGTGAGGAGCAACATGAGCTGCATCCTACTGATTTATATTTGGTGCCCCCTCTTCCAGTGGGGGCTTTAACCTTATTGGCTCTAGGATCGGATGAGTGCAAACACTAATTAGTATGCAGTCATCATCGTCCATACTCGCCATTTTTTTAGCTAACTTAGCTAAGCAGTCTGCTTCGCTATTCTTAGCTCTAGAGACTCAAGTCATAATGACATTTGGAATTTGCTTCATAACCTCGAGAAATCATTTGTGATAGTAGGCCATTTCAAGCTTGTTGATTTTGTAAAGGCCCGACACTTTATTAATGATGAGTTTAGAATCGCCATAAATTTGTAGATTTTGTACTCCCATGGAAATGGCTACCTCTAGACCTGCCACCGACGCTTCATATTCTGCTTCATTATTGATTCATGGTTGAGTTAATCTATAAGAGTGCCTCATTATACCACCTTCCGATGTGATCAAGATGAGACCGATGCCGGATCGAGCCTTTGGGAGATTTGAGGGTTGAGTATACTTGATGGATGAAACTCCATTAAAATATAATTCTCATATTTGTTGCTTTTCTTTTTCATATATATGCATGATCTGCTTGTCAGAAAGATCATCATTAAGCGATGAATCTGCTGGGTTGGGATGTGCAGTAAGAAAATCTGCTTGAATTTGCCCTTCATTGCTTTTTGGGAAACATTAGTAATATCAAATTATAGCAAAAGGATGGCCCATCATGCCAAGCGACCTGTCAATGTTTATCTTGTTATCAAGAACTTCAATGGTTCAATTCTTGAGATGAGAGTAATTTTATGAGATAGCATGTAATAACAAAGCTTTTGAGAAGCAAAAATTAACACCAAACAATACTTCTCAATTGGAGAATAACGCTTGAATTTTATGAGACTAGGCCTTCCCACCACGCCAAGAAAGGTGTGCATGGTATGTGTCGTGAGACACCGCGATCGAAAGTTTATTTTCCCACCATGCCAAGAAAGGCGTGCATGGGTTAATACAATATAATATTTTCTTACCACTTTAGAACAACATGAGCAAGTACTTATATCATATCAGATTGCCCTGCCACATTGGAATAACATGAATATGTACTTATAGCAATAGATTTTCCTGTCACGTTCGAATAATGTGAACAGGTACTTATCATAAGTTTTCTCGCCAGATTGAAACAATGTCAATGGGTACTTATCATAATAGATTTCTCTATCACGTTGGAACAATGTGAACATGTACTTATCACAAATTTTCCCGTAGCATTGAAACAATGTGAACGGGTACTTATCATAGGTTTCCCCACCGCATTGGAACAATGTGAATAGGAACTTATCACAGCATATTTCTCTGCCATGTTGGAACAATGTGAACAGGTACTTATCACAGCATATTTCTCTGCCATGTTGGAACAACGTGAACAGGTATTTATCACAGGTTTTCCTGCCACATTAGAATAATGTGAACGAGTACTTATAACAAAGCATATTTCTTAACTTGCATTTAAATGTGCATGACATATGATATTGCATTTGAAGCATCATAAACAATAAGCCATCACCTAAACTTTTAATCATATATGAATGCCATTACATGATTTTTTTTGAGCATGCTAGGTGAAGTGTCTCTCTCAAATTCAACAAATGAGATAACAATTAGATGTCAAATCATAGGCATGCATTATAACTAAAATAGAAGTTTGCAATCTTCATGTAACTTTCACCTTTCATATGAGAAGCATTCACCTTGATATATAGAAATTAGAATGATATCTCAAAGTCATATCATAAGGAGTAAGAAGATGGTCACATGAGTTATAAAGAGCAAGAGATTCAAATATAAGTATAGGTTTTGAACCAATGTCAAACCAAGATGTCTCTTTCTTTACTTCAACTTAACAACCAAGTTAGCCATAAACATCCTTCTAGATTCATGCTAACATAAAGAGGAACTGAAAGCTAACCCTCATCCCAAGTTATGATAACAACTCACATAAGATAGATAAAGTGAGTATGACTCCATCCATAGGAAAACTGAAGCGTGAAAAGAGAAGGAAGCTCACATATAACTTAGGGTTTGAGTAAGCCAACATTTCCAAACCCATTTCTTTTTTTCCTATTTTTTAAGCATATAAAGAAGACTAGCAACTGTCAACTCTTCCCAACAACAAGAACTGAAGCATAAAAGTGGAATGGGTTTTCACATAATTTAGGATTTGAACCATATACTAATTCAAAAGTTTCCTTCATACTTCTAGTTTCATTTTAAACATATAAGAAAGACTTAACAAATATTAACTCCTCCAATCAGCAAAAACTAAAACATAAAAAAGAGGGGGACTTGCATATAATTTAGGATTTGACCCATACAACACTTCAAACCCTTCCTTCATACTTCAGATTTTATTTTAAGCTCATAGAAAAATTTAAATAAGTACTAACTCCTCCAAATAGCAAAAACTGAAACATAAAAGAGAGGGGGACTTGCTAATAGTTTAGGATTTGAGCCATACATTATCTCAAACCATATTTTTGTACTTCTAATTGCATTTTAAACATTGTAAAAGAGATCTAGCAAATATCATTCCATCCAATCAGTAAAACTGAAGCATAAAAGAGAGGGAACCTTGCATATAACTTAAGATTTAAGCTACATAACCTCTCAAAACTTTATTTCAGATTTCGAATTTCATTCTAACATGTGAAAGATGCATAACATATATCATCTTGTCCATAAAAATCAGTTTAAGCAATATAAAAAAAATGAAATCCATAGAGAATAGTAGCACATAGCATGGGATTTGGGCCATACACCATCCCAAATATCAATATCAAAACCCTAGCATCATCTTAAGCATAGAATAAGGTAGATTTACTAAACCCTAACTTCTAAAAGAACTCAAATGCATGAAAATAAACTTAGGGATAGAGAGAGATGACCTAGAGGTGTTGACTTACAAAAGAGGGAAGGAAGAAAGGGGTTCGGTCGAACTAGGGTTCTGCTAAGGCTCACAAGAGGGATGGACGGCAAGGTAGGAAGCAGGAGAGGGCCGGAGGAGCTTCGGTCAGGCCTTAATTTCAAGCTTCTTGCACCGATCGGGATGAACAGAAGAGAGGAAACTGCATGAGAGAAAGGAAAATCGAAAGAGGAGGCTCGCACCAGAGAAAGGAGCTCGGGGGAGTTGCACACAAAATGAGGGACTGAAGCCCTCATTTCTCCCTTTAGGGCCGATTTACTTTTTTGATTGGTTGCCCAAACGGCAGCCAATAGAAATAAAAGGGTGGCTATTCTGATTGGATACACTCGGCGGCTATTTTAATTGGTCTATCCTACGACTGAGCGAGATTGGACAATTCAGGTGGCTAATTAAGCAAGGATTAGGAGAACATTAGCTAATTTTAGCTGTTAATTAGCCTAATGAAAAAATAGGTTAAATATAAATAATTTGTTGAATCCTCTTAATTAATGAATTATAGCAATATGGATGTCAATTTAAGGTATTGTTGTTGTACCGGACACAACGACGCGATCAATTTCACGATCAGAGGTCGTTTAGACAACGTCGGTGATAGTCGAAGTGAAATTGAGCTTGAATTATGCGACATCACATTCAAATCGCTTTACGTTCACGTAGACTTTGCCGAATTGATCGCAAAAGGCACCATTTGATAGATTTTAATATTTCATCCATAATGGCATGGTCAATTTCATGAACGAAAATCGTTCAGACATCATCGGGACTTCCTGACCTCAATATGCACATAATTTAATTAAAATTTAATTTTAAATTGATCGGTTATTAATTGATTTGATATTTTTCATTTAATTAATTTTAATAGTTTAGGCGCATTATGAAGTTGAATTTTCAAATCGAAGTGAGTTTGATCGAATCTGATCGCGATTAGGGGGTTTTAAACCCGATTCATGTAATGTTACTCCCCTTAATGATTGGTTTTATCTTTAATGCTTTGTTGCATTTGTGAATCATATGTGGAGGTCAACAATAATATCATGCACAAAAGCATCTTATCTCACTCTTGATTGGAGGATTTCCACCTTTTCTAAAGAAGGCATAACCTTTGAGAGCCATGGTGGAAACACACCTCCTCCCTTCTTGTTGATTTTTGGCCAATAATCTTACTTCTCATGCATTAGGCATATGAATCCTATAAGCTTGAGTCAAATGATTGTCCAAAAATGAAAATAACATGTAATATGATTTGCATTAGATTTAGGTCATTTGAAGCATGCCCTTACATGATCTAGTCTCTTTAGGGAGTGAGTTTAAGGACTTAGCCTCTTTCTAAATAAGTAACAGTCTAACTATCTTGCATAAAGCATATGACTTGCCTACATAAATTTAAAATCATAGGAGGAGTTAGTTGGCAGCCACCCCTAGGCGGTTATAAGTCCAATAGTCGGGTGATTTGTCCTCTCTTGTGGAGGCAAACCAAATTCCCATTTTCGCCTTAGATTTAGGTCATGCTTTTGGCCCTTGCCAAAGTTCTCTAGATTTATGTTCTAAGGTTGCTTCTCCCCTTTGTGGGCCATAAGTATAAATTCTCACCTCTTAGGGATTTTCACGATATTGTGTTGTGGAATCATAAGTCCTAATATTCTAATGAAAAATTAAACACAAACAAATTAAATCAATTTCAAAAATGTAAAGCCCAACCATATGATAGTTTGAGATGCTCGCTAGGTTTCCTAACATTATGAGCATCTCCTACTTTTCTTCATTTGACTTTGATAATAGTCCCCTCTCATTGATCAATCCCATTTGATTTTCTAAAATAAACTAATCGATTAAAAGTCCTACCTATCAAAATATTTAGAGATAATGATCATTTACCTTAATCGAGAGTATTCCTAAGGAATCCCCTTTCTTAGAATGTAATTAACTATGGGGGCTTGCCCCTGTAGGGAACTTAACGAACCCAGTTTAAAATAAACCTTACTTTACTTTTTCATGTAAAGTAGGGGAATAATCTTTGGTACACATGTAGACCCATTGTCCTTAAGAGTCCTTGTTGAGGTGATTAGGTCCATTATAGGGTGGTGACTTCTATCTTTCGAGATAGCACACCTCTCCTTAATGTCGTACCCGATCACCCTCAATAAGAACATCTACGAATCTATGTGGTGTCCAAAAATGCATAAAAAGAAGAGATGTATATTTCTATCTTCATTTTATCCCGCATTGAGTGAAGATGGACGTATATATTTTATTTTTTAGAAATTACATAGAAATTTCACTATAGATTTTTCCAGCGACTGCGCTGAGGATGGTTCCTCTCTCCATCTTTGGTAAATGATCGTTGTCTCTAAGTATCGATAGTAGGTTTGTACTTTCATATGAACCCAAGACTATATTTCTTTCCGTTGACACTTAGCTTATTTCATCTTTAAGTTAAGCTAGCCAACATCTTTAGGTGTTAGGACCTCACCCCGTGTTGGTCTTAAACCCCCCATTGGGTTCTCCAATGGGTAAAGAAAAATAAAAATCTAATAAAAGAAAATATTTAAAGACTTCCTCCTTCTCATTTTCATGTTAAGGAAATGTTCATTCTAGAACAATAAAGACAAAAGAATTCATTTATAAAAAAAAAAAATCTTGCTTTTCAAAAATGCACATAATAAAATATTTTGCACAAAAATTTTCCTAAATCATCTTCATCTAATAATCTTTATGATTGTTATATGTAAGATCATCTTTACAAAAACAAGATTCCAGCAATCACATTTTCTAAAAACACAAATGAGTTTCTCCACCCAATTCATTTTTGGTGAATGTGTCATTTTCAAAAATAAAATTTCAACAATCATATTTTTAAAAGCATAAAATTTGAAGATGGGCCTTTCCATTCAATACATTCAAATTTGTTGAATGGATATTACCTCTTTAAGCAAAATCATAACTTTGAACTTCCACTTAACACATTTCACATGTGTTAGGTTGGGATTTTCATATTTTCAAAAAGCACATATGAAACCTCTCCATTCAATGTACCCACACTTATTCGGTGGAGGTCTCATTTTCAAACAAAATCAAAAATAAATTTTCAAAAATCACATATGAAACCTCTCCATTCAATATACCCACACTTATTGGGTGGAGGTCTCATTTTCAAACAAAATCAAAAATAAATTTTCAAGAAGCACATATGAATCTTTCCATTCAATATATCCATACTTATTCAATGGAAGTTTCATTTTCAAACAAAACTAAATTTTTCAAAAGCACATATGAATATCTCCATTCAATATACCAAATTTTATTGAATGAAAATTTCATTTTTTTTTAAATAAAGTAATATTATTTTGAAATGCCAATTAACATATTTCATATATGATTAGGTTGGGATTTTCTCTTTTAAAAAAGAAATAATCACACACAAAATATACACCTTTGAAAAATGAAACATAATTGATTACCATCTTACATACCCAAATTTATTAAATGGAAATCACCCTTTTTAAAAAAAATAATCAAGAAAAACAAAAAAAAAATTAAAATACATTTGGAACTTCATTCTAGCATGCCCCATTTGCTAAAGTGAAGTCTTCCTTTTCCAAAAACAAAATTTGAAACACACTTTTGGAATTTCATTTAGCATACTCAAATTTGCTAAGTGAAATATCAATTATGCAAAAAATTTTAAAACAGATTTGGAACTTCATTCTAGCATGCCCCATTTGCTAAAGTGAAGTCTCCCTTTTCAAAACAAAAAAAAAAAAATTTGAACTACTTTTGGAATTTCATTTAGCATACTCAAATTTATTAAGTGAAATTTTCACTCCACAAAATTTTCAAAAAAAAAAAAAAAACACTTCCTGGAACTTCAATCTTTAGCATACCAAATTTGCTAAAGTGAAGCCTCCATTTTCAAAATAAAACCAAAACACAAAAATTTTAAAACACATTTTTTGGAATTTCATTTAACATACTCAAATTTGATAAGCGAAATTTTCATTTCACAAAATTAAGTGGAACTTCATTTTTAGCATACCATATTTGCTAAAGTGAAGTCTCCACTTTCAATAAAAAAACAAATCAAAACCAAAAAGAAGCACATTACGATTTCCTTAGAATACTTAAATTTGCTAAGGATACTACTTTTCAAAAACTAATCAAAATCAAAATGAAACACATTAGGATTTCCTTAGCATACCCAAATTTGCTAAGGATCATATTTTTTTCAATCAAAATATCCAAAACAAATGAACACTTTAGGATTTTCTTAGCATACTCAAATTTTCTAAGAATCCAATTTTCAAAAAATTTCCAAAATCAAAACACACTTGGGTTCTTCACTTAGCATACTCAAATTTTCCAAGTGGGAATTCTAGTTTTCAAAATCATCCATAATTCACAAGATAAAACAACCAAAGAAAAAAAATTGTTTCCAAACACCTCACTTAGCATAACCAAATTTGCTAAGTGAGTGAATTTCAAAATATCAAATCAAAAATAAAACCAATTGACCCTTACTTTAACATACTCAAATTTTATTAAAGGAAATGGTCCTCAAATCAAAATCTAATTTCAAAACATGAACCTATGGAAGCATCTTTCTAAAAATATTTGAACCTATTTTCAACATACCCAAATTTGTTGAAAGTGGATTTCATATTCAAAATTCCTCTTTCCAATCAAATCTCTAAATCTTCTCTAAATCCATTTGAACCCCACTTAACACTTCCAAGGTGTTGGATGTGGGTTCAAATTTTAAATTCAAATTCAAAAATCAACAAAATAGAAATATGATCTAAGTTTGTTTCCAACATTGCAGATTCTCAGCATCAGTCTCAGTTGCAGCTATAGTTCAGTTTTCAATTGACTATAATGGTAGCTCCACAGAAGTATGTGTTTATTTTCCCCTGCAACATGGACATAGCCTTGGATCATGCCAATCTCCCTCGAGCTGATTACACCCATCTCATCCATTTTGGCAGAGGTTTCGAGGGGGGATTACCTAAGGGCACTTACAACTGTTAGGGGATGCAGTGGTCGGCAAAAGCGGACATTGGATTGATTTACCATCGACTGATATCTCTTCAAGAGGAAAGCGTGATAGTTTCTACAAAGAAGAGCAGCAACATCAACACCGCCTCTGCATCTTGTGGTTTCTCGTGCTACCCAGTGAGGGCTAGCACCCACTCATTAGCACCCACTCCTCTGATCCCAGATATTGCCTCCCCAGCTTATGAGGTTGGGTCTAGTTCTTACCCATCCCTACTAGACTCGGAGGAAAAAAATAATGAGCACCCACTGGGGAGATGGAGGCCACTACCATCAGTTGGAGGAGGTGCCCACTGATTTCCCGCCAGTGAAGCCATTTCATCCTCTCTCTAGGTCTAACAGAGAGGATGCTAGGAAGATCTATACTTCACCTCCACCAGAGATTTAGTACCAGCCCCTAGTTAGCAAGTGGTCCTCCTCAGCCTCATTGGGTGAGCCACTTCTGAGTCAAGCTCAATTTGACTTGAGATCCATCCCCACGTGGGAAATATCTTGTGAGAGGGGGTCGAGGCCCGCACTTCATATCACTAGAAAAGAGAGGCAGAGATTTGGTCAATAATCAGCGACCTCCATACTCATTGATTTTCTCGATCAGTGTGCTACCCGTGTCGATCACACATATAGTATTTTTCTTATAGGGATGACCCATCATAGAAGAGGGGTCTCTGTTCTAAGAGAGTCGGTGGTGTCTCTACCACATCTCCCCCACCCACCCGCTCACGCATCTCCGCCCGCTAAAGCCATGAAGGCCACATCGGGAGAAGAACTGGTGATCCGACCAAGGCTAAAGGATCACATTCCATCTACACCACCTACTATCTCTCCTGCTTGACCTTCGCCAGAGGTGGTGAATGGCAACTCAAGTGATCATCCCTTCACCAACACCACCAGCAGACAGAGATGATTGCGGGCAGGGAGGATGATAGCCAGTTTGCATGATAGTAGAGCCTCCTAGGAGTGTCACCCATTTCAGAGTTAGTGATAGTCAGGAGTGCATTTCTTCTAATAAGTACAATCCTCACAGGATTGATTATCCAGCAGTATGGGAGGTCCGGTGCCTCACAGTTCACGATGTGGATCCCATCACTGGTCAACCAAAAGCATTTATGCCAGTCCCAACAGATCAGTCTTTAGATGACAAAGTAGCTCACTATTTCATGAAAAAGAAGGAGATCTTAGGATATGACTGGCCTGATGAGGAGAAGATCAGCTTTGATCCCAATGAAGATGATTTGTTGGGAGACTGGTGCATGGTAGATACCAAGGGATCCCTCCTGAGAGCCGTATGGAAGGTGATGAGGTTGAGCGAGAAGACACGCCAATCATCCTAACACCTGATATCAATTAAAGCGAGAAAGAAGAACAAATAGATAGGATGAGGCGCTTGAGGACTTGTAGAGTCTCAGATTTCAAAATAAACCCCTCAGAAATAATGCCATTAAATAGTGCATGTAGACTCACCTAGCAAGGTAGCACTAGCATGTAAGGAAGGTAGTGGAGTAAGAAAAAGATATAAAGTCCATGTCCATGGAAGGAAGTTGGCTAAGCCTGTGGGAGGATCATCAAGGGTAGACCACCAAGGAATTTATACAATCCAATATCCTAAGAGTTTTGTGCCACCTTCCTTCAAGAGTTTTGATAAAACCCGAGGATATTGCACTTTATTGTAACGCTTGGTAGTGATGCTTTGCAATTTCTATTCTCTGCTAGAGTTTAGCTTTTGATTTGTACGCTGAATTTTCCAATGATTCGATGAAGATATTAGCTGAGTTGGAGCAACTCTATATCAAGAGGTTTGCTGGAGCTCAACAAGGGTTATTGTTGGCGATCTTGTTGTAGCACAACAACACCTAGGTGAGTCCCTTATTGACTACATTCTCAGATGGTGTAACCTAAGTATGAAATGTGAGTTGTAGTTGTCTAAGAAGCATGCCATTGGGATTCTTCTAAAGAATATCCATGGCCTGGTCGCCTTCATGCTTAAGGGCTTCACCATCAAAACTTTCGAGAAGGTAATCAACAAGGCAGCTAGTCTACAAGGAGAGGCCAAACAGTTACTTTTTTAAGACCAGTTGCCTAAAGCAGAGCCACATAAGGTATATGAGAAGAAGCTCAGGGTAGTGATAGTGGTAGATAAGGGGAAGAATCTAGACATCACCGAGACCACACCTCGACCTCCTTCGCTTCCACCTCCACCACCAGAGTAGCCTCCTACCACAGCCAGCCCAGCCTCCACACCCACCTCTCCACATCACCAACAACAACGATACACATACCCCCCCTCCAGGTAGCTATGATCCACCTACTCTTTTAAATAATCCTAACAAGCCTTATTCATTTAAGAGGGAGGTAATCAAGAAGGTCTTTAATAATCTCTTAAAGAAGCCTGATTTTCAACTACCCGAGCCTAGAAGACCACAGAAAGTGGGCAAAATCCATGATCCTAACTTTTGCCCCTACCACCGTATGCTAGGTCATGTTTTGGAGGATTGCTTCATATTTAAGGAATAGCTTGAATATAGCTTCAAGACCGGTGATATAGTTATCGTGAAGGAATATCTTGTGGAATAATCATCCAGTTTCATTAGGGTAATCCTTGGGGATACTTGTGATCCTTCCAAAACAAAGAAGGTTGGAATATCTTAACATCCAAAACCTCTAAAAAGATCATCCAGAAGATCAAGAAACTTTTCTTGTTGGTGCCTGAGTCAGCTCAAACCTTCAACATCAAGGAAGGTTTGCAAATTTTCGGCCAACTGGGAAAGGGGAGCTTCAAGAAAAGCAAGTAAAGATGTGTCACCAAGATAGCCAAGTAGCAACCAATCGACCGACCACTCTAGTATACCAGCTACCACATAGGCTACTTCTACTTCAAGTTTTCTTCTTATATAGTAGAACTCGGATAAGGGCATCAAATCCCTTACCCACTTTTATTTCTACTTTTACCTCCTATCAAATCAAGAAATTGAAGAATAAAGCTAGCTTGAATTACATCTGTGTCACTTCTGATGGGTTGTCTACTTCTATTCTTAATGATAACTCTTCAAGTTAAAATAATTATAACAATTCTGATCTTCCTCTTTATAATTCAGAGTTAGATTTTCCCACTCTGAATATTATGGGTTCGCCTCTTGAGATAGACTTGGAATCATCTGATTTTGAGGGTCCCATAGGAGAAGCTATTGGTGAGCCTGATGTGCAGGTAGAACCTTCCATTACCCTGCCACAAGAGATCACTGAAGTCAACCTCCGTAGTGGCAAGGTTCTACCTCCTAGGGCAACACCTCAATATAGAGGAAAATAAGTCATTGATTCAAAGGATCAAGAAGACCCTCCACAGGATGCTCCACCCTTGGATATTCTTGTGGATGATCAACCCAATGTGGACTACAATGTCCTCTCTCATCTAAGAAAGTTGTCATCTAAGCTAAGCATATATGATGCCTCGTCTTATCTAAAGAGATGAGAAAGTCACTAATCAAGGCTCTCCTTGATCCTGAAATATGCTTAGCTCAGTAGACCACTATTGGTGAGGAGAAACATTACACAAAAGAAGCTCAAGGGATCACTTTCACAGATGAAGACTTTCTTCTGAGGGACTTGGAGCACAATCGTCCCCTCTACATCACAATTTACATGAGAAGATTCAGACTTTCCAGAGTTCTCATTGGTTCAGGTGCATCGATGAACATTATGAGTCTAAAGATCCTTGTCTATTTGAGGATCAACATCTCCACACTCCAAGGAGATTGGATGAATTCAATGAACAAGGTGAGTGAGATTTAGGTTCCATAGTGTTACCTTTGTACATATGTGACTGGAAGACTGAAGCCAAGTTTTACACATTGATTTGAATACTTCGTTGACTACTTTGCTTAGTAGGCCTTGAATACATCAGAACAAGATAATTACATCATCCCTTCATCAATGCATCAAGTTTAGAAAGTATGGGATTGAATATCGTGCAATAGAGATGAAAAGTCATTTTCAATTAGAGAGGTTGAGATTTATGAGAATGCGACCTACTATCTTTCTCAAAACACCCTTTCTCGTGAACTTGGACAAAACTCAAATTCAAAAGAAAAAGAAAATGAAGAAAAGGAAAAAAGAAAAGAAAAATGAAAATCCAAGTGAACAAGAAAGGGGAATTGAAGAAGAAATAGATATGCATATCACATTTCACCCACAGTTCATCCCATCATATGGACATGTGGGTAGGATGGCTCAACCTCCACTAGACAGAGGCAGAGGTAAAAATAGAGGGAATTCCAGAGGCGAAAGAACCCCTGGTTTGCCATCAGCCAACGGGGGTTATGTTCTAGTTCATAGGAGTGCCCCTACTATTCACATAAACTTGGAATCCAGATCGGAGGATGAGTCCAATGTGATTAGTATACCAGCCAACTCCTCTCAGCAGGTTCCATTAGAGGTAACTTTCGATCTAGATAGAGATGAAGATCGGGCCTCTAGACAAAGAAAAGTATTTGAATCAGGTTTATGTGAGATTATTAGGCAATAGTTTGGAACCTTAGCTCTAACCTCACTTTCATCTCAAAAAGTTGAAGGTTTAGTAGTTAAGGAAGCTTCTAATCCTTCTAGTGATATGAAGCCAAAGAGATTCTTTTTGGGATCATCATCCTGAGGTCTTAAAGTTGATGTAGAACTTGAGGAGGATTCATTTAAAAAATTAATGGAATTACCATTTGACTTTTACTCACCTTGTGTTCATAATTTTATACATAAAGGTTTGGTTCCTCACACATGGTCCAAGCAAAAGAACTTTGAAAAGTGGGAACAATACAGTGACAATCAAGAGCAAGACTAGGATTTGGTACAGTGGGTCCAGTCGATGATGATGATTACTGCTTAGTTGTTACCAATTATTTAGAATCTGATAGGTTATTTTCACACAACACCAACTCTTATGAAAATGTGTGTTTAGAATCTCAGATGATCCAAATGATCTCCAAATCAAGGATGCTCCTCCAAAATTTGAAGAAGAAATTCATACAATAATTGACAAGCCTAAAGAAATCAACCTCAAGATAGAAAAAAATTCACGCTCGACGTCATCAGCTCATTATTGAATGAAGAAGAAACCAATGACTTAGTTAGGCTATTAACTGAGTTTAAGGACTACTTTGCATGGAGTTATGAAGAGATTCTCGGATTATCTCTTAACATAGCAGTCACAAATTAGTAATATATCTTAGCGCAAACCCTATCAAGCAAGCTCCTAGGCGCATGCGATTAGAAATCAAGTAACAAGTCCTTTCTGAAGTCAAGAAACTGATCGATGTTGGTTACATCAGGGAAGAAAAATATCCTACTTGGTTAGCCAGTGTCATCCTAGTTAAGAAGAAGAATGGCCAAATTTGCATATGCGCCAATTTTAGGGACTTAAACAAGGCATGTCCTAAGGATGAGTTTCCTCTTCCTATACCAGAATTAATGGTGGACATTGCCTCATCTCATGCAATTTTCTCTTTCCTGGGTGGGTCGTCTAGCTACAACCAAATCAAGATGTCTTCTAAAGATGAAAGAAACATTGCCTTCCAAACCCCGATCAGAATCTTCTGTTATAGGGTCATGCCTTTCGGCCTTAAAAATGTTGGTGCTACATACCAATGGGCAATGACTCGGATCTTCAATGAACTCATTCATTATCAGGTTGAGTGTTATGTTGATGATCTAGTAGTTAAGAGCAGAGAAAAGGAAGACCATCTCTTTGACTTGAGTAGTTTTCGAATGGTTAAGACAATATAACCTCAAAATGAATCTCTTGAAGTGTGCATTTGGAGTAGCTTCAGGAAAATTCCTTAGGTTTGTTGTTCGACACCTGGGAATAGAAATAGATCATAAAAAAATCAAAGCTATCTTAGAAATTTCACCTCCTAAGAGTTTAACTCAACTTAGATCCTTCCAAGGATGGTTGGCATATCTAAGATGCTTTATTTCCAACCTATCGGGGAGATGCAAGCCATTTTAAGCACTTGTCAAAAAGGGTCCCAAGTTTAAGTGGGATGATGTACCAACATGCCTTCGAAGACATCAAGTAGTATTTGGTGAATCTGCCAGTTCTAGCAGCCCCTATCGCGGGCAGGCCACTCATCCTCTACACTACTGCATTAGACAACTCTCTCGGTGCTCTGTTGGCCCAAACCAATGACGAAGGGAAGGAGAATGCTCTCTACCACCTCAGCCATCGTCTGATTCTTGCTGAAGCAAACTATCCACCTATTGAGAAACATTGCTTAGCTTTGATCTTTACATCTCAGAAGCTACGACACTATATGCTTTCTCATAAGGTGAACTTGATCTCCAGAACCAATCCACTGTAGTACATCATGACATGTCTAATGCTATCAGGATGTTTGGCATGATGGTCCATGATTCTCTCAGTTTATCACATTGCACTCCTCAGGTAAGAAAAGGACAAGCAGATTTCTTAAAGACACCCACTTCCGCCGATTCTCACTTAGTGATCTCCCGATGAACAAACCATGAACTTAGGGGAGGTTGACAACCATCGATGGGAGATGTATTTGTATGGTGTAGCTTCTTTTCATAAAATGGAAGCACCGCGATCTATTCTTCCAGGAAAGGCAGGGGTAGAAATAGTTCTCTTAACTCTAGATCATGATATGATGAGATTCTCATACTGTCTTTTCAACCCCTACACCAACAATAAAGCTGAGTATGAGACTTTGATTATTAATCTGGAGTTAGCCATCACTATCAATGTCAAGAGCATCATCATCTTTGGGGATTCTCAGTTGGGCATCAACCAAATTATCGGGTCCTACAAGGCTCTCAAACCCAAGCTTCATCATTACCATGAGTATACCATGAAGTTGTTGACCCAAATTCCCAAAGTCACCATCTACAAGGTTCCCCGAGCAGAGAACGCAATAGCAGATGTTTTGGCCAAACTTGCCAAATAATTAGCATGTCCGGGAGATGAATCCATTTCAATAAGGGTCCAAAATAGATAAGTCTTATCCCTTATTGAGGCTGAACTCATCCAGAGACTTTCTCTTGAAGGGGAGGTTGTCGTTGCCCATAAGGACAAGGAGCTGGATTGGAGGCAACCATTCATAGAATATTTTAACACTAGCAAACTACCTCAAGAAAAGTCACAAGCCCATCAGGTGAAACAGAGAACTCTCTTCTATGCTCTTGTTGATGGAACCATGTATCATCGGTCCTTTGACCAAATGTGGTTACGTTATTTAGACAAACATGAAGCCTATGGTATTGTAATCGAGGTACATTTAGGTCTATACGGAGCACATCAATCCGGTCTGAAGATGAAGATGAAGATGAAGATCAAGAAACTAGGATACTACTGGCCTTCAATGATTACAAATTGCATGGATGTAGCTAGGAGATTCCATCAGTGTCAGGTGCACAGTGTGGTCCTACATCAACCACCCAACATTTTACACCCTACCTTGGCTTCATGGTCATTCGAGCATTGGGGTACCGACATTGTGGGTCCAATCGATTCTCCTTCTTCTAAGGGTCATTTGTTCATCTTAACTGCCACTGACTACTTTTCCAAGTGGGCGGAGGCAATCTGACTCAAAGAAGTCATAGCTCAGCATGTGCTTTAGTTTTTCTGGAACCATATTATATATATGTTTGAGGTACCTAAATGAATTATATATGATAATGGTATTACATTTAAAAGCACTAAGATTAACAGCTTTGCCAGAAGACATAGCATAGATTGGAGATACTCCACCATCTACTATCCCAGAGAAAATGATTTAGCAAAAGCATTCAACAAAACTCTCATTCAAATACTAAAGAAGACACCTGATGACAACAAAATGCAGTGGAATTAGCAGTTGGTTGAAGCCTTGTGGGTTTACCGCACCACATATCGAACTCCAACTCAAGCTACCTCATTTTCCTTAGTGTATGGGTCTAAAGTCATTCTACCTTTAGAAGTTCAACTCTCATCACTAAGGATAGCATTGGGTAGCAAGATCACTACAGAGCAGAATGCAAAATTAGGTTAGAAGAACTTGAAGGTTTAGAGGAGAGTCACCTACGAGTGTGTTAGAACCTCGAGTAGTACAAGGCCAGAATGATTCAAGCTCATAACAAGCTGATTTGCCCTAGGTCTTTCCGAGTAAGAGAACTTGTGTTAGTCCTAAGGAAACTAATTGTTGCCCATCGAAAGAAAGGAGGCAAGTTTGAACCCACTTGGGAAGGCCCCTATGTCATAGAGAAGGCCTACCAAGAAGGATCTTATCAGCTTATTGATTGTAAAGGGGAACACCCGATGCTTCCAATTAATGGGCTCTATTTGAAGAAATATTATCTATAAAAATCATATTTAAAAATAATTCTATCAATCAACAAAAATATGATTTCATTTCATTAAAATCTTCTCTTCTTTCAAAGCATTATTTACTTGTCTTGCGAATCCACCATGACATGTTTAGGGTAGGTGTAAGAGTCCCCCAGTGGTATTATATCCCTCTTTCACAGCACAAGCACAATCTCCCGACGCTATTAGAATAGGTATGAGAGAACCCAAAGGCATCCTATTTCGATTAACACAACTGAGAATAGGTGTGAGAGAACCCCAATGGCATTCTTTCTTAGTGGGAATTCCCGGTTGTCATCTATGGCACCATTTCATCAAACTCCCCCAGCATGTTTAGGATAGGTATGAGAGGACCCAAGAGGCATCCTATTTTTTTTAATACAAGCACAAAAATAAACACAAATATTTTATCTCAGACTATTTTGATGTGGGAGCAAGCCCCTTGTGGCATTCACTTATCAGCTACTCTAGATCAGGTCTACATTCTACCTCGCTAGTATGTCACCCTAGTGGTCACTTATTTGGATAATGTGAGTCCCCTCTCTTTCTTCCTTACTTGACCATTGCAAACCAACGAGCATCTTGTTAGTATGGTAGACTCTACTGCCCAGCTAATAAGCTACCTCATGTTAATTTTATTTAAGAAGATGTGAGTCCCCGAGCTTTCTTCTTGAATTAATCATCATGATCTACCCAAGTTGAGTATATTTGAGGTTTAGGATAAGTCCTCCAAAGGCTCCTTTCCTTTTGACTGCTTTTTAGTTGACATAAGTCCCCAGTGGCATTCACTAAGTAGATGCCCTAGATCGGAAGGCACCTGTCAAGCCGAAGATAGACTATCCCAGCAATCAGTTTCATCATAGGAGGATGTGAGCCCCCGAGCTTTCTTCCTAGGTTGATTGTTGCAAACTGATGGACACCTTAGGTTGGTTGATGCTTCATTGTCGACAAGGACTCACTGGTGGATACACTCTTGGTAGATGTCCCGTGCTTTCTCCTTGAGACCCAATAATATTATTTAATATATAACTAGACATGTCATCTTCTCCAAGATTTTGGATTAAGCCCTTAGAGGCCCCATCCCCTGCACGCACTCTATTTGGATCACATCCTTTGCGACCCCATTTAGACACTACTCGGGTTACTTTTAGATTAGACAGTACCCCTTTCCTAGTAACTACCCTTGTGGTTGGAAAATGTGTTCAGCGGATGCACAGATTCTCCCTTGGTTCAATAAATCTGAGATAGGTATAGGCTGATATAAGCTTCTTCTCAGTTTGATCCCTCGCAAACTAACACGGTCCACATTAAAATAAACTAATTGAAATAAAAAAGTTAATTCGCTTATGTATTAGGAATTCAAGCCCCCAAAGGACCCCTTTTCCCAAGCAGGCATCCTATCTTTAGGCAAGTCGCAAACTCCTATAGGAATTGTCGACTACCCGAGTTAAGATAAATCCGCGACTCACTCATAGTCGCCTTTGGGTTGGTTCAATATGTTCTACCACAAGCAAGTTACCCGACAGTCATTCTGCTTTGGAAGATATAAGATTATGATGCATTCTTTCTAGCATGATTGAAACCGATGGGCCCTAGGTCGGGTTCATTTTGTTGAAAGAACCGACACAGTGGACTTTGTAGTGGAAGATGTGAGTTTTTCCCTTAAATTGATCATTGCAAATTGAAAGGCACTCCTTTGGTCAAATAGTTCTCCCATCGACCGGGAAGCTACTCCCTTGGTTCAGTAAATCTGAGATTAGTCTAGACTGATATAAGCTCCTTCTCAGTGTGATCCATCACAAACCAATGGAATCCATCAAAACAAATTTAAAATAAAATTAAAATTTGACTATCTTTGAGCTGATTTAAGTCTCCCAATGGCATTCACTCAATAGTTAGCCCTAGGTCGAGTTTGATTTGTTGCCTTGCCAACTGATCACCCTAATGGCTTCTTATTTCTAAAAGATATGAGTCCTCACGCTTTCTTCTTAAGACTTGACTATTGCAAACTGAAAGGCATCCCCCTTGTTTGGATAGTCTTACCTTGTGGTTGGTTGACTACTCCATTTAGATTGGTAAGTATGAGTTAGGTCTAGGCGTCCATGGCTCCTACTCAGTACAATCCATCACAAACTGATGGGATCCATCATAATCAAAATAAACTAAAAATGAGATTAATCTTAACTATCGTTGAGTTGATTTAAGTCCCCCAGCAACATTCACTCAATAGTCAGCCCTAGGTTGGGTTCAATTTGTTATTTTGCCAATAGATCACCCCAGCAACTGGTCCCTACTTTGGAGGATGTAAGTCTACTACACTTTCTTTCTAGTACAGTTGTTACATAGCGAAAGACATTCCCTTTGGTTGGCTAGTCCTACTATGTGTTTAGTAGACTACCCCTTTGGATTGGTAAATCTGAGTTAGGT
Organism: Cymbidium sinense; assembly: GCA_021442155.1. Taxonomy (NCBI): domain Eukaryota; kingdom Viridiplantae; phylum Streptophyta; class Magnoliopsida; order Asparagales; family Orchidaceae; genus Cymbidium; species Cymbidium sinense. The sequence continues at coordinate 45,861,831 of CM038227.1, read as the reverse complement.
CTAGGCCTTCATGGCTCTTGCTCAGTACAATCCATCACAAACCAACAGGGTCCATTTCAAAATCCAAATTTAAAATTAGAAACAAACAAAATAAAATAATCAATCAATCCAAATATTTTGCTTCACCTTAGTGAGATGTAAATCTTTCTAGCTCCCCAGTGGATCTAGAATTCTAATCCCTCAATGGATTTCACAACCTTTCTTCACTTGGTGGATGACTTGGACTCGCTTCCCCCAGTGGAGAGTTCACTTATCTATCCCCGATGGAGTCAAAATAAACACAATTAAACAAACAATAAACTGAAACAAATTCAAACATTTTCCCTAATGAAACTTAATTAATCAAATCAAATTTCTCTCTGATGAGACTCAAATCAAATCAAATCTCTCATCCTTTTCTGGATGAGTTGAACCTACTTTCCTAGTGGAAGGTTCACATACTCTATCCCTCGTGGATTCCTGCCACCCTCTCTTATGTCCTTGACATAAGTAGAGCCACAGTGAACTAAGTTCTAGATTCCTTCTACACCTTGAGTTAGGAGTAGATCATCTCTGATAGTGCTTATGATCATTTGGTGTTATTGATTATTTTGGTCAACACCAATACGTGTGGTGTTCCTTGTCAGTCACACCACACCTATTGGGCGCCCTTTGTTGACCTCATTTTTAGGATGAGCTCTCAACCCCTCCATCTTAGACATATGACTCCTCTTAGACTTTAAGAGATCCTTAGTCCTAAGACACATCTAGTGATTAGGTGGACACTCAACCTAACCCTAAAGACTTAGAAGAGTTAGCTATAGGAATAGGTCATGCTTTAGGGGTGCTAGAAAAATTTGTCTATCCTATAGCTTGAACCACATTCCTCACTTCCTTCATTCAAGTCAAGCTCCAAATCAAATCAACATCAAACCTAAATCAATTCTAGCTTAACTGATTTTTCTCTGCACTCAAATCAATGCCACATTATTGAAACCCATGATTAAAATCTAGGATTGAAGTTTATGATTGGAATTTCAAGTTCAAAATATTTCCTAAGTCCTTAATTCCCTCTTAAGGACTTAGCCCAAATCATCTTCAAATCAATTCAAACTCATGAAATTCTCTCATAATTCATTTATATTTTCATTTATATTCACATATATAAATGAAATATAAATTTAAATCAATCAAACTAAATTTAAAATTGAAATTCCAAATCTTGCCTAAGTCCTTTGATTTCCCTTCATGGACTTAGCCTAAATCATCTTCAAATCAATTCAAACTCATAAAATTCTCCCATAACTCATCTATATTTTCATTTATGTTCTCATATATAAATGAAATATAAATTTAAATAATCAAACTAAATCTAAAATTCAAGTTTAATTCATAAATATTTTCTAAGTCACTTTGATTTTCTCTTAAGACTTAGCCTAGATCATATTCAAATCACTTCAAACTCATGAAATTTTCTCATAACCCATTTATATTCTCATTTTATATTTGCATATATAAATGAAATATAAATTTAAACAACCAAAACTAACTCCAAAAATCAAACTCAAATTCAATCAAAATCCAACCTAAGCCTTTCAAGTCAAATTCTTAAGCTTAGACAAATCAACTTCAAATCAAGCCAAACCCCTGATTTGTCTTCACGATTCAATCAATCTTTTAATCATAAATCCAAATATAAATACAAACTTCAATCACTTAACCAAAACTCAATTCAAAAATCAAGACAAAATCCATTTCATGTTCACCCTTTGAACTTAAAATTATCAAATGAATAAAAACTCATTTGACTTCAAACCACTTGCAAATGGGTTTATATTTCAATCATAAGTCTATATGTGAGTTCACTCAAAGTCAAATTAAGCTTTAACCAAGCCATTTGACCCACTCAGGCTCACTTGACCCAAAGTGACCTAAAGTACCCTTATGAGCCAAATTCTAATCCTAACCAGATTGGATTGAACTAAGCCCACCTAAGCCTCTCATCATGATCAACAATCATCATGAGATGATCAATCACTCAAATCAAACCTAAGGGTTGACTAAGTTAACACTTAGCCAAAATAAAACCCAACATAGCCAAAATCTACCATAGGCCAAATTGATTAAAATCATTGATCTAAATTTATTCATGACCAATGTTTGAACTTGACCAAGTCAACATTTGAGCCTAACCTAGCCCAATTGGACAATTGACCCAAGTTGACCCAACTTGACCTAAAAAGTCAAAATATGTCGAAACTTGATCTAAGCCAAATTGATTGAAACCAATGGGTCAAATTCATTCCAAAATAATTATTGAACTTGACCAAAGCCTCAATTGGCCAACTAGACCCAACCTAGCCCAATTGACCATGAACCTAACTTGACCTAAAGGGTCAAATTGAGCCAAATTCAAACGTAACCAAAATTAATTGGAAACAAAGATACCATTCCCATTTATATGGCCAACTAAACCTAAACCAACCTATGACCTAACTCAAATTGGTCAACTTGACCCATTTGACCTAAATGAATCAAATGAATCAAATTCAAACCTAAACTAAATTGAATCAAACCAAAGCCACCAAAATATTTAAAATGGTCATATGAACTTGACCCAACCCTTGGTTTGCCCCAATTTGACCAATTGGTCAACTTGACCCAAGTTGACCCATTTTGACCTAAATGGGTCAACATGAGCCAAATCATATCAAACCAACTCCAAATTCAATGAAACTTGGTAAAACCTATTTTATCTTCATATCAAACATGCCCAAATTGAAATTAACATCAAATGATCATTTTACCCCTAGGTCATAGGGTAAATTTTGGCCAAATATATTTGGGATTTGGTCAAATCCTCTCCATAATCACTTGGCACCCTCTTAGTGGATCAAGTAAACACTAGGAAGGGTGGTGCACCCAACCCAATGGATTTGGGTCAGCCCAGCCTAGCCCAATTGCCAAACTGGCCAAAAGCCTTGAAATGGAGCACATGGAATCCTCTTTACACTCAATTCAAGCACATGGCCACTTCCTCATTCCACTTCCTAGCCAAAATCGAATTCAATGACACCCTAAACGACCTAAAAAACCCACTCCTTATGGTCAATTGGATCAAAATAGCAAGGTATTGCTCGGCCTTCCGATTGCTAAAGGGGGAGATATACTCCCCCTAATTTGAATTGAATCATTTATTCCTCAATTCAATTGAACCTAGGGAAGTCAAAGAATCCATTCCTCAACCTCCCCAAGCTTCCTAGAGTGAAATCAAATTCCCATTTCTCAGTTTTAGAGATCAAAAATAGGGGAATTCCACCTAAAACTAAACTTGCTCCACACTCAAAACCAGTGCAATTCCTTTTGCAAGCTCCATCAGTGAGCTCAATCGAACTCACCCAAGCTCTTTCTTAAGTTCCTAAGGCTAGGGAGGAGTCACCTAGACCAAAGCTGAGCTCAAGACAAAGGGAAGTTGGTCTCTAGAAGCAACCATCCAATCTCAAGAGCTCAAACTTTCAATAAAGCTTTGTCTTAACCAGACGAAGCTTCTCCAAGGGAATCAAGGGCTGGAGGTCACCTCAGGCGAGGTATGCCATTTTTCTGAGCTTAAGTTCAATGTATGTTGGTCCTTTATGAGGTGGATTTCAATCTTATGTTGCTCTAATCATTAGATGTGCTTTTACTCTTGCTTAGATGGTATGGGTTGATTTTCAATCCAATCTTAGCTCAATCGAGCTCGAATCATGGCCTCAAAAATGGAAGGTCTCCATCTTACACTGAGAATGGTGTGGATGAATCTCTGGCTATCCATCCGCATGTTTTGGATGGATGGTCGAGATTAAAACAAGTAGCATCCCATGATTTACCCCTCTAATCTGTGGCTTTAATCTCAGCTATCCGATCCTTGATCGGACGGTAGGAAAGATAGCCTACCGACGGCCTTCGATGTGATGGGTTAAAGAGCCAATCTTGTTGCATGCATTAATGCGGTGTCATTACGTGAGGATTAAATACTTAATTAGGGTATTTAAATATTCTAATTAATTATGGAAACTTCTAAATTCATATCTAAGCCTGGAAAAATCAGAAAAATATGAAATAAATTGCATTGGATAGATGATTGAAGTATTTTTCTCTGAATTTAAGTTTTATTAGGAATATTATTTTAATAATTACCCTCTAATTACTCCACTGATTAATCCCAAACTTCTTGTGCTTAATTAATGGAATGACTCCTGCCTCTCCTAATTTTCTTGGGATTTATTGGTGGCTTAATTAAGAGAATTTCTAATTCATTCCTTAATCACTCCCTTAATGTAATTAGGCTTAATTAAAGGCATAATTAATAGTTTAACCCTCTGATTGAGTCAATTAAGTTTTTATTAAGTGAATGTGAAGTTTAGGAAATAATTTTGGGATACTTTCCTTAAGATGTTCCATAAACCCCCATTTTCTTCCTTAATCCATCCTTAATTAATGGTTAATTCACTAATTATCCCCTTAATTAATTTTATAAAATTCTAAAAAATTTTAGAACTCAATTAATCTATCTTGGGTAGATGCTTAGGTGTTCAAGAGCCTAAGTACATTAAGGAAATCAAAACTCAACTCACATGTGTGAGTAGGGTTATGAAATTACTTAAGTTAAAACTCCATAGTTTAATTAATCATTAATCATGAGCAAAATGTATTAGGCCCTTTTCTTATTAGGTGCATTGCTTCTTGTGTGGTTTTATGTCATCTCATTGGCTTTTAATTATTTGATTAACTATACTAAGATGGTATGGGTAAGGGGTGATTAACATGTTTAATTCATACCTTAACCTAAGTAACATATAAAAATCATCTAATCACCTAAAAATTAAACTAAAACAACCAACATATGTGGGAATGGATTAGGAATAGCAAACTCACCTCACATTTCTCAAATTAAATCAAGCTCAAAACAAAATTGAATCTTATTTAAAAAATAATTTGATTTACTTTAAGCTTTCTTATTTCATAATATTGTCTTTAGGAATTAATAAGGGTGAATGTGTTTACATACTTTTATCACCTTAGTTCTTTCCTAACACGCTAAATGTGTATGTCATATGAATGTCAAGCATTCATTCTTTTCAAAAATCAAAAATGAAAGTGAAATATTTTTTTTATGTCAAATTACATGTTTTGGCTAAAAGTAAAAATATGAATGGCAATTATCACTATTAAATTCCAAATTATTTTCAAAATATATGAATCAACTACCAAAACTGAAAGCGTGTTACTTATATTTTATTTATAAGTTAGCATGTGAATATAAAAATATGTTTTATGTTTGCTTCCTTTCTTTTCTCTTAACATGGATTTAAATAAGATTTACAAAGTGTATAGTTCTTTTAAAAGAACATAACACTTGCTCAAATCTACTCTTATCCCCTTCCATGTTATAACCTAAGAAGGGTCTTCATATTCACACATACAAATTGCATAAACAAATCAAACAATCAAGCGTAACTTTTTGCATCTTTTCTTTTTTCCATTCATTTCTTTGTACATATGTTTGTATTTAAGGAAAGTGATATATTAGTCTAGACAACCCCAGGATTACGAAGCTTTAAATAGCCCTAAGTAGGTCTTGTACCTTATACCCCTGGTTAACAATGGCATCGTACTCACTTATGTCTTTCAAACATTCATGTGTGCATATAAAAATTGGATAAGAAACCCATTTTCTACTTAATGAAAATCATGCATCATAAGCATTAAAATTTTCTTAAAGTAACTCACTTAGCATTCATCATAAAGTATGATAAACATTTCCATTTATATGTATAGATATGATTAAGATTCATTCATATGCATGTTATACATGTTGGGAAAGAAATGAAGTGATGTGTGTTTTGTGAATTTAATTCACTTTACTTAATCTTAAAATATCTTTCTTTTGAATAGGTTTGTTTAGAGTTCATCTAAACTTAGGATTAATTAAAACACATAATAAAATATTCACTAAATAAAACTAAACATGAATCTGTTTTAGAAATTACTTAAGGTATGGAAGGAAAGAGAAGTTCTCTTCTCTTTTTTCTCTCTTTAAAACTTAATAATTAATTGTAGGATTTACCTAAACCTAAATAATGCATCAAATAAAATCAACCCAAATTAACTAAACACTTAAATGAAACCAGCCTCCTCTAAGTTAAACACTCTTCACACTTAAAAAAAAAAATCTAAACCTTAAACCCATAGCTAAGCATACTACACAAATCTTCTAAAGCACACACATTAGACTAAGTCACCACTTCTAGCTTTAGGTTAGGGTGGTGCATAGCTTGATATTTTTTTTTTGGTGATGTATTATTTTTAGTCTGGATGTTAGGGTGAATGTGCGTAGAATTAATGGTAGGGCGGTCTTAGTCTAACCATTATCTTCTACAGGGGATTGTGCTTAAGGGGCGCTATAATAAATAAAATATAAATGCTTTTGTTATGCAGGTGCTTATACCTCTAAGCATAATCCAATAGGTCAGGTGAACTTAGTTACCCATGTGTGGGGTGTTAAGTCCAATTTACATGCTTGAGATTTGTATGATTTGTTAGCTAATCTCTGTTTTGCAGGTGTTAGTTAGATTTACTTTTTCTTTTTATATAGTTTTTGTAATTAGGATTTTGAAATTATTATTTTGGGGGATCAGGATGAGCATTGGTCATAAGATTACATCTTATGTGTCATGTGAAGTCTTTGGAGCAACCACCTTCCAACCATCCAAAAGAAGGAATAAAAGAAGAAAGAAGAAATGAAGCTTGAAGACCCCCATAACAAGGAATTCCTTGCTTAATTATATTTAATTCATTTGTAATCTAAGTTGTATAAGGGTAGAGATCGGCTACCCCATTTCGGGTTTGTATGGTGGTGCCCGACCACAAATGGCCTCTTATTCTTTTGCGTTAGCTTTATAAATTGATTGATGATTTATTTAGCTTGTGCATTAAGATGACATCTTTTTCCTAGTTTCTTTCTTGCTTGATGTATGGCCTAGATGTTGATTAGGCTCTTAGGAAAAAAATAAATCTTCTACCAAATTTAACAATTTAAAACTAAAATAAAGAACCCATAACCTCACCTAAAGCTTAGGCTAAAAATCAACATAAAAGAATTAGCAACCCCTTAGCTAGATAAGTATTTCTTTTATAACATCATGCACAAAAGCATCTTGTCTCACTTTTGATTGGAGGGCTTCCACCTTTGTTAGAGAAATTTAGCTTAACCTTTGAGAGCCATGGTGGAAACACCCCTCCTCCCTTCTCGCTGATTTTTGGCCAATAATCTTACTTCACATGTATTAGGCATATGAATCTTATAAGGCTGAGTCAAATGATTGTCCAAAAATAAAAATAACATGTAATATGATTTGCATTAGATTTAGGTCATTTGAAGCATGCCCTTACATGATATAATCTCTCTAGGGAGTGAGTTTAAGGACATAGTCTCTTTCTAGATAAATAACAGCCTAGCTATCTTGCATAAAGCATATGACTTGCCTACATGAATTTAAAATAATAGGATGAGTTAGTTGATAGCCACCCCCAGGCGGTTGTAAGTCCAATAGTCAGGTGGTTTGTCCTCTCTTGTGGAGGCAAACCAAATACCCATTTTCGCCTTATATTTAGGTTATGCTTTTGGCCCTCGCCAAAGTTTCCTATATTTAGGTTCTGAGATTGCTTCTCTCCTTTGTGGGCCATAAGTATAAATCCTCACCTCTTAGGCATTTCAACAATCTTATATTGTGGAATCATAAGCCCTAAATTTCTATTGAAAAATTCAACTCAAATAAATTAAATCAATTTCAAAAATGTAAAGCCCAACCATAGGATAGTTTGAGATGTTCGCTAGGTTTCCTAGCATCGTGAGATCTCCTACTTATCTTCATTTGGCTTCGATAATAACTCCTTCTCTTTGATCAATCTCATTTGATATTCTAAAATAAATTAATCGATTGATAGTCCTACCTATTAAAATTTTTAAAAACAACGATCATTTACCTTAATTGAGAGTATTTCTAAGGAATCTCCTTTCTTAGGATGTAATTAACTATGAGAGCTTACCCCTGTAAGGAACTTAACGAACTCGGTTTAAAATAAACCTTACTTTACTTTTTCATGTAAAGTATGGGAAGAATCTTTGGTACACATGCAAACTCATTGTCAGAGTGTTGAGGTGATTAGGTTCATTGTAGGGTGGTGACTTCTATCTTTGAGATAGTACCTCTCCTCAATGTCGTGATCACGATCATCATATATCGGTTACATAGTATCCAAAAATGCATAAAAAGAATATATGTATATTTCTATCCTCATTTTATCCCACATAGAGTGAAGATGAAAGTATATATTTTATTCCTTAGAAATTACATAGAAATTTCACCACAATTATGTACAAAGTTTTTGCATTTTTTCCTACCGACTCACTATAATTTTATCTTATTCAATGTTCATTTTATTTTTTGATTATTCCACTACACTTTTACTAATATTAATCTTTCATTTTGCCAATTTTTTTTGAAGTTTTAAATTTACTGACAATTATTATTGATCAATGGTTACTTATTTTAATTTTATGAGCCCATTCATTATTTTTCTTTCATATTTTTTTATTAGTTTTGTTTACATGAAGTGCATATTACTAATTTAAAGATTCAAGGTTGGTTGAAGTGTTGAAGGCTTGAAGGCGTGAAAGCTTGAAGCTATGGTCCAATAGAGATTGGAGAATCATTGTCTTTTAGCTTTTATTGAATCAAATTGTTAGTTGTATATAATTATGCAAATTTTTAGGTTGAATTTATTCTTATAAGTTGTAAACTTGTAAATTATAATGCTATGAGTTAGCAGTTTAAATTGTAATTAATTTTGTGTAAAAATAAATATTTTTGATTGTATATCTTTTAGCTTATATTGAATTTTATTGAATCAAATTTTTTATATTACTTTTTTTTACTGTTGATATTACTTAAATTTTTTTTACTGTATATGATTCAATTAAATAATATTTTTTTACTTTTTCAAATTTTTTATTTTTAAATGAAAATTAAGAAAATTAAATATTTTTAAAATATAAAATCAAGTCAATTTCGAAATACACTATTATAAAGCAGTATTTGACAATTCGATTTCGAACAAAAAAATAAATAAACAAGCCAAAAACGAACAAAATCTCGGCTCATTTACACCCATAATCTTTGCGTCCACCATCTGCACCTAAAAAGTTCTCCCGCCATCGACACCCTTTCCTCACCCCTCTTATAGCATAATACTTTGGTACCACGATCTTACTATTCAAACTATTGTCTCGATTGCTAATGCTAAGAATTCAATCCTCGACCTTAGTGCAACACTTTTAGCCGCCATCGATGATGCATGTCTCCTTCTTCATACCTTTAATAACCCCACTCAACTCTAGTCTTCCCCTTCCTTCCCCAATCCCAACATCCAACTTCTTAATGCCACCAATTTTGTCATGAAATTGTCCAAGTCTAGCTAGATCTTAAGACATAGATTCAACCACCCAACAAACACCATACTACTAGATCATGAAGGTTAGCTATAACCTAAAAACTAGTATCAAGCATAATCTTGTAGCATGATTAAGCCCCCGTCGATCCATTGTCGAGGAATTACTATGTCAATATAGTTAACATTGCCATGACCAAACTGATCACTAGCCATAATATCATAACTGTGTTATGGTTGGGTTATGGGTTGAAGAGAAATTATTTAAATTGGGTAGGTCCTGTATTATTTTTATTTTTTACGATTCTAAATGCAAAAAATCGTGTGCATCTATTGAGCCATAATATATTCATGTGTATGTTTATTGAATTTCTATGCAACATTAAGAAGATAAACTCATCCTCTATTATCATAAGTATTCTAATAGGCAATAACTTATCAACTACATTGGAATAAAAAAAAAACAAAAACAAATGTGAAATTTGAATTTAATGCATCATCAAACACTAAGGGGCCATTTAGGATCGCTTTTATTTTTTATTTTGTATTTTTATTTTATTTTATTTATGTTTTGCTTAAAAATAAACTTGTTTGATTGTACTTGTTGTTTTTAAAAATACTCAAATATTTTGAGTGTTTTAAAAAATAATATATATTTTTTTTGAAAATAAAGAATAAAATCATATAAAAATAACTCTAAACAAACATGTTTTCAAGAATAACATAAAAATAAAAACAAAAAATTGAAAACAAAAGTGATCCCAAATGGCCCCTCTCTTTTGTTTTTTTTTTTATTTTGTATTTTTGTTTTGTTTTGTCTATGTTTTGCTTAAAAATAAAACTAGTTTGATTATACTCACTTTTAAAAACACTCAAAATATTTTTTAGATGTTTTGAGTGTTTTTAAAAACAAAGTTATTTGTTTTTGAAAATAAAAAATAAAATCACATAAAAAATATTCTAAACAAATATATTTTTAAAAAACAACATAAAAATAAAAACATAAAACATAAAATAAATTTGATCCCAAATAGCCCCTAAATAAAATAGAATCATAAAATAAAAAATAAAAAACAAAAGTGATCCCGAATGGCCCTTAGTTGTTTGTAAAGATAGCTCTAAAATTTTTTAGAAGAAAATAATTTATTATTATTATTATTATAAGTATATATTATAAATACTAAAAACTACAACTCTCTAACATATCTAATTAAAAAATTATTATTCAACACAATAATCAAATAAAATATAATAAAAAAATCACATATATATATATTTTTTATATATATATATATTAGAAGATTGGGAAAGAAGACTGACGTCTTAATCACAAAAAATTCCATAGAAGAGTAGAGAAAACATGATTTTTATGTGGAAAACCCAAGTAGGGAAAAACTAGGAGGCTTAGCCCACTTAAAAATAATTTTGCTATATCAGTTTTTGTTATAATTATTATCCTTTCTGTAAAGTTGGAGAAATATAGCTTACATGAGTAAGTTTTGTAATAAACTTCACTGGATTAGCAACGAAGGCTTTGCTTGAGGTGATAATCTGATCCAAGCAAACCATCGAAAGATGGTCGGCCGGTAAGATCTAACAATGATGAATGGCGGAGCAACCTGGGTAGATCGTCGTGGTAAGTGGTGGCGATGATCGGCGGTGGTAAAGACGCGATGGTTGGCGATGGACCGGGTGATGCCTATGGTATGGTGCGGTGGTGGTGGTCGGTCAGAAGCATCCTGACTATGCTTGATTCTTCGAGTCTCGACCTTTTGGGTCCCATCATGTGATGAATGTGGGGCTATTCATAGATTAGGAGAGTGACATTTCTATAGTCAAATTGAGCGACTTGAAGAGTCAGATCTAACAAGCCCAAGATCCCTTAATTCTAACTTCATTTGACCATTCAAATACTTAAAATACATCAGATGATCGAAGAAATCATTTTGAGTCATTCGATGGAGTGGTTTGAATTTTATCTGTATTTATATAAACGCAACTCACTAATCTATAAATACTACCATTCTTCACGATGATCAAGGTGAGAGCTTCAAACTCAAGAATCTAAGATATCATCATCGTACGACGCCGCTGGCTCGTCGCCACCACCGCGCCGACTTAACTGCCGCTGATCACCATCGGCTACCACTGCCAATTATCGGATCTTTGTTGACACCGCTGCCTTTGGCCATCACGCGACGGCCGCCATCGCGACGCTTCTCACGGCTAACGCCGCTCATACCGCCGGCCACCATCAACATCGCACCGTTGGTTTGCCACCACTGCTGATCATCGCCGCCGGCCCCACCGCCGAGGCTTGCCGATCACTGACCACCAGTTTATCATGCTCATCATCGCTGCTTACCAATCACAAAACCATTTTTCGATTTGTCATATCATCGACACCACCAAGCAGTTCTTCGTGCAGTCTTGTCACAAAACTTACTCTTGTAAGCTATCCTTCTCCAACTTTGGAAAAATGATAATAATTGTAATAAAAGTTGATATATTTCTAAGTGGGCTAGGCCCCGTAGTTTTTTTCTTCTTGAGTTTTCCACGTAAAAATCTTGACATCTCTCAAACTCTTCTACTGTGTGCGCAGAATTTTTGTACAATATTAAAATATCGAATTCTCCTACTCTACCAACCAGAATCTTTCTGCACACAATAATATATATTAATTCAGAGTATTTTTGATTCTTTTTTTTTTCAAGATGGGCTAAAAGATTTATATTTGACAGCAAATATTTTTCAAAGGATAGATTATGTCTTAGTGTTTTACTATTTTTTCTTTATTATATATAATAAATATTTTTATATTTTATATGCAAAATTAAATTTTATATTGAAATTTAATATTTAATTTTTATGATAATAATTCTGAAGATTTTTTTTTTTAATTTTTTTTCTGCATTTAATTCTGAAGATTAAATGTAAGCATCTTAATATTTTATAAATTCTGCATAAATTATCTCTCCTTTTTCTAAACTCAAAATACTTATTTTTTTATTTTTTAAATTATGAGTGATATTTTAATTTTCTTCTCCAGGCTGAATGCGACAAAAATGGCATGGATGCAATTAATTGAAATAAATTATGAGTGATATTTTAATTTTTCTTCTCCAGGCTGAATGCGACAAAAATGGCATGGATGTAAATAATTGAAATAAATAAGGGCATTTATATATCAATGCCTTTTGTTTATTTTACTCTCGCCCATTTTTCCAAATGTTACGCGTTTCATTACAAAATTTATATAATATTTCACAAAAATAAATTAATACCCCCCACACAAGACTTAATAACCTCTCCCACTCATTTTGTAGAATAGTATACGCCAATCCTAAGCGGCAACTTATCTATCTTCAAGAGAGTCTAGTCAACAGCCAAGTCAATATAAAAATATTAAATAAAATCACAGAAGACTTATGTGCTAATAAAACCAAGAGAACTACAACCACTACCATCTATCAAAAAACATAATGAAAAACTTAAAAACTCATCAACTCATCTTCTTCATTCTCATCACTATCATCTTTTTTGTTACAGCCAGTGACGATGGTAGAGACGATTCACTTACCTCTTCTACAATTTTACGGGATGGCGACACGCTTGCCTCCGCATCTGGCTTCTTCGCACTTGGCTTCTTTAGCCCTATCAACTCGTCCACGAAACGCTACGTCGCCATTTGGTACAATAAGATCACCACCCATGATATCGTTTGGGTCGCCAATCGTAATCGTCCGATCACCGAGCCTACTGCTGCCCTCACCCTCTCCTCCAATGGCACGTTACTCATTACTGGTGGTAACTCCTCCACCGTGTATTGGTCGTCGTCCACCTTCACTGGTATTGATGATGCTATTGCCACCGCCACCAATCCGATAGCCCAACTCCTTGACACTGGCAACCTAGTAGTCAGAGGATCTGGCACTGGTATGAGAAATTAAGCTTAGTTTAATGATAGTATCATTAGATATCAAATTTAGTAAAGAAAAAAATGATGCAACTGATGATCTTCTTTAATTTATTCTTTATATTCGATTTGTATTTGACTCGATACAAGATTTAAAAATATAAATATAATTATCTTAATCTTTAGATTTTAGTGAGCTTGAACTTATTTTTGCTATACTTATAAGCTAATGAATGATGCTGAATCAAATCCTAATTTATTTTTCTTTGTTTTGTTTATACTATTAGTGATGTATGAAAGATAATTCAATGCATGTATGGTTTAATACAAAAAGTTAAATACAATGCTATTTAATAATTAGAAATGTTTAATTAATTTGGTATATATATATATATATATATATATATATATATATATATATATATATATATATATATATATATATATATATATATATATATATATATATATATATTGAAATTAGAATATTTTGAGTATTATCGTCAAAACTAGTTAAAGGAATTCTTATCTCTTTAATATAATCCCGAAAAATTCTCCTTTTTTTTTCTTTTTAAAACATCTAATAAAATTAATTATGAATAAAATGTGTGAATAAATTCTTGCAAATTAGAAATTAAAATTGAAATTCTTGGTTGCATTGGTCTTCTTAGCTTTCTTCAAATTGCCATGATGCAGAGTATGTATGGCAGAGCTTCGACCACCCGACAGACACATTTCTTCCCGGGATGAAGTTAGGACACGATCTGCGATCCGGTCTCAACCGCAGCCTCACCTCTTGGGCGAGCCCTTCAGATCCCTCGCCTGGGCCGTACACCTCCGGCATTCAACTTGCCGGCGTTCCCCAGCTCGTTTCCACCGACGGTTCCACCTGGTTCTGGCGCGGCGGGCCGTGGATCGGCACCGGCTTTTCCGGCAGCCCGGAGGTACGCACCTCACATTTCTTCATCGTCACCTTCGTCTCCAACGCCGATGAGGTCGTATACTTCTACCAGCCGATCGGAAACAAAATAACGAGGCTCATCTTAAACCCTGACGGATACGGGCAGCGCTTGGTGTGGCTTGATCCGCCGGGGCAATGGAGCCTCTTCTGGCAAGCACCGGACGATCATTGCGACCATTACGCCTATTGTGGGGTTTTCGGGATATGCAACGCCAGCAATTTACCTATGTGTGTTTGCCTGCATGGGTTTCAGCCGAGGGATCCGCTGAACTGGGCGATGATGGATTGGTTGGGTGGATGCGTGAGGAAGACGGAGCTAGATTGCGGTCGAAACGGGACGGGAATCATTACAGATGGTTTTGTGCCATTGAGCGCGGTGAAGCTACCAGATACTTCGGTGGCGGTGGAGGATGAGAAGTTGGGGTTGAATGAGTGCCGTGCAAGGTGTTGGATGAATTGCTCATGCACGGCTTATTCGTTGTCAAATTTCACTGGCGCCGGGAGTGGATGCATTATGTGGTTGGGACCGCTTTACGACTTGCGAGTCTATTCCAACAGTTCGCAAGTTATCTATCTACGCTTGGCAGCGGCTGATTTAGGTAAGTCCATGTCGTGCATTAAATGGAATTGAAAATTGCTTATACTGTCTCAGCCAGCATGACTTTATCACCGATGACTCATGCCTGATTGTATGGGTTTTGGTATTAGTGCGGTTGCGTGTGAGCCTATACTAGTCTCACCGCACAAATATATCAATCAGTGCTTATCATACTAGTGTTGATCAGCGCCGATCTGTGGAAAAAAAAAAAAAAAGTTTCTGACACCTGTATCGGTATGGAAAACAACACGTGATTGCTTACATGAATTGGTGGTAATTTTAAAGTATTACGGTCATCCATCGCGTATATATTAGCATTCAACATTTTTTTTCCTCACTTGATGAGATGGTGCATTAAGGATGTTAAGCTGCCGAGCCTAATTATTGTCATCTTAAGTAAATGCGCTGCATATGTTTATTTGAAAGTGAATTGGTAGAATGGAGAGGAGCTTAGAATGACAAAATAAGTGCTTCATGTTTACATAAAAATGTGCATCTTCACAGCTTCTCCTTTCCTAAAATTTTTAGTGTGTACCTGAATGTTAAAATATCTTTGTACATCATGACATAATTGAGTGAACATCCTCATAGCCCATGACAAGATTGTGCGGACATCTCTATAGACCATGATATGGATTCGTAAACGATTGCTGATACTCTTAGTGGAGGATTGATGAAACCTGGTCCTTAAGTACAAAGGGATGAATGATAAATGAAAAGATGTATGAAAGAATACATTGCATGGGCATGCATGTAGGCACTTAACTGCTATAATAGAGTCTTTCTATTATTATGTAAATTCATTGTAATGGAATGCCTAGTCTTGTTCATAAAACATTTTTATAGTGTTCATATTGAGTTTAACATCTTTTTTTCTTTATTACATTGAGTGTTACCATAAATTATCTTTTATTTGTTGAATGAATTCTCTAGGTTGATTGTCAACATAGGCCATGCATGGGTTCTAGGAAAAAAAGCCCTAAAGAATGCTAAACTAAATGGATTTTGAGAGGATCTTGATCCTCTGGAATTGTGGGGCCACATTCTCTATTAGCACAAGCTTGCCGACCTACCTTTATTTGTTGGATCCTAGCCTATTGAACCCATCAACATTCACCTAGTTCCAACCTTTCATACCCTTCTTTGCTTGTCAGACATTTACCTCCTGAGTCTTTCTCTATCGACCCAAGCATAGCTTGTCAAGCCATTCTTTTTTTAACCATTTTGTTAAGGCTACTTTTGTTTGTTTAACAAAGTGATTTGATTGACTTGAATTGCTCATTTGTTGTTTGTAAAAGCCGCCACTTGAATGAAACATTGAATGTCCGTCATGTTGTACTTATTAGTATGGTATGATGGTGACTCCATAATATTTCATTGATCTTTTGTGGAGGTCTCCACAACCGGCTGTTTAACATCAATTTTGCACATCCACGTATGCTTTGGCTCTCAGGATTTCCATGCATGGCCCTTGGCACCATGACAACTCAACATATGCCTTAGGACCATCATAATTTGATTTGATCATCTTTGTCATATGCCTCTTCTTCATTGTCTTCTTCAACAACCTTGATTACATAGCCTACACTTATAAATGGATCATCCTTCGTCCTTCATCAAGGGGAGAAAATTCATTAAATCATTGCTCATGTAGTTCTTATTTTAGTTTTTTTGAATTCCATCTTCTTATATAGGGAGACCCAAATAGTTTTGTAACTTCTTAATTATAATGGAGACCTATTTTCCCTTGACATAATGGATATAAGATAACTTAAAATCATTGTCTTTTCCTCTCAGGAATTGCATCGACCTTTTAAACCTAATCATGTCAGTCACTCGTATTATTGTTGCATAGACCTTTTCAGCTACTTAAATTTCTCCTTGTGTTTCTATCACTTGTGTCATTCCTATTGTCCCTGTTGACCCAATAGCTCTCGTAGCTCATTTGCTCTCATCACATTGATCACTCCTATAGCTCCAGTCACTTCCAATGTGTGCCAAACATCCATCCACACAAATAACATCTGAGAAGGAGACCTCAATATGATGTCAAACCTTATGACCCACTGTCTCTATTCTTTCTTCAAGGTTTTAAGTGGGGGTATCAATAATTGATATGACATGATAACCGATACATATTTGTTTGAAAAAAAAATCGAATTTGAATTCACCCGATTAATTTTTTTAGGTCTAAAAATTTGATTCGTTTGTTTTTTCTGATCGGGTTTAGATTCTCCACCAACATGAGATCGACTCAATTTTGACACATCAATCTGAGTTTAATTAAAATTTGACCTGGAATACATATCTAAACTGGTCATTCTGGTCGTGTTCAGGTTAATCGAGTTGAATATGGGTCGGATTTGTACGAAATTTTTTTATCTCTTTAATAACATATTTGGCTCGAGTCTGACCTATTCAAGTCAAGCCAAATTTGAGTCAAACCTGAATCTGGCCCATTGACCCAAATTGATACCGCTAATTCTGGAGTCGGTTCCTTTAAAGTTCAAGCCCTAACCCTAGGACATCCAACCTAAGCAAGCATTTATTGATTTTTGATGATTATGTGATATTAATATATTTAATGCTTGACAAAAAGAGTCAACACATGGATGATTCACCTGTTTATCCTAGCTGCATTCATAAATTCAATAATGCTTCTCCAATAATTTGTAACCCAATGTTCATTATTGTAAAGGCTGACATAAACCTCTCAAATCCTCTTTAATATTCAACAGAGAAAGAACAAGTCCTTGAAGGGCTATATTGATATTCATCCTTGCAAGTTGCAACATTGTGTTGTCTACACTATCCTTCATTCAACAAGTTGGACCCCACCTTAGAGCCAAGTGAGTCATCATTTAAATATACCATTAGCAAAGAACCTTATGGATGCTATGTCAAATCTCCTCTAGAAAGCATTCAAATACGTTAGTGTTGAGCTCAGTATTGTAACTTCCTCTTGACAATACAACTCAGAAGCAATAACTGTCTTTGCTCTGTGGACTCTAGTATCTCTATTGACCCCGTTAATGGCAGTATGATAAGTTATATTGTGTTAACGACTTTTTGGAAGATCATTGAACTAACAACAACGACAACGAATTTGACGTGTATTACTACACTTACAAGTTGTCTTTCATTCATGCTTTTCAATTTCTACATGTTTTTTATTGAGGGATTGACAAATCCAATTGGATGGCGCTTTGATTAGACAAACTAAATCATTCCATTGGCAATCTAGTAAATGGACCTCATATGGCTAACCTAGCTTGTTTAGTCACTGTTATCAAATAGTATTGATGACCTCACGTGGCTAATTGAACTCATATTACCGTACTTTTTCTTTTTGTGATAATGTCAAAACTATAATGTTGTAAAGTCAAGGTGATCCAGGTGAGGCTAGTCTTCTGATAACATTCTTTTCTCCCAGTTGCAACCTTAGCAACACGACTTGAGGATACATAGTGTCATGCCCCATGATTAATATTTTCAACCAAACATAAGATATAACAGAGGCTAATATGAGTTAGCTAATCAAATCTTCCACCAACATCAATTTTGAAATTTTACGCACCAGAATAAAGTAAGTGTTCAACTCAATTACCTAGATTACCCAAACCTATCATTAACAATAATCCTAACCAATAGATCTATTAATTAATATAAATTAATTATGCAAAAGTATTTTAAATTAATTTCATTAACCCACAAAGCTTCAAATAAATATCAAAGTTTACATTTACAATAATAAATTTTAATCATATATTACCTAAACATTTTTATATATTACAATAAAAAATATACATGAAAAATAGGCAATTGATTCAAAACTTGATCTTCATGCATACTCAATCTTGTCCTTTTCTCTACGTGAAATAATATTTAGAATAATTGCTAGTGAGTTTTAAAGCTCAACAAGATAAAAAATTTTAATACAGAATTCAACTCTTCAAGCACATATGACAATATGATATGCTACTTATGAACTAAACATAAGAATTAAATAAAATTCTAAACTAGCCTAGTGCATTATATATAAACATTATGTAATGACATTTTTAAATGATAACTGGATAATAATAAATGAGACAATCTTACAAATGCAATTTAAAAGAGATGTTAAATGCCCAATTATAGTATAGTCAATTGCGTAGGTGTTAACATAATTGACTACTTAGTTCATAATATTCATTTAATTAAGTTATTTATTTATTAATATAAAATATCTTATTTTAATTTAGAATATATCATGTATGGATTTCTATGTTCATTGGCCATGATCAAGCATTTGACTATATTAGACCTATTCTATTTATCATAGCATAATATTTTGTGGGATCCGAAAATTCGCCACTAACCTCTTTTTGAATGAAAAAAGTGTTTTAAATGTCGGTCTAAATTTCAGAAGGCAGATGAATAGTAGATAAGACACTACCCAGAGATTTCATCCTCATTTTGTGAGGATTTTTTAGATCTTGTTCCATATTTTCTTTAGGCCCAAGCCCCTATAGTTAATTACTCCTCTCAATACTGAGAGAGCACTTTCGATTAAGGCTAGTCGATGAATAGTTAAATAACAAATATATAATAGTAGTGAGTGGAGTTTAGGAATTATGAAATTTATCATTTTAATTTAAAACTTTTGTTGGGAGGAACGATGACGCGTTCAATCTAGATCCCATGGTTCCGTCATCCCGGACTATCGCGGTCCGCAATGAGAGGTAGAATCGACCCAGAAGGATCCTTGTCGAACACATGGGTTACGTAAGCGCCCTTGTAGACGGGTGGAGTTTGTCTGGGATAAATATAAGTCAACATTAGTTAACATATAAGTTTTTTGCCCAACTAAATACTTTTTTATATTTCATGACCAAAGAGCAAAAACGTGAACATACTGCCACTACCAACTGCATTAATGGTATCATATCGCCGAATCACGGTTAGAGGCTCGGTCAGAATGCATTTATGTGATACAATTTTTCGGCAAAATTATGCGGACAGAGGACACATGCCACGTCCTTACGGATTTTAAGATTATTTGAGTGTGAAAATAGTTATGCATTTGATCTGACATTGGCTCTTTCTAAGCAAACATTTTCTTAATTTGTCACCCCAAACAAGCAGTTGCGGAGGGGTGGATTGATTTTAAGTTTAAATTTAAATAATTAATTTCATTTCATTTATATTTTTATTATTTGTATTTTGATCATTTTATGATTGATTTAGATTTGATATATGATCATTTATCATTTAAACCATAATAATGATAATTTTTTGAATATAGTAGACCTTGTCAACTCTGTCTGCTTCTTTACAGAGGATTGAATCTAAATTCAATGTTCCCATATTTGTGATCCTCTAAATCTTGTCAACTCTAGCTTGAGCATAGAGGATCGGGTTTGAGATTTTTCTCTTAGGAGTTTGAATTTGAGAAGTATCAATAGATTTATCATTTGTCATTTTATGACAGAATTCGCTTCTCAGATTTTATTAAATTAAAATTTTTATAATAACATCATTAGATTTTTAAGTTTTGTTAACCCGAACCCGGTCCTAAAACCAAATCGGGATGTAAATATCCGTTCTTTCGTTTTCCACATGACTTACGTATCTTTTTAGATGCTTGATCTAATTAATATTTCAATATACATACAAGTATTTGTTCTTTTAAAATGTTATATGAACATTTAGATGTCTAAGTTGAAGTAGTTGTATTTGACATGACATATGTGTCAAAATGCAAACATAAGTTTTCATATAAATTTTTAGACTTTGTTAACCCGGACCCAGTTCTAAGACCAAACCGAGAAGTGTAGTTATATGTTATTTTGTATCTGACTTAGTGAACACTTCAACATACATACGAGTATCTGTTCTTTTAAAATATTGTACGGACATCAAGATGTTTAAGTTGAAGTGTAGATGTCAAATTGCAAGTTTTTATTTTTTTTATATAACATTTTTGGGTTTTGTTAACCTGAACCCAGTCCTAAGACCAAACTGGGATATATAGTTATCTGTTCTTTCACTTTGCATTTGGGTTGCATATTTCTCCTAAATGTTTGATCTAGTAGACACTTCAATATACATACGAGTATCTATTCTTTTAAAATTTTGTATGGACATTTGAATGTTTAAGTTGAAATGACTATGTTTAGTATGACATGTCATCTTTAATACATATTATAAAACAAGTAATGATCTATTCTTGATCAATCATGTATCTGTTTTTGAATTTAACATTCCCAAATGCAAACCAAATGAGTATCTGTTCTAGATGATCAAACATGTATCTGTTCGAAAGAGGTATGATATCTACTTTCATATTAAGTGAGCATTTGTTCTTTAATGATATGAATTTAAACCCTTCTCGACTTATCATGAACCAGATATGTATATCTTTATAGGATGTACGTTTAACCTTTTAAAACATGTGCTAAGCATCGAGTGCAATATCTATCTTAAGAAAAATTTGAGGAAAGGTTATGAATCATGCATAAGTTTGCACATCACATCCAAACTCCTTTATGCATATTAGAATTTGGATGGATAGAAATCAATTCAAATGTAGACTTGTATATAAATTTTCATCCGATTCTTCTTTGAATTTGAAAGAGAGCTTCATGCTTAATGAATAGTCATTCTTACTTCAAGACACCCTTCACATATTCATAGAAAGGAAAGAATGATGATGTTAATGAAGCTACTTACTTCCCAATTTTCATTTTCTCATTCTTTTAAATAATAATCCATTAACATTTGGGCTTTATATAAAGTAATTTTGGAGGATTATGTCCTATCTTATGCAAGATATAAGTTTGACACTTATTTATGAGTGTAACATGAATATTTATTAGGTAAAATGTTACTTTAACATTACCAATCAGCAAGCTAAAAGGGGCTTAAAATTACATTAAACTTCTTTTCAAATGACAATTTGAAAGCCTATTAGCTCAAATATGAAGTCATTCATTTTTTTCTTTCATTCTCTTCCTTAGCTCATGATTGAGAAAAATTTAAAATCTTTCTTATACAAGGTTAAAGAAATCTGAAATTCTTTTTTAAATGAATATTGATCCTCATGATTGCAAATGATCAAAGCATAGGAGGCAAAAAGAAAGGGTAATCATGAGCTTGCAATTTTTAGTTCATGGCAACATGACAACTTGAACATGTGTCCATCCCATTAAGCCTTATTTTTATCATACTTTGCACAAGCCCATTTGTAATGTCTTGTATAAGCCCATTTATAATATTTTGTATAAGCTCATTTGTAATATTTTGTATAAGCCCATTTGAGAGTTTCTTTTAAGATGGGCCAAGTATGGGGAAAAAACCCATGACATTATGATTCATTCATAATATCATTTATTATATTTTAGTTATTTGTCATGTCTCATTTTTATCATGGCATGCACTCATAAATGAGAGAAGAGGGAATGACAAAAAAGGTAAAGATCTCTCCTTAGATCCATGCACATTTTATGAGGCCTTAAGAGGGAATGACAAAGAAATAAAGATCTTTCCTTAGATCTATGCTCATGTCATGAGACATTAAGAGGTAATGACAAAGAAGTTAAAGATCTCCTCTTAGATTCATGCATATGTCGTGCAACATTAAGAGATAAATGACAAAGAAATAAAGATTTCCTCTCCTTAATGGCATGTTAAAAAAAAACTATAGAAATTAATGGTATGACACAAGTCCCATTTCCATTTTTTTTGGCCTCATTGTAAGGGGCTAATCATTATAAATAAGAGAGAATCTTTATCTCATGAAGACTTTACTTTCCCACTTCTCCCCATTCTTCTTACAAAATATATTGCAAGTCTAAGTCTTCTAAGAGAGAGTTCATCTATCCTTCAAAAGAAGAGATCCCCAACACTTAAGCTTGTTCTTATCATAGCACATCAACTTGTAAGTTATGTCTAACTTGATGTTTTTAATTTTATCCCTTCTCACCTCATATGAATAGATGTATCTCAATCTTATTTCAAGACTTAGGCAAAGGGCAAGCAATTATGGCATAATCATATGCTTAGTAATAAGACAAGATTTAAATCACATGACATATAAGATGTCTTATTTCAAATAACTCATTTATGTACCATAAGCACCATTTAGGCAAAAGAAATTTGAATTTTACACAAATAATTGCCGCATGCTATGAAAATTCAAATAATGATGAGCTAAGTATGAATAAACATATTGTAATTAGTTTCTTTCTTAAGAACTTAAGCATTTATAGAAACTCTTTTTTTTTAACCAAAATTTTCGACCTGGCCATCTTCGCATATATATGCGCCGAGACAGCTTCCCACCACGCCAAAAAAAGACGTGGGTTAACACAAAGATAGAAAAATATTTTCTAACGCGAACAACGTGAGCTAAGATTTATCACAGATTTTTCTCACACGCGTTAAAACAACATGAACAAGTATTTATCATAAGTTTTTCCGCTGCATTGGAACAATGTGAATGGGTATTTATCACAGTAGATTTCTCTATCACGTTGGAAGAACGTGAACAAGTACTTATCATAACAGATTTTTCTGTCACGTTGGAATAACGTGAACATGTATTTATCACAAGTTTTTCCGCCGCATTGGAACAATGTGAACGGGTATTTATCACAGCAGATTTTCCTGCCACGTTGGACAACTTGAACAGGTACTTATCACAAATTTCTCTGTCGTATTAGAATAATGTGAACGAGTACTTATAGCACTAACAATTTCCAAACTTGCATTTACACATAAGTATTCATGTACATGTACTTGGGCAAGACATATGACATTTATAATTTTAATTAAGCATTGCTTTGGGAACATCACAAATAAGAATTATTACATGAGTTTTCAATTGTATATATAATTTCTCTTCTTCTTTTTTTTTAGCATAAGGGACGAAATACTTTTTTCAAATTTGGCAAGTAGATAACATGCATATGTTAACTCATAAGCATATATTTCATTCTTTCAATACTCGCATAAATTTGAAGAGGTATCAAAGTAAGAAGCATAAACAAAATTTATATTCATATGATTTTAAATTTAACAATCATCTTTAAAATCTTAAGAGATAAGACAAAAATAATAAATCTCACATAAAGATCTCACAATTTACTTCAAGGATTTATCATTTGGATGATAATAACTATTAGAAAGAAGATAAGCAATCGTAATAAAACAAGACTATGTCTTTCAATCTTCTTTCCTTTGGCAAGATTCTTAATGAACTTAATCTATATGAAATAACACCATTTCATTTAGACTAGCAAAATCCAGAAAATCAAATATGAAGTAATAACTTGCATTCGAATTTGGCAAATTAAGAAAAGAAATCTGAAAACAAATTTTGCCCAAATCCCCATCTCCATATTAGCAAACAACTATGCAATAGAAGCAAAGTAGGATAGACTTCATGAGGTAAATCCAGAAAATCAGTGTATGTGGTGAACACTTGCATTTGGACTTAACAAACTCAAAAAATCTTAAAACTAATCTTCACCCAAATCATTATTTTCATAATAACAACTAATCATGTAATAAAATGAAGAGCTCCCTAACAGCCGATTTCCCTTCCTCCTTTTTTTTATCCAAGGAAATAACATATACATAAATCTGAATTTTCATATTCAATTAAAAGAACACTTTTCTATTAATGGAGAAAAATGAGAATAAAGCTCATTATTGATCAACAATTAAAAGAGGGTCAAAGCTACACTAAGCTCATTCATAAGCTTTAAAATTTCAGATTTTGGCTAAAGGCATAATTACATATTAGAGAAATTCACGAAGGCTAAAGCTCGCCACTAATAAGTAGTAGTAGAGAAATGAACGAGCATTTATATTAGGCCAATATGCCTAAGCTCCTTTCTTTCATTTTTTTTTTATCTAATAGAAAGGTCACAATATAATAATAATTCCAGCGGATTCCTTAGTCTAGTGGCATAAGAAATGAAAGCTATCATTTCATTTTTCCACTTTTTTTTTTCTGAATTCAATATTTGGAACAACACATAAACAAATATTTGATCTCCATAAGAAATAATAGCTCTTCAACTATAATAGTGATTCATACTTGCTCATTTCAAAACCCTATTTCCTCACTTCCATCTTTATTTTAAACATGTAGAAAAAGCCTTAGCAAACATTATCCCATCCTAAAAAAAATCAGAAATTTACAAAGAGAGAAAGAAACTTTGCACAAGTTTAGGGTTTGAGCCACACAACATCTCAAACCCTTCTTTCATATCCTTAACCTTCTTTTAAACATATAAAAGAGCTTTAGCAAATGCTATTTCATCAACAAGAAACCATTTCAACTAAACTAAAGATATAAAAACCCATGAATAATAGCAATCAATATAAAGCTTGAGCTATACATCATCCCAGACTTTAGGATCAAATTTTATCCTCATTCTAAGCATTTAGAAAGAGATTCATCAAAATTAATGGATCAAACCCTAATTTCCAAAGAAAGCTAAAATGCATAAAATGCGTTTAGAGTTGGATAGAAACGACCTAGAGAGTTTGATTGCTAAGAGAAAGAAGAAGAAGAGCTTTCGGTTGAGATAGTTGGGATCTCTCGTTCGACTAGCCGGTCGAAGTCGAAGGCAAGGGAAATCGGGCTCAGGATGCTCGAGAGGGACGGGCGAACCAAGTAGGAACGTCGGATGGGTTGATCGAAGAGCAAGGAAGGAGAGTCCTGGACGAGAATCGTGCAAGAATGCTTCGGCCGAGAGAGGAGTTGCAGGAGAGAATTGCGTGAAATGGGGCTAGCGTCGTTCGATTAGGGATTTAGGTTAAGCCGCACGATTCTATTGGTTGTTTGGACAATGCCCAATAGGGTTATTTGGGTGACAATTTGGAGTGGGGAAGTGGGCAGCTGGATTATGTTAGAGATTAGGGGATATTAAGAGATTAAGCCAGCCACTAATCATT
Organism: Cymbidium sinense; assembly: GCA_021442155.1. Lineage (NCBI taxonomy): Eukaryota > Viridiplantae > Streptophyta > Magnoliopsida > Asparagales > Orchidaceae > Cymbidium > Cymbidium sinense. The sequence goes on along the minus strand of CM038227.1, from coordinate 45,835,938 downwards.
TTAATTACAAATCAACATAATTTCGCATCAAATATTATGAATTTACTTTGTGCGATAAACCCTATCAATATGGGTGTCAATTAGGTATTTCTGTTATGCCGGACTCAACGACGCAATCAATTTCTCAATCAGAGGTCATTTAGATAATGTCGGCGACGGTCGAAGTGAAATTAAGCTTGAATTGCGCGATGTCGCATTTAAATTGTTCGATTTTCGTTTAGACTTTGTCGAATTGATCGCGGAAGGCGTCTTTTGATAGATTTTGACGTTTCGACGACAATGACACGATCAATTTTACGAACGGAGGTCGTTTAGACATCGTCGGGGCTTCCTGACCTCGATATGTGTGTAATTTCATTAAAAATTAATTTTGATTGATTGATTAATTATGAATTGATGGAAAGAGCTTCATTTGATTAATTTTAATATTTTGAGCATTATGCAATCAAAATTTTCGATTTAGAAATATTTTAATTAAATTTGATCACAATTATGATGTTTTAATCTCCAATTATGCGACGTCGCCATTTATTTTCATAGTTTTTGTCATATACGCTTAATTTGAATAATGACACATACTTGTAGGTCAACATATTTCAGTCTGAATACTATATGATAAAGTTCAAAATAGCTTAGATGAAATATATCATTCATACTATTGAACAACTCGATGATCATTTTTTCTTCTGAAGATTTCACCTCTATTATCTCACTTATTCATATCATCATAAACATATTATTGCCAACCTATTTAACATAACATGAGCATTTACGCTCATTATTGAACACTTGTATATGTATTCCATTCATTTTAACTTTTAAGCAAGTTAATCAACATTCTACATCAATCTATAGATTATAAATGCAAGTTGTCCCACTTTTAAATTACAATTTATTAATAAAATAGTAACATCTAATACTTCAAATTTATGTTTTTCATAATTCAAAATGATATGTAATCAACTAATCATTTAGTCCTGAATAGTAGGGCATAAACGTGCACTTGCAATATGAAGAACTTTTCAATACATAGCTTACATACGATTTTTACTTATTTTTAAAATCTACATACAAAAGTCAAAATCAAAATTGCTTCCCGAATTAAAAGTTGAGTATCTTATACAACTGATGATTGACAACAGGACAAAATTGCTTCCTAAATCACAGTCATGTCTTAACCTTGATCTTTTGCAAATGATCTATGAAATACAAATTTCTCAATTCACAAAATTTTCTAGCTTCTTAAGTCAATATTTAAATCAAAATATCTGCAAAATAAATGTTTTGCTCACGATAACCTCTCATCATACAAACCTCAGATGATCAATATCAAATCAAAGTCAATGTGTCAAAATAATTATAATAAGCCAAATGCTTTATTAAAAAAACAAGCTTTTTCTTTCCCTCTCACCTTTTTCGCCCTTCAGTTTGCTCCAATTCTTGGCTTTTGGCTACTTATAGGGTTAGGTACTTGGGAAATAGTATGAGATGCCAATGAGTTAATGATTAAAAACATAAGGGAAAGATAAACTCAAACTATTAGTCATTACTAAAAAGAAAAAAAACTGAAAAGGCTGATGACAAATGTTAGGAAGCTACTACTTGCATTGGATGCTGTGTAAACAAGGCTGAGCGATGCCCCTAACCTCACAAGACACCTTTATTTATAATACACATTTCATCTACTGATCAGGCTTCAAACTTATTTTACATTATGAAAGGAATTTCTTTCACCCGAAAGAATATATTTCTTTTGCACGTATTTCTTCTACTCCATATTGCTAGGTGCCTTTTATTTGTTTTGTTCTAGAAAATTTTGAATTTCTGCTAAGTGTCTTCTTTAAATGCTATGTTACATTATCGAGTTCTTGTGACACGGGGTCTTCTTTGAGATCAAGAGCTTCACTTTTGTGCAGCTCAAAAAATTATTTCTAGTATTCTTGCAGAACTCTTTGTTTGATGTATTCTTTATTTCCAAAGGGTAATTCCTCTGGAGGCTATCTTAAATGGATTTTAACGAAAAACTTGTACTAAAAATTTTCTCAGATTTTTAATCAATAACTGATTCAATTTCTCTATCACATCAATTTAAGGCCACTATTTATTAAAAATCTTCTTCAAAAGTATTATTGATTTAACTGAGAATTTTTAAGAGTAATATTTCATGACTATATACATGAAATTTGACATTCTGTATCAAAATGTATTAAGTTTTATCATTTCATTAGTTTTCAGGACTAATTGCCTGAATAATTGAAGATGATTCTGTCCATAAATTCTATGTTTCTTTTATGAATGCTAGTAAGATTTCTAGTTCTACTCTGAATTTATCCAACCATCTATAGGTTGTTTTCTTTTAAGATTAGTGATATAAAAAGTTTTTATCATTCCTTGGACGTAAGTCCAATAATTTATTAAAATTATGCCTAAGTGGATAATGACTCATTTATCTTGGAAGGGGTTGAGTCTCTAGTCTTTATGGTGTAAAATTTTTGTTATAGCACATTTACCATAAGCAATGGCTTTACCAGAGCATTAGAATTGTGTAGAATTTCTGCACATTCAAGGGAGGTTAAGATGTTTTCATAAGTGGTTCCTGTTAGGAAAGATTTGTGTGGGTAAGGAAAGTTTCCAAGATATCTTTTCATGAGAGTCCATGATGAAGAAATATTGGAATTTTCTATATTTATTTTAATTATATTTTTTAATAGTTTTTTCATAAAAATTGTGTCCTTTAACAACAATCTCAATGCAGGCTAATTGGCCTTTTGTTGATGTTGAGTGGAAGGTGATTTCCCTTCCCCTCTTTTGATATTGTTAATGTTTGAGATCAATTTATTTTACCCTATTGAGGGATGGGATTGGGCTACCTGCTTCTCTTCTTCATGAAGAATGCTTCCATGACCATATTGTCACACCTCGAGTCTGGAAGGCAATGCACCCTAGCTACATGAGACATGATGAAGCTATATGAAACTTGTTTTGTACTCACAAGAAAAAATTCACATACAACAAAAGTAATAATAATAACTGATAGTAACAAGAAAAATAAATTACATTTCACTTCATCAATAGAGATCATATAATTGTACAACTGAAAAATAGAAAAACATTTAATAACAAAATAGAATAATGTCCAACAACAACATAAACTAACCTTCAAATAGGAAACTAAAATAACAATAACAAGAAATAAATCTACCCATCCCAAAAACATAACGGAAAAAATGAAACAACTACATGAACTCGTAAATACTAAAAATACTATTTATAGTAGAAAATTTGCTTTTGTGGTGAAGGTCCTACCACTACACTGGCGGAACCTGTTATAGAAAAATTTTATAATAAATAAATTTGACTAATCAAACTCGGCAAATAACCACTATCTATTAAAGTATAAACGATAAAGGGATAGGGCATGCAACATGAACAATGAAAAGGGATTCAATGATCATAATTATTAGAAAATTTGATATTTTCAAGTTATTATTACTAAGGTAGTAGTAAATTCATAAATGAAATGCATATACTTATGCAACTTATGATACTTATATATTTATGATCATGTGCACGGGATATCTACAAATATGCATTCTTATGTCTAAATAAATGTTATCATATTAGGTATGCCCAATTATGTCTAATTTTCAACTGTCGTTTGTTATTATCTAATAGCATCCAATTGTGCATAAATATACATACATACATACATACATACATATATATATATATATATATATATATAGTCATTTTTTACAATACTCTGAATAAGGAAAGGTAGGCACCAATCCCATTGAAATTCAATGATTTCTTTAAGGATCTGTCGGTCCGACTAGCCATAACAAATGGGTTTTAATACCGACATAATCATTATTATACTAATAAGCATATTCATATTTTATCAATGAGTGGTTAATAAAGGTATAATCACAAATATGCCTAATAATATTTATATATTAAATTATGAGTTGCAGTAGTAAAATTTATTACATTTAATAAGAATGATATATGTGAAAATGCATATTGCAATTGTTGTTAGAAATTACATGTGCAGGAGTATATACAACAATGAAACAAGATAAAAAAAATTATATATATATATATATATATATAATTTTCTATTCATCGTGAAAAAAAATAATCTGCTAACATATGCATGACAGTAATTGAAATATTAATGGTAAGACTGACAATCCTACGAAATATCTAAGAACATACTACAAATAACAAGGACTATGCTCCAAACAATGAATAGTATATTTATTCTTTAATAACCAACAATTATTTATCTTAAAATATGCAATGAGAAGCTTTAATATAAATTCAGATCTCACACAATTCACACTAGGTGAAAAGTCAATTGGGTCTCAAAATTCACACCACTCTTGATGAAAAAGTGTTTTAAAATGTTGTAATTTTCGAATAATGAAATAGTAGATAAGACACTACCCAGGAGATTTCGTCCTCATTTGGTGAAACTTTAGATCTGTGTTTCTATAAAGCAAGCCCCTATAAGCACCCTCTCAATAAGAGAGAATTTTCGATTAAAGCCATTAGATCGCTAAATGAAGATATATAGTAGATATGAGTTTTAGAATTTTAGATATGAATTCATCATTTCATTAAACCATTTTGGGGAATGAATGACGTCCGATCTAGATCACATGGTTCTCTTATCCCTACGCGTCCCTGTCTACTTAGTCGAGGAGGTAGTGATCCAACCCGACGATCCTCATCAACAACACACGTTACGCCGTCAAGAAATCCTTGTAGACGGGTGATGTTTGTCCGAGATAAGCTTAAATCTACCGACAGAGGGTTGTTTGTCTATCAATTATATCCCATGATCCACAACTCAAAGAGAGCCATCGGGAGCATATGCCACGATCGTGTGATCGTAATATAATGGAGTCTGACCGGTCAAACCACCGTCGAGGACTCGTAAATGCTTCCTCTGTGAAGCTTCCAAGCCAGCGTCGAGGGACACGGTCACGCCTCTTTCTGAGATTGATTAAGAGTGAACATAACAAAATACTTGATTTGACATTGGCTCATTTGTGAGCTAAGTTTTCTCACCCCGACAAATAAAAGGTGGATAGATTGAGTTTTGTTTTAAGATTTTAATGGTAGGATTTCATTTAAATAATTTTTAGATTGACACTCGATTTGAGTTAATTTGATTAATTTGGATATATTTAAGAGTTTTAGATTCAACTGCTTTAGCTAATGTATGACATCTAGATCCCACCGATAATCAATTTCTTAGATATTTTACTGATTTGAAACTCCTATTATAGGTTTTTAGGTTTTGTTAACCCGGACCCAGTCCTATGACTAAATCGGGAAACAACTTAATTTGTTTTGCAAATTTGATTAATTTGAATATGATTAAGAGCTTTAGATCATGTCAACTTTATTTAGCTAACAGATGACCATCTTGTCACTGATAAAATCGCTTTAGATATTTCACTGATTTGAAACTCCTATTATATGTTTTTAGGTTTTGTTAACCTGGACCCAGTCCTAAGACTAAACCAAGAAGCAACTTAATTTGATTTGCAAATTTGATTAATTTGAATATGTTTAAGAGCTTTAGATCCTCTCAACTCTGTTTAGCTACTAATAGAGGATTAGATCTCACTTTCACCGCTTGACATTTCACTAATTTGAAACTCTTATTAAAGGTTATTTTGTTAATCCGACCCGCCTCTATAAACCGAAGCAACTTAATTTGATTTGAAAATATGATTAATTTGAATATGTTTAAGAGCTTTAAAAACTGTCAATTCTATTTAGCTGCTAACAGAGGACTAGATTTACTGTCATTTGACAGAATCAGTTTTTTAGATATTTCACTGATTTGAAACTCTTATTATAGGTTTTTAGGTTTTGTTAACCCTGACTCACCCAAGACTAAATCGGAACCCAAAGATCCGCCGACACTAATTTAGCATTCAACATAGACGGCATATGCGTATTTAAGAATTTAGGTGGTTTTATTTTTTTTGAATTATGAAATTGATTTTGTATTTTCATTTAATTCCATTTATTTCACGATCCTTTTGACATTAAAATTTGCACGAAATTCTACGTCCGAAGTGCAGGGAATTTATAAAGCTAATTTCATCCGATTAATGAAATTATCGCTCTTGAAAATCATAATTGGGATGAAATTCATTAATTTTGATTAAAGGAGACCCTATGATTTTTATAGATTTTGATTTATTATCGCATTCTGTCTGCTTGTACAAAAGGTTGCAGATCCGGTGGCGAAGCAAGCATTTTGGTTTAGATTGCAGTTTAACACACTACTGGCACTTAGTTTACTTGTTGAGTTTTTACATTTCTCCTAATTTGATTATTCTCAATTTACATCAATTTTGATAAGTTATGTCGATTCCAGTATTTTTTGCTTTAACCATACTCATGCTTTTAACAAGATAAGTAATCACCTCCACATTCTGTAAGAATTATTAAACTCAATTGGATTCATCCTCGATTTTGAGTTTATCGGTTTCATATGAGTTTGGCATTAGTCCCCATTTTAATTAAAGTCACTAATTTTGATGAATTCTGAAAAGAGAACTCACTCATTACTTCCCTTTACATGTAGAAAATTTATTGTGAAGTTTAATATTACCTCTCAAATTTTACTTAGATTTTAAATGAATATTCTATTATTTTTAAGATTTGTTTTAAAGGCTCCCTCCCTTTTTTTTTTTTTATTTGATGCTATAAAATTAGCTGCAAGTTTTCCTACTTAGCGCTCTTAAATTTGCCCATTTCATTCTCCCATTTTATTAAGTCAAAAGATTTGATGAAATTTCGGCAGCCTCCTGGCCATCTGTAATGCATCGAGGTATTTGGCTTGCTTGACGCCTCCGATGAATAGTGTCTCATGACACCACGCCAATCTTTTCATCTCGTCGACCGTTGAGCACAACGACCTTCAAACCCGCAGAAAGAATACACAATGCAATATATAATCATTCTCCTTTTTTTTTTCTAAGGAAATTACAAAATTTGAAGATTTCGCCTGGGAGAGACGCCTAACAACTAGTGGTTTACTCGATGAATGAAAGCTTCATGACATCACACTTATTTTTTCATCTCGTCGAGATCTCAGGCACAACGAGGTCTTCAAATCTGTAAAGAAATACAAGTATATGTATATATTCACATTTATAAATCTGCACATGTTCTAACATATATTTCGATCTAAAGAGCAAAGAACGTATCGGATGCTGACAGAATGCAGGTGCGGCACAGAAATCAAGAATGATGATGTTCTTCCCGATTTATACAGGGAAAGAGGGGCTAGAGAGAGTGCTTAAAAATCGAAGGAAGAATTCACCGCCGACGATTTTCTTCCGATTCGCGCAGGGAAAGCGGAAGGGTAAAGCGAGAAAAGTCCGAAAATCGGAAGAATTGTCACGACGATTTTCTTCCCAATTCACTGTTGAAAGCAAGAAGGTTGCAGGAGGCGGCCGAAAATCGAAGGAAGAATTTTCATATGATTTTCTTTCCGACCGCGACGCAAAGAAAGCAAGAAGACTAAAGCGAGAGCGTACCAAAATCGAAAGAATAATTGACCGCCGACGATTTTCTCCGATTCATGAGTGAAAATAGGACGAGCGCGGAACAGGCTGGATTGCGCAGAACGGGCTTTTCAAGGCTGAAGGGGCTGTGGGCGGCAGGTTTGAAGGGCTGCAGAAAACGGGCTGGGCCGGCGGGCTAGGGGCTGGAAGGATTTACGGAACGGGCCGGTACGACGGGTTGGCGCGGGTCGAACGGGCTGTAGGATGCAGCGGCGGCGAGCTGGACAAATTTTGCGGCGGGTCAGAGCAGTGGAATAGCGGAGCGGGCCTGCGGCTTGCTGTATGGGCCGGTGCGACGCAGAGGTGGGCCAGAGACTGGGCGCACGGCGGAGCGCGGGTCGGCGAAGCGCGTGGGCTCGGTGCGTCGCGGGTCGGGACGGCGGGATCGGGTCAGCAGGTTGCGGCGTCGCGGGAGTCGGCGGGTCGGAACGCGGGCGACGGGTCGCATGGTTCTGCGGTCACGGGCCGGCGGGTTCGGACGAGCGGAAGCGGTCTATGGGCCGGAGCGGATCGGCGGGCTCGGGTTGGACGCGGGAGCGGACCGGTCGCGCGGCTGCGGGCCTGCGGGTAGAGCGCCGGCGGTGCGGTGGGATCGCGCGGGACCAAAAACGGCGGAGCGGCGGCGGAGCGCGTGCGGCGCGGGGAACAGTGCGAACGCGGATTTTGGCAGTGGGACCGTGGGTGTGGCCGAGGCGGGACGCGGATTTTACCGGATTACACCGGCGGGACGGCCGAAAAACAGCAGAAAATTATCAAAATGAGAGCCGGGATAGAATTAACTTGCCTCTTTTTTTTATTTTATGACGGGAGAGAGAGAGAGAGAGGGAGGAGAGAGAGAGAGAGTAGTGGGAGAGAATGAGGAGGGAAGTTGTAGAATAGGGAGAGAGTGGTTATCTTTTTAATTTAATTTTTTTTTTATATTTCATTTTTCGGAAAACTGAAAATAAGGGGGAACGTTTGAGCATGGGGATAATTTGGGAATTTTTAAATTAATTTAAATTATTTTAATTTGGGATTTCGCATCGGTAAATACACATAGTCAATATATATATCGATTTAAGATAATTTTATCATTAACGAATTACAAATGTTTCATCTGCGTCGGTAAATAAGAAATCAGTAAATTTCAAATGTGTTGCCGCTTTGCTTCGATTATCGCAAGAAACTCCCCAAATTGAGCGCAGCAGCCTTTATTTGATTGATTTGGTGTTTCATACCAATGGCTGATCGATTCACGAATTTAATTGACTTCGTGCCGCTTCGACTCGCCTCGAGCATCGTGACGTTGACAACTCGAGTGATGTCATCATTGTCAAATATTTATATCATCAATTTTGACGCTCGAATGCGAAGGCAGTCGTCGTCGGACGAGTCTGAGTTGATTGACGCCCGTAGCTTTCAACCTCAATTTGTGTGTTGTCACTTCAAATCATTTGACATTTGCACAGACTCGTCCGAATTGAGCGCGAATAGTCTCATTTGATAGATTTCGATGTTTCGAAGCTAACGACGTGATCAATTTCATAAACGGAGATCATTCGGACATCATCACAGCTTCCCGACCCTGATATGCGCGTCGACATATTGATAGCTGGAGCGCTTAATCGATTGATTATTAGATTTTGCAATATTTATATTTTGACCAATTTCGATGTTCAATGCGGTATAAGTCCGCTCATCGAGGAGGTCGTTTGACCAATTATTGTATTTTGATCCGATTTGATCCGCTTCCAAAGTCCGTCGAGTTAAACTTGTGGGCTTGACTCGACTTATGACACGTATGTGGAGGTCAACATTGGGCACACTTGCACAAAAGTACCTTAAATTAATTCTTAGGCTATAATATGAGTTACACATAAAATAACTTAAAACTTGACCTACCCAATACTTATATCTAATCTTAACTAGAGGCGTTGGAAACTAATCAACAACCTAGTGAGCATGGACATTGAAAGAGATTAACTCCACCTTAAACTAACCAATGATTTTATCATTATTTTATATATCCTAAAATATAGAACAAGTTGCTAATAACTAAAAAAAATATACATACACCAAAGACAAGAATGGATGATTAAACACAATCTTTGAATGTATTAATATAAGACACTAAAACTTTCAACTAACTTATGAATCTAACTATAATTTAATCAAATCTAAGTTTTCTTTAAGAGCGAAGAGGATTAAGCAGCAACACTAATAGAGAAAAAGCAAAAGGAAAAAGAAACTCATTGTTATCGGTCGAAGGAGGAAGGTGGAAGGAGGAGAAAGCTCGGTTAGGGTTTCAAAAAGAAGAAGAAGAATGGGAGAGGCTTTGACGGTTGAAGCTTGCGGATGAAACGACGGCTTGGTCTTAGGGAGGAGGAGGAACGGGCAAGGTCCGGCTGAAGGGATGTCGTGCAAAGGTCGAGGGTGAAGCGACGACTGGGAGGAGCGGGAGATAGTTTAAATTTGGCTCACGAGAGGGAGAATGGGCAAGGGTTTTGTGTGAGATAGAATCGGCGAAGATGGCTTCGAATAAAAATACTAGCCTGTAATCCGGGACGGTTCGGTTTTACATACTACCCCTCTTAAGGGGGTGTTTGGCAACGGATTTATCGGGGATTTAGCTGGCTAAATCCCGTAAATCCTGCCAAACACGTTCTGCGGATTTACTAAATCCTTTAGGTAAATCCGTGAACTAAAAGTGGATTTTCGATTAAATCCGCCGATTAACGGATTTACTGATGAAATCACATATGGGGACTTGGAAGCTTCTCGGAACTCCTTCTACCTACCGGTATTTCTTCACGGATCGCCACCGCTCAGTCCGCCATCTTCGCCGTAGTCGCAGCTCGCGCTATCTCTGTGGACTTCTATACAGGTTCGTTAGTCTCTCTTCACAATTTTTTCTGCCATTTCATTTTGATTAATTTGTTTAGATAGGATGAGAAACGGAGTTAGAGAGAAGATTAGATAAAAGCGTGATGTTGATTTACTTACTTGTCTATTCCGTTCTCTCTTCTCTCTCTAAATCCGCTTTTTATCATCGACGGATAGATCATTTTCTTATTTGCTATGTTCCGCCTCTATCTCTCAATGCGTTTGGATCGACGAGGGTTACCTTCGCGATTTCACCGCTTCTCTTCCTTGATGGTTTCGAGTAGGAAGCGGAAGCCGTGAAGGACGAGGGTTTGACGAGGTTACCCCGTCTCTTCCTTCCTAGCCGCAGCCAAGCGCACCGGGGTACTTGGCTTATTCCTTTCTCTCGCACAAGGATCGAACACCTCTGTTCATCTGTCTCCCTTTCTTGCCGTTCCTCCTTCTTGGACGCGCGAGCCGAGCGATGTCTACTATGTTGATTTATACATTTTTGATATTTTCCTACTAATTTGGTAATTCTATTTTTTTTGGTGATTAACAAGAGCAATATTTGATCATATATGTATATATTATATGATAGAACCTATATTTTAATTTATGCTATTCTGTAATTTTATAGTACTGAAAACGAAATATCTGGTGAGTTGCTTAATTGAGCTGCTTGTAGGGTGTGTGACTATGTTGGAGAATGCATCATTGGCATTGGTAATGTGTGAGTTTGCTTAATAGAGAATGATTATGCTAGTCTTTATGTCTTTATGTTTTTTTTGGATTGGCCTATTGTCCCCTCATTTTTTAATTGGCGTTCTACGTAATAATAATTAATTTTCTTTTAAACCTTAATTATATTGGGGTTAAATAAAATCATACTTAATATTTTAACAAAAAAAGTATTCTTCTATTGATAAGAAGTAGCTATTTACTTAACAACATCCCCCACAAACAACCATATTGATTACTAACCATAATATCTTCTTTATAGTTGTTTACTGATACAGAAATTAACATTTCAGCAAAGCTTTAAAATGGTACAAAAGGTACACAAATAAATTTTTTGAAAACCATCCGTATATTTAACATTACAAGTGTTAAACATATAAAAGATGACGCTTTCTTGAAAATCATCCCGCGTGTTGTTAATATATTACTTCACAAATACATTTTTTATTTTAAAATATATTGAATGTCATCGCAAAAATTTACAATCAAGCTCGCATACCGACCGAAGAAATGTATAAAATACACGCAAATAAACGAACTACTGATGTCGCGTTAAGGTCTTAGAAATTATCAATGTTGGTGATATTGCATCTGATCAGGAGTCAACGAACATCAGTCCAATTGCCGCTACCAAATCAAAACAAGACATTTGTCATTCGGTGGTAACTTAATTTCAATTCTACTATCCCGCCAATATAGATATCATTTTTAATTGCTCCATAATACACTTGTAGATATGAAAGGTTTTAAAGGGAAAATCCAAAGCTCGTGCTTCCACAAGTTCTCACATTAACATAAGATGATTTACCACTCGAAGAGAATACACCAAACGTAGAGTTTCTGGTCCAACATCACAATGGTTTTTTTTGGGACATCTAACAATTTAGGCAACATCTCAGAATATTGCATAGAGACAAATCTACCGGGGTGCCACATTAAATAAAAAATTGAACAAAGTACACAAACACAATTGTTATGACACGATATAAGAATATGAAAGACTCAGTATATCAACTAACCGGCGGGTTGGGACAGAAATTGAATGAATATGAAATATAAGAAATTGATTCTGTAAGTTAATTTATTCTCCAAGATTTAGAAATACTTTATTACAACTAACAATCTAATGATGAATTTCATCTAATCAAAACAGGAAAATTCTAAAATGAGACGATTTAAAACCCCTTTCAACAAGATATCATATATTTGAAAAATTTGTGGTGATAATATCAGAACGGGTTCAGTGCACAACACAAGCAATACATCAAGAGAGATCGAAATCGAATCAACAGATAATCATGAAACGAACTAAGAATTGATAATTTTATGTCAAGCCACGGAATTAAGGAGAAGAATAAGAGATAGGGGACTTTATGACTAACTTAGATCACAATGATCAACAATCAAAACGATCATCAGTGACAATCAACAAAATTGCCGTAGAAAGAAACCAAATGGAGCGTGAAAATTTACGTAACATGCTTAAAAAAAATGTTCGAACGCGAAGTCAACACCATGAAATATATTAATATACTAAACTATGATTTGTTGATTAATTATGATTACAAAACAACAAAGTCATGATGGTGGGAGGTGATATATAGTTGATAGAAAATACGTGCAACCCATCCACGATTTTATGGATCACGCATGGCTTTGCTAAATTCTCATCCATTTTTTTAAGAGGTTTCTTATTGCTCGAGTTGTACTTATTTATTTGTGTAATTTTGCTTTGGGGTGTTTAATTTAGTTTTTACTTTGTTCTTAACGTGTAATATATCGTTCGTAAATTTTAAGTTAGTTTTGAGAGTTTCACGTGTTATTGGCGAAAGAGTTCGAGGAGATGAGACATGTAAAAATTGCACTGCATAAAGCACGGGTAAGAAAGTTTTATACATTAAGAAAATATAACATTTGATTATATAATTTTAATACAATTTTTCGCATATCGAATTAGAGTCATCGAACGTGTGATATTTGAAAGAGTTCAAACATTCAATTGTATCGCCAGAAAGATTTCTGATCCAAATAATAATGTTTATTTATATTTTGTATGAACACGATATCTTTGTTAAATAATGAATTTAAATTTTAATATTTTATTTTTAAATTATTTATTTTTATATGATAAAAATATTATTACTTAATTATAGACTTAAATCATATAACTTACCAAACATCTTTCCTGGATTTAGCGATTTAATAAATCTACCAAACACTTTTCAGGATTTAACACCTCAGGATTTACTAAATCCAGATATACTAGATTTATTAAATCCTACTTGAAATAAATCCAATCCGTTGCCAAACACCCTCTTAAGAAAATTTGATTCCCAAATTCATACATGAATTCTGGAAGAGCTAAAGATACTTCGCAACCATCTCTTCTTCAATCTCCCAAGTTACTTTTCGTCATATCTTGTTCTTCCAAAGTATTCTAACAAAAAGAATTAATCGACGACAAAGCTATCAAATCGCTCACTCTAAGATGAGCTCTGACACTACTTCATTGCTTAAATCTTCGAATCAACTGTGGCTCGAACTGAATGATGTGAGAATCATCATAAACATAATACCATAGAAGAGAGACATGACATACATTATGAACTCCAACAAGCTTCGGAGGAAGAGCCAATCTATAGGAAACTCTATTAATTCTCTCAATAATCTCAAAAGGACCGATGAAACCGGGTTGAAGCTTGCAGAAGAAATGACAGCTAGGTCTTATGGAGGAGGAGGAAGGGGCAAGGTCGATTGAAGGGACGTCATGCGAAGGTCAGGAGTGAAGCGGCGATTGCGAGGAGCAGGAGATAATTCGAATTTGGCTCATGAGAGGGAGAACTGGTGAGGGTTTCGCATGAGATTGAACTGGCGAGGATGGCTTCAAATAAAAATATCGTGCTGGTCACATATCATCTTAAATTAGGAAGGGCCATTGGGCCCTTTCCTTTGACTGGAATTCACTTCGTCTCCCTATAAAAAATTCTTAAGTTGGAAAGTTGGGTGGTAAATTAGATTTTCCTTTAATATGTTTAACATCAAAATAAAAAATGAAAAATTAAGACTGCTGACTAGCAAATATTTGTTTAGAAACAAGATGTTTAGCATCTTTCAATAGCGAAAATTTATTGCATTATGATATATGTTTTTAATAAATTAATTTGAAATTTAAAAATGCATTTTACTATAGATAACATTTGTTTTTTAATTGAGTGGCATTCCATTTCTAAAAGTTTATCAAACAAATTCTTCAGAGGAAGTAAGATTTTTACATTATTTAGGATTCTGCTATAAGTTATATTGGATGCATCAATTCTACTATTTTACATACATCTGGGTTTGCGGAATATAAGCAGGATAAATTTTATGCTCATTATTCAATTTTTCTAACAGCTTCTATATGAGCTGTCGTTCAAAGAGATGTTTTCTTTTTTAGTCTTTCATATAAAATTGTTTCATCAGTTGCTAATTTTTTGTAATATCTGTAACATAATTTAGTAAGCCTAAAATATTTTTTAATTAAGGGGATGTTGATTTCCTGAAAAAAAAATGCATTGCATTTAAAATGCAAAAGTTTTGAGAATTCTAGTGTTTGGTTTGAAAAGTTTAGATTGCAATATAAAATTTAATGCATTTTAAATTTGGTGAATTTAGAATTCGCCTAATATGGATGAATTTTAAATATATCATTCGGTGTAAAGTGAGTCAGCCACCACCAGTCGGCCACCACTTATAGCAGCTAGCTACCTACCACAGCCATCTGCTATCTCCGTCGCCACCGCTCGCCCCACCAGCCATTGCCCACCACCACCATCGTCGTTGCAGCCATTCATTATGGTTGAAATCTCCAGTAATCTACTTTACATAATATTCACTAAACAAAAAATAAATAAACTCATATTATAGTGTAATCAACCAAACAACTAAAAAGGAATCCAAATATACTACATTCTTTTTACAATACATTCCTTTTACACTACATATTTTTTTCAAGCAACCAAATAACCGTTTGATAAGAAAAATAATGTGTTCTAATTTATTTGCTAACTCAACTAAATGAGTGGATATAATTTGAATATTAGTGATAGCATAATTTAATTGTTTTATAATAGTAAAAAAAATTTAAATACATATTATGAAATTACTTTACCAAAAGCTATCATTTTTAATTCAGATTTATTGCCCCTTTCGATTATCGTAGAAGAAGATTTTTAGAATCACAGCCAGATTCCTAAGTCCACTGTGCATGAACAACGAAGCGGGAAAAGCCTTTTTAAAGTTACAATGAATGGTAAACTTTTGCTAGTGTCATTCGTCCAGCACATCAATGATAGTAATCAATCTTGTTGCGTGCTAGAAAATCAGTTGCGGTAGAGTGAAAGTTTACGCCTTAACTTTGTTGTGAAATCAAGCACACACCCAGGTATTTTAAGAGTGAACAAGAAAACTGTAATTATTACGTAGAAAATCTCAAAAAGAGGAAAACCACGGCTGTCAAAAAATCTTCTATTATGTATCTATTTGAATACAAAAAATCTTCCGATAACGGATTGATTGTATATGAAAAGCGAACAACTAGTCTGGCAGAATAGCTGTGAGAAGGATGATGGTGGGGCGACATCGACCGACGAAGGTCGCCATGATGGAGACCGGCGAGATTGACGACGGCGAGGATCCCGACGGCTACGGCGGGCGGCGTTGTTGACGACCGCCGAGTGGTGGCGGATTGTGCTTGGAGAATCTTCAAGTTTGAGAGCTCTCCTCTCTTGCTCCTCATACGAGGGATGAGGCTATTTATATGGAGGTGACATCTCAGAATACGTGCAAAATCCAATCACCTCTCCATCTGATTATGATAATTCATTTGATCATATGATGTATTTTGTGTATTTGAATGCTCAAAAGTTAAAAAGATCTTTGGCTTTGGAACCTCGGTGACGCCGATTTGATTATAAACACTTCATATTTGATAGTTTTTTAGAATTTAACTGATGTCCCAAAGTTTCTAATGATATTTTAAGTGTCATCTCACCTAATTATCACTTGCTTTCGATCAAGATTCGTCTTCGACAAGGAAATTTTCGTGTCATATCGCCTCTATTTTGGATGATACTATCTCAATCATCTAAAAATATATATGTAATACTTGAAAATATTTCTTCAATTAAATTTATGGGTCCGTTAACCATACATTTTGAGAGAACGATCTTCTGAGCACAAGATTACTACTTTAGCGCAGGCCGGATGTGTAGTATGCGTGGAGATTGAGGTTACGGACCCATCCTCGAACACGCCATGGGCACTAACTGGGAGGGGAGCCAAGGCTACCATGGCTACCATGAAGGCCAGGTTCACGCTGCTGGGCCGGCGGTGGGGCGATCACGGCGTGGCGGCCGCCAGGTCGCTGAACCGGAGCGGATCGGCTACGAACTCGAGCCTGAGCTGGTCACGCTGTCCGACGGGTCACGCCGCGGTTGGCCGAGGGTCGGGCGCGGTCGCCGCCAGCTGGTCTCGAACGACTTATGACGCCACCTAACGAGGATCTGCCACATGGGTTCGCAGGTCATATGTACGGGCTTAAAACGTCCGCTCGCTTTTGGTCCGCTTCCGCTTTTGAGTGCGCTTTTGGTGGTTTTGATGATTTTTGATATTTTTATGGTCTATAAAACCCCTGCGTAGGAGAAGCGCACACCTCATATGGAGTGTCCCTCTTCTTCTCTCAATAAGAGATCGTCGAGGGCGCGCCCGAAGCATATACGCCGGTCTGCTTTTTCCTCGAAAGAGGCATCAATCAGACTGCTGACCGTCTGCCGGAGGCTTATCAGGCCCGCAGACATACGCCATGTCTGCTTTTCCTCGAAGAGCGAATCAGACAGGACCGTCCGTTCGGATATCCGCGCTCACATACGCCGCCGGTTACGCTTTCTCGAAAGATTAATCATTCGTCCGGATCGACCGGGTGGAGGCGCGCCCACTTTATATACGCCGTGCCAGTTTTCAAAAGAGGCCAAACTATACTGGCTCTGACCGTCCGGCCCGGAGGCAACCAGACTATAACCAAGATCTGGTCGACGGGCGATGTTCGACGATGGTGGTCTGACAAGTTGGTCGCACAGTGGACGCGACGGTCGGCGATAACCCGACGACGATGGTGGTGACCGACCTGAGATTGTCTACGATGGTTTGAAAGGACTACGACGGTGAATGCGGCGCTGGATACAGTATCGGTGCCGACGGGTGCAAATGAACCGGCGCTCATTACTGGATGACCGGCGACGATGGTGGTGACCTTAAAAATTGTGATGAGTCGGCGACGGTCGACGCGGACCGGCGACGGTGGCGCCGATGGGTGGTCTGTAGTGAACCGGCGACGACTGGCGACGGCCGATCCGGCTGGGATGACCGGCGACATGGTGGTGACCAAATAAATTGTTCTGATGGTCGGCGATGACCGGCGATGGTGGTCGGCACCGACGGGGCCGTTCGAATAATAACCCGACGGTAATCCGGGGATGACCGCGAACGATCGGGCGATCGCGATGGCCTACGAAATGACCGTCGACGGACCTATTATATGGCATACCGACGGTGTTAATGCGAATCATGCACGGTAGCATGACCATGGTCGGCGCTTCAGAATGTATAAGGACCGCGACGATGGGTGACTAAAATTGCCTATGATGGCTACGGACCGACGCAGCAATTTGGCGCATCGACGGTTGGCAATCGGCGCATGGCTGACGGTACCGGGCGCCAAGTGAGGGGATGACCGGCGACGATGGTGGTGACCGCTAAGATTGCCTGGTAATGGTGCTGGCAGTGCGGCACGGGTGACCGCATGGATTTTGACCTATTCGCCGAGTTGGTTGACTCACGGGCGTTAACTCGCAAAGAGGTTTGAAATGATCCGCCGAGGATTTTCACCTATCCGGCTGTTGTTGTGTGCCACGACGCTAACCCGACAAGACGAATCAATTGAATTTATAAGGATTTTGACCTATCCGGCGGGTTGTTTGTCGAAGTTTTACCCGACGTTAACTGCAGGAAGAGTCGAATCAATCTCAAAGCGATTTTAACCTATCCGGCGTTGCTCGATTAATTCACGACGTTAACCTGTATGGAAGAGGTCAACTGAATCTGCGATTTTGACCTATCCGGCGCTGCTTGTCGAAGTTTTACCCGATGACGCTAACATATGCGAAGAGCCGCGAGGTCCACCGCTGAATTTCGACCCATCTTCAGTTGCTTGTCTTGCTTTGTCAATGACCTTAACCTCATAAGAGGAATCAAAACATCCGCTTCATTGCAGCCAAAGTTGCTCCTTAACCTGCCTTGTTTTTCCATGAGTATGATTGGCAAATCATAATTGAAAAGTTATATCTCATCTCAATGTTGAAATATCCCTCCTACTTTGACTTATTTCTTGGGATGGTAATCGATTAGATGCTTAACAGGGCGATCTTACGAGATTAAGAGTTGCAGTTTTTGACAAAATCAAGGAACGAAATTTAATGAATCTTCATTCTTCGCTTCTTAAAAGCTTGAAATGCTCCACCTCGATGGTGGTTTTGATCTTGTTGAAAACTTGGTCATACAAGATGAAATAATGGGAATCGATTCCATGACGGCCAAGCGTGCGTCTTAGAAAACCAGGTTCGTAGAGTGAAAGTTCTGCTTCTTTGTTGTGAAATCCAACACGTATTTAAAGAATGAACAAGAAAATTAATTTTTTCGTGGAAAACCTCGAATAGGGAAAAACCGCACTAGCCCAATAAAATCTTCCACTATGTATGTTTTAGTACAAAATTTTCCGATAACCGGATTACATGATTGCATATGAGAAACAACAACTATGTAGTCACATTCGTGTAACAGAGTAGCGAGATGATGGTGACATGAGGACGGCCGGCGGAAGATCGTCATGATGGAGGCAAACGAGATTGGCGATGGCGAGGATCGTGGTAGCGTCAGCCGGCTGACGTGGTTAACGACCGTCGAGTGGTGGCAGGATTATGCTTGGAGAATCTTTAAGCTTTAGAGCTCTCTCCTCTCTCTTGCTTGGCCTCCCCTCATATGAGGGATGAGGGATTATTTATAGATTGGAGGAGTGGCGTCTCTGTAAATATAGGCAAAATCCGAATCACTCCTCTCCATCGGACGGCTCATGATGATTCCTTTGATCATATGATGTATTTTGTGTATTTGAATGCTCAATTGAAGTCGGAATTGTAAGATCTTTGGCTTGGAACCGCTCGTCGACGCTGATTTACAACACTCCATATTTGATGATCTTTTGGAATTTGATGTCCCAAAGTTTATGATATTTTAAGTGCTTGATCTCACCAGTTTGATTCGATCGCTGCATCAAGATTTGTGCTTTGACTAGTGGAATTTTCAGGTTCGACATCAAGATTCGTGCTTCGACTAGTGGAATTTTCAGAGTCATATCAAACCCAAATTTCACTATTTTTATCTAAATTCATCCATAAATGAAAATTCAAGATGCAAGAAGGCATCCGAGTACTGCAACAATTAACGCAAGACGGCTACTTTGGACTGTAACAATCAGCGATGGATGAAAAGGAGGGATAAATCATCGATCCGGACTATGTAGCACTTAGCGGGACATTGTTAGATAACGGGATTGCAGAATTTTAGCAATCAGTGGCTATATTAAGTTACGGCTAAGGAATTCAAATACGTTAAACTTTTCAGAAAAAAAAATGTTCTTTTGTTTGATTTTTTAAACCTTTATTTTTTTTCATTCTTGTTTTACACAGGAACAGTGTCAAACCGATCTCACAACAGAAAATCAGCTGCTATAGCGGTGTCCATTGTGGTCTGTTTCTCCATTGGCGTGCTTCTAATTGGTTTTCTATTTCGCTGCTGGAGGAAGAGAAGATGTATGCTCACATTTTCGACTATCAATCATCTCTTTATGATCATTGTTTTCTTTTTCTTTTTCAGCACAGTTTTTTTTCTGCTACTTCATACAGTGAAGATGTTACATATGTGTATCATCTAACATGTTTGTGAATGTGATTATATCATGTAGGCTTGGACTCATCTGAAGAAGAAAACGAGGAGAGTACTCCAACTAATACAGAAATGGAACTTCCTTTGTTTGATTTTGGAACAATTGCTGTTGCAACAAATAATTTCTCTGAAGATAATGAACTTGGAGAGGGTGGTTTTGGTCCTGTTTACATGGTATGTTTCATTTATAGTAGAGTTTTAAGCATGCTGATCTATCATGCAATTTAATATCTTGAATGAATTTTATATATGCATCTGAAATATGGATCATTATTAAATAAATAAATAAAATTTGCAATAGTGACAGAAAGTGAGAGACTTGGTGGTTTTCACTAGCTAGCATTTTCTCTCCCCTTCTTTGGGTCTGTATATAGTTACACAGCAAATCATATTTATGACACCTATCAATACCCTAACCGAGAGGTGCACAAGAATGCGATAGGGAAGAATAGATTAACTTTTGAGCTGGAGGTACATACCCTGTGGAGAAAGGCAGAAATGTTAAAACAGAAGGACTGAAAAATTAGGGAAGGCATGGATAAAGATTTAAAAAAAGCGGTGGAACATAATCAAAAGATTGATGCTGTATAAATAAGCAGCTATCTATTACTACTTATGTAACAAAAGGAGCATTATAATCAGATTTCAGAGTTCTATTTCTGATTGATTTAGTAGAAGGTAGGACAAAGAAGTTAATAGATGTAAGACATTAACTTTCAGAACTTCAATTTGATCTCATCTATATTAGGTACTTAATCAATTCCATGCTTTGATTCTTATCTGCTAACGGATCATCTGTGTTGATGACATTATCTCATGTATTCGATGAGGTAGGATGGTGAGTATGCACGTCAAAAGTTCATAGTAGTACAAAGATTGAAAAATTGCTATGCCTGGTGGTTATTCGTTGAGTGGAGTTCACATATAGAATGTAGAGGATATCGAGTGATTCTGTCATACCGCCTACATCCACTAGAGGGCTTACTGAGGAGTTCACTTGAGATATTTAAGGAGTACAAAGAATTCTAGATTAAGCTGGTGTTGAGAAGAAAACAAAGTGAAGAGAAATTATAGTATGGAGAAATAGTGTGAAGAAGTATTTTAGATATCATAGTTGCAGAAGTGAGAGAAGGACTAAGCTATGATCAATAATGATAATTGGCTGGATGCAACAACTATAGTGCTATTGGAGTCATCTCCTCTTATTTTCTCAATATGCTTATGTCTTAAGGGGAGATAAATCTCTTCTTGTTTCATATAGGTCAATATCTATAGATGTTAGCTTATCTTGATATCTCAAATTATGATTCCTTTTCTTGGAGTTTGAGGTGAGTTTTGACAATTCTTACAATTACGAAGGAGTTCCAATGCTAAAGATCAATTGAGGGCTGCTTGCTAACTCTATTGGGATGATAGTGTGATAACAATGTGTGAGGCGATACAACCAAAGTAATGTTGAAATACTTTGTTAATGTCTTGTATATGCGATTTTGTCATTTTCAATGTAGCAATGATGACTGTTGAAATTCATGGTGGCAAGTTACTAGGTTGGGTTGAGGGAGAGTCCTTGAAGAAATAGCACGATAGTTAAGGGTCTTTCGAAGAATTAGTTAGTCATTCCAAGGTTGCTCACAAAGACCTTCTTGAGGACATTCTCGAGAACTCTTCCAAGCTGGCTGGGAGAATATTAATTTTAAGATTACAAATCTATCACCCTACCATGTGTAGGACTGGGACTTGTGTTATTTGAGACATTTATACTTTTTCCATTCTTTTAAAATACTATAAAGTGAAATGAAATAGAATTTTAAAATATTAACCCCTCTTTAGACATGATTATTCTACTCCATAATCTTCCATATCGTCAACATTAAGAACTCCTTCATTATAAGCAGCTTTAAGAAGTTAAATGTTGAGCTACATGTATGTGCTTCGATAGTGAATGAAATTATTGAGAAGATCTCAAAAATTGCCATCATGAGTGATGTGGGAGGTGAAACTTCGCTTAGTGACATGACAAAAATGGAAGCAATAGAAGAAACTATTTTGGTGATTATTACTACTCTAGTTCTCTGCATTATCACCATGAGGCCTCTTTTGTTTTATGTAGCTTTAAGAAGCTGAAGATTGTGGTGCAAGCAAGTGCTTCTAGTGCAGAGCAAACAATTGAAAAGATCCCAAAAATTGCCACTATGAGCGATGTCGGTAGTGCAACTTCACTTGGAAACACAATGAAGATGCAATCAATGGAAGAAATTACTTGCCTTATTCTTCTAATTGTTTTAATCTTGTGACTTAGAAAGTTGTCGTGGAATTAACAACCATTTTAATTAAGGTTATTGTGCCAGAGATCTATGAGAGGAAATGCTAGATGGTTTTGTTACTGTCATGGAGATGATAAATACTTTACGAAGATAGAAAACTCGCTAAAAAAGAGATAGTTTTATCAAGCATGAAGCCTTTAATCTAAACTACCAAGATCGTTGTTGTGGTTCCTAACGAGATAGAGATTGACCTACTTAAGGATTTGATAAGTTTGCCTCCCCCAAATTTTGAAGGCCATGCTCTAGAATTTGAAGCTAAAATTGTTATAGCCCTGGTGTGAGCAATGAAGTAGCTAGAAGAGATTGTATTGAGATAGAGCAAGAAGATTAGAAGATTCAAGTCTTGAAATTCTTTGAAGGAGGAGATAGAAGGATGTGCCAAGCAAGGCCGCCAAAGAGGCTTTGAACCTCTCACAAGTTGTTAAAGCAATTTTTTTTCCTCAAGCCTCTAATGCGATGGCTATTCAGCTTGAGGAAAATTTGAGGGCATTCTAAGGTGACAAGCCATCCTTAAACAGGATGATGATGGCTTGTCATGACAATGTTGATGAAGCTTGAAGAGAGACTGATGTGATTCTAAATACGTGAATAACATCAAGCAATGAAAAACAAATTGGTGAAGGATTTTCGATAAAATAAGAAATTACAAGACAAAAGTCACTATAAGAAAATTAAAGAAAAGAAAAGATCTAAGGCTATAAATGTTATGAGAATCCAGAATTACACAAGATTAGTAAAATATTACACAACTTTCAACAAAGTTAACAACATTCTGATTCTAGAATAACAAAAGTAATTGCATTTTTGAGTAGATCCTACAATATCCAGGTGGCAGTATTCAGACTTCTTGACAATAATAACTCTAGAGCCATATCGATTATAACAACAAGATAATCGAAAACAAGAAAGAAAGGATCTTGACAACTCATACAAATCTGATGATAAACTAACTGAAAAAACAAAGTACTCCACCCAGCCTAGAAAGAGATGGTTCTTGTAACAAAAGTAACCGTAAAAAATAGAAAAGAACTTCTTGAAAGAAGTAGTAGATCTAGTAGGATAGTAGAAGAAGATAGTATAAATAGAGTGAAAGAGAGACAAAGCATGGATGTAATTTCTATCTCTTCCTTGGCAGTTCTTCTTCTCCTTCTTCCTTCATCTTCCAGTTTCTCGTGAACCCACCGTAACTCAGGCGACCCTAGCTTCCCTCTCTTCTCCTCGCCTCTCCTTTCTCAGGCTAGAGAGAAACAAAAGATAAGGGTTAAAGCTTTAGCTTCTCAGAATCTGGAAAAAGCGGCGTCATATCGAATCAACGATTCATTCAGATCAAATTCCAACGATGTGATCGCCGACAGCCTCGGCGCATGTAATCCACTCACCAAGAATTCGACGGTGGAAAGTAAACCACGTCGATACCCAAAGGTTCGATCCAAGGCAATAGTCCATTGCATGATCCAGCTAAGGAAGCGTGTTGAACGCACTCTCGATAAACGGATCGTTCCACAGCGACTCTATCATTGGTGCTCTTGTTGACTCACATACATCAATGGCGAAGGTACAGATACAGATATTGGAAGAGTGTGTTGGAAGACTCAACAAAATGATGAACAAATGACTTCCATCATTCATATTGAATGAAGTATCAAGAATTTATCGGTATTGAGGATAAATTGGATAAATCTTGTCGAACAACAATCGGTATGTAATTCATCTCCTGCACCTCCAACGAACACACAACACTGACATTAAGGTACGCGTTTAATGGAAAATCCAAGGGGATGGCTATTCAAAGCAGTTCTTCCACTATTACAATAAGGATCAAAAATCATAATAAATTATATATGTATGGACATACTAAGTTGGATCGATGGATGCATTTAAATAAACAATTGCATTCATGGCAATAATTCGATCAGTCATTCGAGGTTTGGACCTCTCTATCTGAGATTTAAGAGGAGAGTTATAGCCAACGAGAAAACAACAGTCCAAGAATTCTATAATGAGTTTGAAGAGTTAGCTAATTAAATTTCAAACATTCCCCCTGAATTTTTACAAAGCTGCTTTGAATCTGGGCTAAGACAAGATATAAAGAGAGAAGTTAGAGCTTTCTGACAACTCTTCAAGCTTCAATTAGCTGGAAGACATATTAGGATGAAGTATCTATACAAGAACTTCCATTTCCAATTTCAAGATAAAAGCATATATCAACAACCCTGCCTACTCCAAATGCCCATTCACAACAATGATCAAACAAACATACCAATTCGATTGATAGCCACAGTTGGAAGAAAGAAGAAAGGACTTTGCTTCAAGCGTGATGAAAAATATCGAGAGGACATACACGTAAATCAAAATTATTTGCTCTAATGGTGGTCAATGATATGAGTACCACCTGCGGTGAGAGCAGAATGATCAATTATTACAGAAGAAATTCCAGAAATAAGTTTCAATGTCTTTGGTCAATCAATCCAAGAACACTAAGATTGCAAGGAATGATTGACAACGGTATGTATTGATTGGGTGGTTGACCCACAATTTTATTCAATCTAAATTAGTCAAATTTATTGATCATACAGTTACACCTGCATCTATTTTTAAAGTATTGGTTGGAAATGGTGAAACATTGAAATGTACAGGAGTATGTTCCAACATATTCATCAAGCTCCAAGAATATACTTTTATAAGCCCACTACTACGCGAGGGCGATGTTGTACTGAGTACAATGGTTAGAACAATTAGGAGAATGTACACAGAATAGAAGTTGTATGAAATTGTATAATGATACATTGGTGCAATTATAAAGACATCTAATGTTCAAAGTATTACCATACCAATTCACAAAATAAATAAATATAAATAGCCATACATTACAAGTTCCAAGATCTGAGGCTACAATTGAGTTCCAAAGCACGCCAATATTCAAAAATACTACATACATCAAGAAATTTTTCAAGCTCCAAATAATTTACCTCCACAAAGAACATTGATCATCATATCAACTTGGCACAACTCAGTAATTAGAGTTAAAACTACAGATATCCACATTTCCAGAAAACAAAAATTGAAAAGTTAATCAAGGAAATGTTGGACACTAGGATAATCAGAGAAAGCACCAGCCCTTTCTCATCTCCAACACTACTAATAAAAAAAATAGAACTTGAAGATTCTTTCGATTCTGAGCCTTAAATAAAATCACTATCACGTGATTTCCAATTCCAACTCGGAAGAGCTAATGGATGAACTACATGGAGCAACTATCTTTTCAAAATTGGATTTATGTTCAGGTTATCATCAAATCAGAATGGCTGAAGAAGACATACAAAATAGCCTTCAGAACACATGAGGGACACTATGAGTTTATTGCAATGCCATTTGGGTTAACAAATGCACCCTCCACATCAAGCCATGATGAACAGGTTAAAACTTTTTCTAAGAAAATTTGTCTTAGTATTCTTTGATGACATACTAATATATAGCCCTACATTGGAGCAACATCAAAATCACTTGCAAGCAGTGTTAGAAAAGCTGAAACATCACAGCTTGTTTATTAAATCATCAAAATGTTCTTTTATTCAATAAAAGATAGAATACTTAGGTCATATTTTATCAGCCAAAGGCATAGAAGTGGACCAGAAAAAAATAGAAGCAGTCCAGTCATGGCCAACTTCAACATCAGTTAAGCAATTGAGAGGATTCCTAGGTTTAACAGGCTACTACAGAAAGTTTGTTAAATAATATCGATTCTTTGCACCATTGACCTCATTACTAGCTAAACAACGTTCAATGGTGAAGAAGCTCAAAAACATTTTGAAACAAGCAATGACATCTTTTGATATTAAACTTACTAATTTTTCTACTTTATAATAAAGCAGATGCATCGCTACAATAGGGCGATCTTAATACAAAAGCAGTCACCCTATGCTTACTTTAGTAAGAAATTATCTTCATCATTCTGAAAGCATCTACTTATGCAAGAGAACTCTATGTCATACGAAGCATTAGCAAGATGGAGCGATTATCATTGAGGCAACAAGTTCACCGTCAGGCGATCAAAAGAGCATAAAGGAACTAATGCAACAATTCGGACTCTGAACAACAAGGTTCCTTATTAAACTCCTTGGCTTTGATTATACAATAGAATATAAACCGGGGATCATAAACAAGGCGGTGATGCCTTATCTAGAAAAATATATAATCTGGAAAAAGCAACTGAGAAGGCTCTACAAAGTTTATATGCTTATACTCAATTCACTTCTTTAGTACAACAAATCAAGAGGAAACAGTCTAGTCTGAGCGCAACAAGCGTATAAGCAAATATCGAGCGGGTTTGTTTCCAAAGCATAGAATTCTTAATGGGTGATATATTATAAAGGCAGGTCATATCTAAAGAATCGAAATAAAATCTTATTATGAGAGAACTACACTCAACTCCGTAGGAGGACAAGAATTAAAAGGACTTTTAGCGAGGAATTACTTAGGTTTTCTTGAAAAAAGATAAAGCGGGGACATACATTTTATCTCCACATGCCCTATATGTCAACAAGTTAAATATGACAATCGAGCTGCAGTTCTTTCGACCCTACCTATACCGGTCATTTGGAAGGAAGTATCAATAGATTTTATCACGACTATCCGTGTCTCACAACAACAAGCTATATCTAGTGGTGGTGACTATCCAAGTATACACATTTCTCACTTTCCAGTTTTACTTATATAGCTCGATTTTTATTTCAGACATAGCCAAACTATATGGAATACCACATGGCATAGTTTCAGATAGGGACCCAATATTTATGAGTAATTTTGGCGGTGAACTATTCAAATTAAGTGGAGCAATTAACAACACTGCAACTTATCATCATCGACAGATGGCCAAACAGAGGTCATAAATAGAATCTTAGAACAATATCCCAGGAGCTTTGTAGAGACACCAAGAAATTGGTTACAATTTCTTCCTTAGGCAGAATTCTCCTATAATACATCCATCAATACTTCCACAAAAATGACTCCTTTTCAAATAGTGTATGGCGGACACACAATTATACCCTATAATGGTAACACGCTACCAACACGAGAGGTAAACAAGAATACAACAGAGGGACAAGATCTACATCAACTTAAAACAAACTTACGGGAAGCTCAAAATAGAATGCAAATGGCTAATAAACAGAAGGGAGCTTGAGTTCAAGGTAAATGATCTAGTGTTAGTAAAGCTACTACAGACGGAACCTCGAATCCTTACACAAAGCTACAAAGAAAGTATTATGGTCCCTTTAAAATTTTACGAAAATAGCGGCAAGTAGCATATAGAGTAGAATTTCCGAAGCGAGGATTCACAATGTCTTTCATGTATCTGACTAAAGCAATACGATTCCAAGCTACATCCGAATCTTACTCAACATAGAAGATTGACATGTGGTCGGACTATCAAAATTCTAGAAGAAAAGACAAGAATGCAAGCAGATAAAGTTATGAAGGAAATTTTGGTCCAATGTGATGGGATGCTAACAAAAGATGCATCTTGGGTATCAATTGAAGAATTCCAGAAAGTGTTTTTTGATTTTGACCTTGAGGACAAGGTCAATGTTTGGGAAGGGGGTAATGATGTGATCCCAAATACACAAAATAACATCAGAAGCACAAGGCACAAAAAAGCCCCAAATTGGCTGAAGGATTTTACTCAGTAAAATAAGAAATTACAAGACAGAAGTCACTATAAGAAAATTAAAGAAAGACTGAAAAGATACAAGGCTATAAGACTGTTCAGATCAACAGAATCCACTGAGAATTACACAGATACAAGACTAATAAAATATTACAGAATAACTTTCAACAAAGTTAACAACACAATATTACAGATTGCTAGAATAACAAAAGTAATTGCATTTCCAGAGTAGATCCGCACAATATCTAGACAAGCTATTGACTTCAACAACAACAATAACTCTGCAGGATCATACTACAACAAACAATAATCGAAACAAGCGAAAGGATCTTGACAACTCACAAATCTGACAAATGGCGAAAAAAATAAGAAGTACTCCACCCAGCCCTAACAGAAGAGATCGGTTCTTGTAACAAAAGTAACCGTAAAAAACAGAAAAGAACTTCTTGAAAATTGTAAAGAAGTAGTAGATCTAGTATGATAGTAGAAGAAGATAGTATAAATAGAGTGAAAGAGAGACAAACAGGATGTAATCAATATTTCTGGAAAGAATCTCTTCCTTCCGGCTTAGTTCTTCTTCTCATTCTTCATTCCTTCATTTTCCCTAAGTTTCTCGCCGGAACCCACCCGTAACTCCGACCAAAAACCCTAGCTTCCCTCTCTTCTCCCTCAGCCTCTCCTTTCTCCGGCGTCGGCTGTTGTCGAGAAACAAAAGATAAGGGTTAAACGCTTTAGCTTCTCCGATAAGCCTGATCTCACGGCCAAGAAACAACGTCGTGTCGAATCGACCTAGATTCATTCCGAATCAAATTCCAACGCCGCGATCGCTGCGACCTCACGCATGTAATCCACTCACCCATAGATCCGACGGTGGAAAGTAAACTCGGCGATACCCAAAGGTTCGATCCAACGACAATGTTGTTCAATCCAGCGGCTAAGAAGCGCGTTGAACGCTCACTCTCGGCGGATCGGTTCACAGCAAACCGCTCCTATCAGAGACCTCCTCAAAGACTTGGTAGAGTGAATGTTAACGTGGGGTTAAATCTTTAACTCAAGGAAAATATTTGATGACTTGCATAATAGGATGGAGGGCATCAATGACTAGTTGTGATCAGATGATCTTGAGTTGTTAGAGTGAATGATATGTGGGGTCTTTACCG
Organism: Cymbidium sinense; assembly: GCA_021442155.1. Classification (NCBI taxonomy): domain Eukaryota; kingdom Viridiplantae; phylum Streptophyta; class Magnoliopsida; order Asparagales; family Orchidaceae; genus Cymbidium; species Cymbidium sinense. The sequence continues at coordinate 45,806,573 of CM038227.1, read as the reverse complement.
CGAGGAAAATATTTGATGACTTGCATAATAAGATGGAGGGCATCAATGTCTAGTTGTGATCAAAGAATCTTAAGGTGCTTGGCTGCTTCAATAGGATGTGCTCCAAGTACATTGAGCAGCAAATATTTATGATTGCTTGTCTCAAGCATTGGAATCCAAGAACCCAACTGGATGCGATCATCTCGGCACTCACGCAAAATACTTTGAATGGCATCTAGAGTTCGGTGTTGATGTATGATATATCAGGACAAATGGAGGATTTGATGATGGATTAGCCATCCCCTCACATGTGGATGCGATTGGTGACCTAGATGGATCTCGCAGTGAGAACAAGTAGGAAATTAAGGAGCTGTCGAGACTGTTCAAAGGAGTATAGAGGTGTTGATAGTAGGAGGTCCTTGAGGACTTGAGGTGGTCTGTGGTCATCGTTTGGAATGAATGTAAAAGAGTGGCTAATGCATTATATAAATGCATTTATAATGTGTGTTTTGATATAAATGAAATAACCTTTGTTTTAAATGAGATTGCACACCCCAATAAAGTATTCTAGGAGCAAATAGAGTGATTTCATCAAGTGGAAACCACTTTTATGTGAGTGTTGGCTCTAATCAAGAGAGGATATCCTAAGAGGACATCTTGGTTCTCCCTAAGAGCATCTTAAGGTCCTAAGGCATCGTGTTTCAATTTGAGGTATATCATGGTTTAAATATTAATACTTCGAAAATGCAAAATGAAAATTGTTATTTAATTAAAACTTAGCATCTTTTATCAGAATTCGATAATCATAAATTCATAGTGTTCTAAGGTAGTTCACAATAAGGTGATAGGTAATAAATGTGGCGATTGACTTTTTCATGAAGTTCCTTATAATTTCCAAGGACTTCTTTTTTTTTCTGACTATAGTTTGAACCATCATTCCTTTGTGTTTTATTTCTTTTAGAGTTCTTCCTTGAATATCTTTGTTACGAGAGCTTTCACATTCTTGTGACCATGTTGACCTACATTGATTCTGTTGAGATTGTCAAGGTAAATGTTGTAGAGCATTTAGAGCGATTGATGATATTGTTTACCAAGGACTTCATTTTTACCAACATTGATACTATAAATAGATTGATAAATAGTCATTGCATCCTTGCTAGTTACAACAGTAGAATATCGAGTAAAGGGCAAAGATGAATTGAAATAATTATTCGAAGGAGATTTGTCTCTTTTGGCAATATTTTAAAGTGAGATTAGACTTCTTGTTCAACTAGAATGTTAATGATGTATTGATGACTTTCTAGTTTATGTCAACCCAACTAACCTCCAACTCTGACATCATCCCAAGGGATATGAAATTAATAATCGATTCCAATAAATACAATTTGGCATTTTTTTTTTAAATAATTGTTAAACCAACTGAACTAGCTTAGATCCAAATGAATTTTTTTAAAGTGGTAAAAAATTTTGGTTTTAATAAATGATTGAATTGAACCAAACAATTAATTCAGTTCACAATGTTGCTAAAAAATCCTGAAAAATCTAAGTATCCATCATTTTCTTAAAGATATAAATATGTGTTATTTGTATATGACAATAATCATTTTGTATCCTTCATAGACAAGGCAAAATGTATATTAATATTATGTTAAATCATAAGACAAATAATGTTCTCTCTCAAGACTCAAGCTCATTTCTTTGTTTCCATATCTCGGGAAAATTAATGTGGGTGAGATTTAAATTTTTTTTATAATATCAATGTATTTTAATTAAAAATTCAAGGGACTCTGCATTCTTGTTATTTGTTATTCATTTGAATATCCTTTGTATATTTATGTCTAAAATGTTCATATATATTAAATGCAAAACTAGTAGTCAATAAAATCAAAAGTTTGATTTTTATTTTAGAATATGATGGATTAATTTGAACTTTATAAGAATTAATGTTATTGGTGTGGTCCAAAAAATTATCAACTATAAATCAAACTTAATTGTGGTCACCCCTATCCATGACAGAGAAGAGACAAATAAATTTCTAAATTAAGGGTAGCCATAAAGAGCGTGGACAAAAGGATCAACAATGAGCATTAATAAAGAGAGTTGATAGAGGTATCACCAAAGAGCTTCAATGAAAAGCATCGATGGAAAGTGTCAAGTTATAGACGAAGAGGACGCCTTAGTAAAAACTAAAAACAAAAAGTATCATTGTGTTCATTGTTGGAGAACAAAGGTAAATTACCGAGATTTACATATTTATAATAAATAGAGGTAAAGTGCTTCAATGGTTGATGATAGTGACAAGGGTCTCATATAGGGGGAAGCCAATAGTGCACAGAGGCATCATGATCAAAGGAAAGTGCGATGCAAGTCGATGGGGATAAGATGTTCAACTGCAATATCGACCAAGAAGTGTTGGAGGAAGATTGGAAGGATTCTAGGTCACATCTCTGATTCAATTATAGAATAAGGGTGATAGAATTATTAAAGACCACGTCTATACATAGTTGTCTTTATAGTTCAAGCATATATATGCGTAAATATAACCATTAGAAGCGGAAAATAAGAAAAATATAATAATAGAGAATTTTATTAATAATAAATAGTGCAATTTTTTACAAAAATAATTTAGGTCATGTAATTATTTAGATATGGCAACATTCTTTAATTACTATGTTAGGAGTTATTATTGAGCTAATGAACTATACAACTCATATGACAAGGCATAAAACCCTCTATTAGATTGAGGACTATTATGAAATTAGCCTTCTAGGCAGAGTTTTGTTCACAAGGAACTTAAATTCAGAAGCAAAGAAATCTTCGTTCTTTAACTGTTTAGACTTAGGTATGTTGATGAACCTAGAATGATGGACTCATAAGATCTTGACAAGATTTGTCAACATTCTGCTCACCATCTCCTTTGACCATAATAGCAACATCCTAATTAAAGTCATTGCAACAGTTAAAAAAAGTGTGAAGCCATCACTATGTAATAATTAATATAAATCATTCACAACTATTTTAATCCAGTGTAATCTCTTGTAATTATGGGGGATAATTAACTATAGGTATTTATACGCATGTGAAGTCTTGTGTCAATATATGAAGTCCTAAAATATGGGCAAAATCTTTTGCTTTATCAACTGCATATCTCTCCTAAAAAGTCATCCCAGGTACCTCTTGTAATTAAGAGACGTTAGCCCATAATAGTATAAACTATTAAAATCGTTATTTTGATCACATTTTAAACGCCTCTCGAACCTAACCTTGAATAGCACTTCCCCAATTAAATGCGCTGACATGTTGCAGCATAATTTAAACAATATTTTAACCATCATCATTTAACTGCATAGCTGTTTTAATTTTTAAAGGACAATTTCGTTCATCATGCAGAACTTCAATCTAAGTCATTGAAAATTTTAATTTGTTTGTAATTTATGATGGTCAGAGTCTGCTCAAATTCATTTTCATGAATGGTAGCTATATAGTTGATGCATTTTTAGGGAAAGACAGATGATGGACAAGAGATAGCTGTGAAAAGACTTTCAAAGAGTTCAACACAGGGACTTGATGAGTTCAAAAATGAGGTGATGTTGATTGCCAAGCTTCAACATAGAAATCTAGTTCGGCTCTTGGGTTGCTGTGTACAGAAGCAGGAGAAGATGCTGATATACGAGTACATGCCTAACAAAAGCTTGGACACTTTTCTATTCGGTATAACTTTATAATCATTTCATATCCATTTTTATCTGTTCATTAGATGAATTGATCATTATTTTGACCTTAGCTTGTTTTCATTGCATTGGGTCAGAAAATTATGATTTGAAAAGTGCAATTTCGTTATCATATTCTCTCACTTAAAATTTATTCCTTATTTACTTGGTTTAATAAAATGTCTAAAACTGTTGCAAGTTCACTTTTCAAGATTAATGTATACAAGTATCTTCAATAACATCAAAAACAATTTTGTTTACAGGGTGTGACCTACTTAAAATGGGCTGTTTGGTTCGTTAACATCAATTATAAAATTTATGTTGTTATCATATGTGAATTATTTAATTTGACATTTTTATAACAATTTCTTAAATGGCACTTCAGTCTTATTTTGCTAGCGGAATAACACTTAGATTTTAGGTATGTAATGTTTAATAGAATTGAAAAAAAAAAGCTCATAATTAGCTTTATCTTATTCAAACAAGATAAATACTATACTACCGTCAAAATATTATTGAACCAATTAACCTTAAAACCACAAGGCTATGATACTACAATTTATACACACATGACTATGAAATCAATATGTCAACATTTTCGGCACATGAGAACATTTCTTTACACATAACCTGTAATTCAAGCACTTTGAATCTTGCTACACAACAGGTTTCTGCTTCTACTTGTCTCTATTTTTTTGGTAGGGTACACATTGAAGAAACCTACATTATTAGTCTACAGTGTAAATCCTAAGAAAATCTCATCTCTGATTTAGCAATAAAATTTTTTTATCAGACCAAGAAAAGAAAGTGCTGCTTAATTGGCAAATGCGTTACAACATCATCGTCGGAATTGCTCGAGGTCTTTTATACCTTCATCAAGATTCAGCAGTTAGAGTTATTCACAGAGATCTGAAAGCTAGTAACATTCTTTTAGATCAAGGCATGGTACCCAAAATTTCAGACTTTGGTCTAGCAAGAATCTTTGGAGGAAATGAGGCAAAATCTCAGACCAAGAGAGTTATGGGGACATAGTAAGTGTTATATTTTATCAGCATAGTCTACTATTTTTTGTAGAAGGGTAGAAGCTTTGTCCTCATACATTTTTCACCCTCTATCAAATTTTTAAAGGATTGAGATTTAAAGTAGATAAAAGTTATAATAAAAAGTAATCTTAAGTGTAGAAAATATGTGAGGATAAAGGCTCCTATCTTTCTGAAAAAGGATAGGGTCTTTCCTTATCTTTCTGATGTGTATTAATGCATTAATGAGAAGTTGTTTTGGTTATGCTTTTAAAAAATTAATTATTTGTACTATCTTTTGTTTTTGCAGTGGGTACATGTCACCAGAGTATGCAATCGATGGCATATTTTCTGTAAAATCTGATGTCTTTAGTTTTGGAGTTTTGACACTTGAGATCATAAGCGGACAAAAAAATAGGGGTTATTATACCTCTCAAACCCATTATCATCTTTTACAACAGGTAAAGTATGCTAAATCTGAAGTGTCTTTTTTATTTCCTTTTTTTGAAATGTATAATTTTCATGTAATCTTCAATGAATTTGCCCTTTTTCTTCTTAGCTTAATTAACGCTTCTTCATTTGAAAACATTTTAGAGACAACTTTAACTTAGATTATAATCATTTAAGTTGTTGTTTGCTTGCAATTCAATGATATTTAAATAAGAATACACAATTAAGAAGATGTTAGCTTTTATTTGTGGTATTTTTTTAAACAAATGAGTCAAATATTCCTTCAATGAGAATCTCTTAAGAATGCTATAAATTTTCCATTCGCCTAACCATTGCGCTCAATAGTTCCGCTGAGCACTCACAACCACTTCTATGATTTATAATCCCGCCTTCATGGGTTCAACTCCACCTAGCTCCACCTATCGTAGAGCTGGTCCAAATTCACTCACCACCCTTCATCATGTTAAGAAATTTGTGAAGCCAATTTAAACACAGTGAATGATAAAGAGCAAAAAAAAAAAAAAGTTGACCAACACAAAAATACACAAGTATATATATATATATATATATATATTTGCCCCAAATTAATAGGCACATCTTATCACCATCACTGTAGATTTCACTATGATTTGATTGTGGAAAATTATTGTGCTAATTCCTCTCATATAACATGAAAGAACGAAAGTAAACTTAAAATAGTCAAAACTACAATGAAATTATTAAAACTTTTTTAATGAAGTAATCCTTAAATATTACAACCATCAGTAAAACATAAAGATGGCGACCCACAATTAAATCTAAGTACCATGTTTTCTTTGAAGGATAAAAATTAAAATCAACAACTTAACACCTCAAGCCTCAATCCTACCGACAAATAGTAACCTAGAGCCATTGGAAAGCTCATTGAACTTCCATAAAGGTTGCTAATGAAGGAACACTGGACTTGACTCATTTAGAAAAATGCTTCCTCCATACTCAGGATCAAATTTATATCATGAATAACATAAATATACTCTTCTGTGAACTCAGGCTTGGAGGCTATGGAAAGAAGACAATCCCATGCAGCTAGTTGATGAAACAATTGAAAATTCATACTCTGTTGCTGAGGTCTTAAGATCCATCAAAGTGGGTCTTTTGTGCGTTCAGGAAAGACCAGAAGACAGACCATTAATATCTGATATAATTCTGATGTTAACAAGTAATAATGAGTTGTTACCTGAACCCAAGTGTCCAGGTTTTGTAGCTAAAGCAGAGACATCCTCTAGTAAGCGAGATTCCCCTTCTATAAATAATTTAACACTCACAGTAACTCTTGCTAGGTAATGAAGAATTCATTTACAATATATTTTTTATATAGCTTTTTTCTTTTCAGTTTGGTAACTTGTATGTTTACTGTTGCTTTCATTTTTCAGTAATGTTGAGCTTTTAGTAAGTTAATAATGCAGTTATTTCTGTGTTTAATATGGTAACATTATGAGTCAAGGATTTTAATGTGACATGAAAACTTAATTGTACCGCTTTATGAAAATTGAATGTTGGCATGTGAAGAAGCATAAAATTCAGTGTTGCAGGGTTGATGATGCTCTTGGAGAAAAAATGCAAAACAAATTATATGTGAAAAGATTGGAGTAGCTCTAGTGGCAGATAAGATTGCAGAGTCACCTTAGATGGTCTAGTCACATAAAACATCGGCAAAACCTGGTTAGGAGTATATATATATATATATATATTAGATTCGGCCTGTGTTAAGAAAGGTAGAGATATACCTAAAAAGTCTTGGACCCTTGGTTAGAAAAAATGATTTTATTTTATTAGGTTTAATTGAGAATATGATAATAGGACATAATGGTGAAAAAAGATTTATGTAGTTGACCCTACGTAATGCGATAAAAGCTTGTTGTTATTGTTATTGTATGAAAACTTAATTTTATCATGTTGTATGTGCTGAAGAAATCATGTCTCTAGTGATAATATAATGTCTTAGAATTGTTTGAAGAACATTTATACACAATTAAATTGAAAGCAATAAAATGATTTATATAGTATTGCTATTGTTATTCTTTTTTTTATTATTAAAAGCACATCAAAATTAGAGAATATTTGAACCCTCATATGGCCTCAAGAAGTTTTGAAGTATATTCCTAGGTGCTTAATTTTGACTTATTTGGACTTAGATTTAGGAGATGTTGATGTTGTTATTATGTTCTTTGCGTCAAGATAAATTATCTCGATTATAAATTTATTGAAAGTGAAATTTTAATGATCTCAAAAAAGTTAATTTTTGAAATATTTTTGCCGAGTGATTGCTACTTCGAGATCTAAAATTTTCATCAAAATTCATGTGATCACAATAAGTTTGCAAATCATATTAACATTAATGCTTAAAATAAAAGTTTATCCATTTTTAGAAGTTACTATAAGCGAATCTTTGCCCTAAAATATTTCGATGTTGCACTTTATTTAGTGTAAACCACATAAAAAAGATATTTAATAAATCAAAATAATTGATCTATGTATTAAAATTTTTAAATTTAGACTTGTTATCCCCACTTTTATTCTATGTGTTGGTCTATTGCTGATTATAATTTTTTTAATACAAATCCCAACCATAAGATTCGTTTGAATGATCAGAACTTAATACAATAAAATTATAGTGATTTTAAAATGAATTTTTGTATTGAATTACAACCATCCAAAATCAATCATAATGCATGTGTTATTTGATATTAATTTATGAGTCATAATAAACGCATAAAAATTCAATACATTTAATATTCAAATTAAATAGAATGCACATAGAGAATCATGCCTTCTATCATATAACTAAACTGGTTTGCATTCAAGCGCTAAATCAGGGGGCGGTCGGTTTTTTTTTTCCACCCCGGTTCAGACATTTAAGCCGGTTTTTAATAACACCATGTGGATTGTCAATAATAAAATTTTTGAACATTTTTAATAGTTTTATTATCATAAATAATTTTTTACATCCAAACAGTTATAAATAATAATTGTTTGAGACAATTGGGAAGTATTGTGGGAAAAATATAATTTTGATGGATGAAATAACTCTTTGGAAAACAGCAAAAATAATGATAAGAGACGGATAAGTAGATAAGACACTACCGAGATTCCGTTCTCATTTGATGAGAACTTTTATATCTGTTGAGGTTTCTATGGGTGCCCTATAGTTAATTACCCCTCACAATGAGAGAGCATTTTCGACAAATCAATGAAAAGTTAACGAGTATATAATTGCGATGGAGTTTAGAACTTATGAAATTTATTATTTTAATTTAAAATTTTTGTGAGAGGAACGATGACGCGTCCCATCTAGATCCCATGGTTCCATCGGTCGCATCTCTGGTGAGGAGGTAGTCGACCCAACCTGAAGGATCCTTGTCGAATACATGGTTTACGGGTATCATTGACTGGGATGAAGTTTGTCTGGGGACAAATATAAGTCAACCTGCTAACATAGCTTTTGCCCAACCAAATACATTCTACATTTCACATCTCAAAAAGCAAAGCTGGGAACATACGGCCGCGTGACCGTAATTTAGTGGTGACATATCGCGAATCACTAGAAGGCTCAGTCATAACCCATTTATGTGGTGTATCAGCGAAAACCACGCGAGAGGACACGGTCACGCCACGCTTTTTGAAATATTTGAGTGTGAAGATAGATTGATTTGACATTTCTCTTGTGAGAAAAATTTTCTTAATTTGTCACCCCAAGACAAATGGTTAAGGTGGGGTGGATTGATTTTTTTTTTAAGTTTTAATTTAAATAATTAATTTTATTTTTATTTTTATTTTTGTTATTTTATTTAAATTTTGATCATTTTATGATTGATTTAGATTTGAATATATGATCATTTATCATTGAAATTTTAATTATAATTACCCTTCTCAATCATAGCTATCAATCGATAGACTTTGTCACTCGTCGTTTTCTGAGGATCGTCTAAATTCATTGTCTCAAAAAATATAATCTTTCAAAACCTTGTCCACTCTAGTTTGAACATCGAGGATCGGGTTTGAGACTTTTCTTCCTGAGAGTTTGAATTTTAGAAGCTATGTTAGTTGATTCACATCTTGTATTATATGACAGAATTAGCTTCTCAGACATTATTAATTTAAAATTCTTATAATATCAAAAAAAAAATTTAGGTTTTGTTAACCCGGACTCGGTCCAAAGCCCAAATCGGGATTATGTAGCATATGTTCTTTCGTATTTATCTTAATAATTATTTCAACATGCATATGAATATCTGCTCTTTTGAAAATTGCATGGACATTAAGATGTCTATTGTTGAAGTTTTGATGTCAAATTTTGATTTTTATGAGTTTTGTTAACCTGGACCCGGTCCGAAGACCAAACCGGGAAGTATATAACATCTGTTATTTTATATTTGACATGATGATTACTTCAACATGCATATGAGTACCTGTTCTTTTAAAGTGTTGCATGGAAATTAAGATGTCTAAGTTAAAGTTTTGATGTTTGACATGGCATAGATGTCGAATTATAAACATAGGCTTTGATACCTAACATTGTAAATCAGATATAGATGTCACATGAATTTGACCATTTCAAGTGTTTATCATAGATCAAGCAGAGGTCTATTCTATAAGACTATAAGACACGAGTTGACTCTCAACTATTTGTCATGAGTCAACTATAGATTTATCTATAAGATATGCATTGGATCTTTCATGTACTTGCATGTATCAAGTGAGAGTCTATCCTATAAAAATGTGAATGCACATTGCAAACTAAGTGATTGTCTTATATAGGCTTGATTCTTTCAATCACTTATCCTAGATCAAGCATATATATGTTCTTTAACAAATCAAGCATGCATTTTATAGAGTATGAATTTGATTCTTTCAAGTATTTGCATGAATCAAATGGTTAAGCAAAAAGAACATTGCTTCATAAAGTCATAGATTTCATTTAACTTGCATAATAAAGTCATTCAAATTGAATAGAATGAGATAACACTATGAATATGCACACTGAATCATTTCACTTAAGCATTTTAGCATGAAACCCTTGTCATTTGTTTCCTAAATGACATATGACATGCACTTATATCTTTTCATGCATTGAGTGTCACATTTTCATTTCTCACCCATTCATATGGCATAATCACTACTTAGTAAAAATTTGAACTTTAAATAAGTAATTGTCATAGCTATGAAGATTTAGGTAACAAGCTAAGCATAATCTAATTATCATATAGTGATGAATGAGCTAATGAATAATCATATGCATGTACCTCCTTCCTTTTTCAAACACTTAGACATTTCACATTTTTTATTTATCGGTTTCATCCCGCTTCATCCCGATATGGGGCTACTTCAGAGAGCGTTCCCCACCAAGAAAAGGCGTGTATGGTAGGTGTCGTGAGACACCGTGACCGAAATTTTATTTACCCACCACGCCAAGAAAGGAGTGTATGGGTTAGCGCATCATAACATTTCCCTACCATGTTGGAGAAACATGAGCAGATACTTATAGTAATAGATCTAAAACTTGCATTTGCATATAGACATGCTTAAACATTGCAAGAAAAGAAATCCTTCTTCTTCTTTTCTTTTCTTTTAATCAAAATTTGCCTCCTGTCACCCGATATGGGTTGCTGAGAGATCGCCACCACGCCAAGAAAGGCATGTAGTGGGATGATATCACTAAATTTTGTTTGTCCACCATGTCAAGAAAGGCATGTATGGGTTAGCGCATCATAGCATAGCATAAAAAGAAATCTGAAAATAAACTTTGCCTAAATCCTTATCTTCATGTTAGCACAACAATATGTAATAGAATGAAGAGCTCCCCAACCAATAATTTTCTTTCCTCCCTTTTTTTTTTGCCAAAATTTACCTCCCACACCCCTCAGATATGGGGTTGCCATGAGAGACTGGGCCTGCCCACCATGCCAAGAAAGGTGTGTATGGGTGGATGTCGTGAGACACCACGATCGAAATTTTATTTGCCCACCACACCAAGAAAGGCGTGTATGGGTTAACATAGCATAACATTTCCCTACCATGTTGGAAAAATATGAGTAGGTACTTATAGTAATAGATTTCAAGTTTGCATTTGTATATGAGCATGCTTGCATATATTTAACAAAGACATAATATCTATTAAACATTGCAAGAAAAGAAATCTTTCCTCCATTTTTTTTACCAAAATTTGCAACAGCCTCCCGGCGTCACCCCCGCATATGGGAGTTGCCATGAGAGACTGGGCCTGCCCACCACACTAATAAAGGCGTGTATGGGTGGATGTCGGAGACACATAGAAATTTTGTTCACGCCAAGAAAAGCGTGTATGGGTTAGCATAGCATAACATTTCCCTACCATGTTGAAAAATATGAGTATGTACTTATAATAATAGATTTCAAGTTTGCATTTGTATATGAGCATGCTTGTATATATATTTAATAAAGACATAATATCTATTAAACATTGCAAGAAAAGAAATCTTTTCTCCTTTCTTTTTTTTTTTTTTACCAAAATTTGTAATGCTCCTTCCACCCCTATATGGGGTTGCCATGAGACTAGTCGCCCACCATGCCAAGAAAGACATGTATGGATGTCGTGAGACACCACTAGAAATTTTGTTACCACCATGAAGAAAGCGTGTATGGGTTAGCATAGCATAATGAATTTTCCTGTTAATAAGATATCAAATGACAGAAATAGGCAAGTATGCAAGTAGGGATTAAACTCAAAAGCCAATCATTCCTTTCTTCCTTTCACAAGATTTTGCATAATGTATCATTAAGAATTAATTTAAGCAAGACAACAAGAATGAAACCCATAAGAAATAGCAAGTAGCATGACAAAATCCCCCTCTTTTAATTTCATATTTCACTTTTCAAATTTCATTCTACTCATGTGCAAGAGACAAAATAAGTGAAATCTATAGGAGATAGCAAGTAGCATGGCGAAAACCCCCTTTGATAAAAAAAATGATTTCAGCATGCATCATACTTCTTTAAAAGCAAATCTGATTCAATTCCCCTCTAGTAAAAATATTTTCAGCATGCATCATGCCTTTATACAACAAGATAATAGATTTCTCCTTAGGTGAAAATATTTTCAGCATGCATTATGCCTTTAGACAACAAGACAATAGATTTCTTCTTAGAAAAAAAATATTTTCAGCATGCATTATGCCTTTAGAAAAGCAAATCAATGGATTTCCCCCTTTATGTAAAATAATTTCAGCAAGTGTAATACCTTTGTACAACAAATCAACTAATTTTTTCCTTAGGTAAAGCAATTTCAGCAAACACAATACCCCTCAAAAGCCAATCGATTCAATTTTCCCCTCAGGTAAAATAATTTCAGCATGCTTTATACCTTTCAAATAACAAATTGATCTAATTTCCCCTTAGGTAAAACCAATTTCAGCAATTTCCCCATATCCAGAAATTTTTTCAACAAGGGGAACACATAGGTGCTCATAAAAAAAAAAAGCAAATAGCACAATATTTGGGCCATACATCATCCCGATTATTTTCAGCAAGATTAACATCGCAAAAAAAATCCGTGAATAATAGCAATAAAATTGAGATTTGGGCCATACATCATCCCAAATCTCTGGAGGAAACTTCTAACACAATCCCAAGCATAAGATATAGCATTTTTAGTCAAAATCCTAATTTTCAAAATACCCAAACATATGAAAATAAGCTTAGGGTTAGAAAGAGACGACCTGGAGGTGTTGATTACTAAAGGGGAAGAAGGAGAAGAACCCTCGGTTGAGATAGCTAGGGTTTCATGGAACCGAAGGGAATCGGGCTCAGAAAACTCGAAAGGGGCGGACAATCCAAGCAAGGAAATCAGCCGAGGAAGATAAAGGGGCTTCGGGTATGTGTGGAGAGCTTCGGCCAAGAGCAGCAGGAGGAATAAGAGAGGGAGGATCACCTGAGGAAGAAGCCCCGAGAGCAGGGAGCGTGAATGAGAGTCAACAAAGGAGCCATGCGAGATTAGGGAGAATGCCGAGAGGATAGCCCTCGTTGCCTTTATGGTCGACATTGATGATTGGCTTACCAATATTGAGGTCGACTTTTCCTATTGGAGGCTTGGGGGTTAAGATAAGGATTAATAGGATTAGTAGATTATTAGCTTAATATTCAATTAATTAACCATAATTGTGAAAATTTTAACGAATCAACTGAATAATAAGCCCTAGCAATATGGGTGTCAATTTTAGCTGTTTCTGTTGTACCGAACACAATGGCGTGATCGATTTCGTAAACGGAGGTCGTTTAGACATCGTCGAGGCTTCTTGATTTCGATATGCACATAATTTCATTAAAATTTGATTTTAATTATTTGATTGATCATTAATTGATTTAATATTTTCCATTTAATTAATTTTAATATTTGAGGCGCGTTATGAAGCCGGATTTTCAAATCAATGCGAGTTTGATCGAATATGATCGCATTTAGGAGGTTTATCCTCTACTTCATTTATTTAATTTCAAGTGGCATATAGTTGTAGGTCAACAAATGCCCCCCAACAAACATGGTGTGTGCATAGAGCGAACCGTGTATGTTGCACACTAGTTGATCTTGCGGATCTCCAAGAGATTTGCTTGGATGTCACGGGTTGTAATTTCAACAATTTTACACCCGATCACCTTTGATGGAAGTGAGTATAACTCTCAAGTTGGGCAAGCACTTGAATTTCATCAGTTCAGCTACAATAGCTCGTTGAATCAGTATTTGTTGTTATTAGTCCAATGCTTTGTGCTTGATGGACTAGATGAAGAAGATAATTTGACTTGTCATCATCGACTTGTCCAGAGAATTTGGAATGTCTTTGGTCCTTATTTTTGTGCTTTGGCGGACTTGATGGAGTTGATGATTTATTGCTGAGATGAGAACATCTTCGGTCCTATGCTTTGTGCTTTGACGAACTTGTTAAAGATTTCATCTTGAAATTTTAAAATTTGTATTTTCCTCCTTCCCGCCTCGCTTCGTACTTCGGGGCCTTAATTTGATGAGTTGATGAGAAGATATCTTCTCATATGCTTTGTTTCAATTTACTCTGAGATTTCATTTTCCCTCAAGTCTGAACCCTAACGCCAAACACGGTAGCAGACTTCATCTTAAGATTCATCTTGTCTCCTTTATCCCGGCTTCAATGATTCAGATTTGAGGAAAAGTCCTAAATTATGTTGGATATTTATCAGATGATACGAAATTACCTTCTGCCCTAGCTTTCTACTTTTGCAAACTTGTGGAAGGGTACATGTCGACGACCTAACTCTCAGAGCTTGTGTTAGGTCAATGGCGAAGAGTCATCAGTCCTATGCATTACGCATATAATGGACATGTTAATGACAAAACTCCCTTAGTTCAGCTTTTAGCTTTGTATGAACATTAGGATGGCTTCTTCAGTTCTTTGCTTTCTGCTTGATTGGACTTACTGAAGAAAATTTTCTTCGGTCTTTGCTTTCTGCTTTAATAAACTTATTAAAGGAGTTGAGATTTCACATTTGTATTCGATTCCAAACTCAGCTTAGTGCCTTCTTGAGTAAGGATATCTTTGTTTATTGTAGAATTTTGAGAAATGACCTTGCGACCAGTAGGGATAATCTCCCAGTCTGGGTCACTTGAACTCACCAAGTTGGAAAGATTTGGGGATTTGGATGCTCTTGTCTTTGAACTGACGAAGTAGGAGGATCCCTACTACCGGTTTAGTAAAGCAGTCACAAAGAACTACAACCATGAGTATTGAGTCCAACCTTATACACCAACTCGAGCCTTTGATTTGAAGTGGGATGATAAATGTATATCCAACTTGGTTTGTTGAAGTTTGCAGACTTGAAAATTTTTCTTCTTTGGTCAGTAAGACTTTTAAATTTGAGCATTTGAACATATAATTTTGAGTATGTATGTGGATCTCACGGCAACCCAAAGAGAAATAAAGGCCCCCCTATCTTACCAAGAACGTCCGACATTTGACTATAAAACTTTAAAAAAAATGCCCCCTGTCTAACAGGGGGATTTTTATTTTATTTTGGAAATGCATTCTTGTGTTACAAGAGAATTTTCAATGAAAATTTTCATATGTGTTTGGCAATGAAGATTTTCAAATGTAGGATTTGTCCAATCACACTTTTATGTGTAATATTTTACCATCATCACGATTGTCTTTCACCTTTGAAGTCAACGAAATAGTTCCCCTTGATATACCTTTTCAATAACAAAAAGTCTTTCCCAATTAGGTTCAAATTTACCGCCAATTCTGCGATGAGGGATGATTGGTCTTCTCAGCACCAAGACCAAGTCTCCTTCCTGAAAAGCTCGAGGACATACTGTATGATTGAATGCTCTGGACATCCTCGCCCGATAAACTTCTAGATTTTGCTAAGCTTGGAGCCTAACCTCGTCAAGTGCATCAAGCTCTTCCATTCGTAGATGAGCATTCTCATCTTGGGTAAGATTTTGTTGAATGGCTACTCGGAGCGAAGGTAGTTCAACTGAGAGATAAACCGCTTCACCCCAAACACCAAGCATGGGGTAGACTTTGTAGGAGTTTTGTAAGTGGTACGGTAAGCCTATAACGCTTCCACAAGCTTGGTATGTCACTCCCTTTTATTTATTGTGATAATTTGTCTAAGCAATTTGACTAGTGTTTTATTAAAGGACTCAGCCAAGCCATTTGCTCTCGGATTATAAATCGACGAATATCGCCAATCAATCTTGCCGACGAAATTTATAAACTTTAGTTCTTTTGAAGGTCGATTTATCGAAATGATTCGCATGGTACACCAAATCTATAGATAATATTATGGGTAAAGAAGTTGGTCACTTGTTCATTGTAACTTCTTAAATGGTGTAGCCAAACCACTGAGAAGTAATCGTGGTCTAAGATGAAGCAAACCCGATGATGGTGGATCAATTGGTCCAATTACATTATCCTCCATCAAACGCTATCGCAACGGATACGCTTTACCATGGACACCAATAGATTCAATTCTCTTAATTTTGAAAGTTTTATTTGGACGACTGTGCACCACAAAGTCCTTGATGGATTTCAACAATTACTTTGTTGGCTTCTTCTATTCCCAAACATCGCAGCCACTGTCAAGGATCTATATGAGTATTACCAACATAAGCATATCAAGCCTTTTCTCAAGTTTACTTTTATTACTTGGCAATTTGTCTTCTTTGAAGTAGTAAGGGTTGTCTCCTCTTCCTTCTCTTCTATAAAGATTTCATTGTGTGGTTTAGCACTTCCTCGGGTTGAGGTCTTTCATCCGAATGGCTTGAAGCTTATCTTGTTTACTTTGGAAAGTAATTTGTAAGTGGAGTGAGGAGCAACATGAGTCGCACCGCTGATTTAGTTGATGACCCCTCTTCCAAATGGGTTTTAAACTTATTGGCTCTAGACTCAAGAGTGCAAACACATTAGTATATAATCATCATCCATATACTTTTTTAGTTAACTTAGCTAAGCCTGTTTTGCTATTCTAGCTCTGAGACTCGAAATCATAATGATTTTGGATTGCTTCATGTTCGAAACTCACTGATAAGAGTCAATCTTGTTTGTTTTGATGAAAATGCCCAACATTTGATTGATGACGTAGCCGTTTTGGAATCATCATAAATTTCAAGATGAGAATACCCCATTTGGGAGATTTGAAGTATTTCCTAAAATACAATTCCACACTTTTCATATTCATATTCATGATTTGCTCATCGTGAAGATCATCGTTAAGCAATGAATCACGGATGGGATGAGCAAAGAAGAAAATCGTTAGAATTTGCCCCTTCACGCTGGGAACATATGTAATATCAAATTGTAGCGACTGCGTGCAATTGCCAACATTGGTCTTGTCAAGAACTTCAACGGATCGATCCTTGAGATAAGGGTAATTTTATGAGATAGCATGTAATGACGTAGCTTTTGGGCAGCAAAAATTAACGCCAAATAATGTTTCTCAATTGGAGAATAATGCATTTTCGCTCCTATTAGTCTTCGACTAATATAATACATAGTGTTTTCCTTTCCTTCCTCATTATGCTGTGCCAACAAAGCACCTAGAGATTCCTCCTGTCAGCTGTACAAGATGAGAGGCTTTCTGGGATTGAGCCGCAAGAATGGGTGGATTCAATGATATTTTCATCCCACATGAAAGGAGTATCTTTCTTCATTAATTTTGCAAAGGGTCGAAGATCCGCCCGATGATATGATAAAATCTTCTAATGAATGCGAGATGTCCCTGTATGGAGTGAAGTTGACGAAGACTCCTTGGAGGAGGCATTTCGAAGAGACTCGCTTTGATTTTGTTGGGATCGATTTCAATCCCTCCACGGCGCACAACATATCCAAGGAACTTTCCCGAAGAGACTCCAAAGGCGCACTTGAGAGGATTCATCTTGAGATCATCGATTCTTTCGCGACCATCCTTAAATCATCAAGATGATCTTTGCATCTATACTCTTAATATGAGGTCATCAACATAGACTCTACTTTTTAATGAATCAACTCCAAAGATTCGTGTCATAGCCCTTGGTATGTAGCTCCAAAGATTCTTCAAGTCAAGGGCATGACGTAGCGATATACCAATTGGTGTCCTAAATGAGGTATGCATCTCTTTCGTGAGCATCTTGATTTGATTGTAACGACCATCCTCCATAAATGAGAACATGTCGTGGTTTGAAGTGTTATCCACTAACACTTCCTCGATAAGGAAGAAAGTCATCCTTTGGACATGCTTTGTTTAAATCAAGTCAATACTGATACTGAATCTCGACCATTCTTCTTTTCACGGGATATTAGCTATCCAAAGATATTTTTCTTCTCGAATAAAACCACTTCAATGAGCTTCTTGGTTTCGCAAATTTTCTTCAACCTCTAATCTCATTCTCAGAGGCTTGCTTGCTTCTGATGCATCTAATTTGATTGGTAATTGAACCGCTATATGGGGATAAGCGATATTTCAAAGATATGTCCAGGCAAAGCAATCCCTAAATTCACAGAGCAAAGTTCCACTTTATCTTCGAAGTAAGTGATGAATAGGCGAGGATCCTCCTGCCCAAATTGATTTCTTTAAGTTCATCCATAGTAGCTGCCTGCCCACCATCTTCAAGCTCTTCAAGTGCCGATCTGGCTTCTACTTCTTCATTATTTGTGAGACTAACATTAAGAATGACATTCTCATCTTCATCATCACTCTCAACTTCTTCTATTATAGTGTGTATATTCTTATGGACCATTGTCTTAGATGAAACCAAGGCTTTTGATAGTGTGCTTATTTCTCTTACCAATGGTTTGAGAACCTTTTGAATACCACATCATTTCAAAGAGCTTAGTCCTTTGCTTACTTGCTCCAGCCTGGACCCCATGTTTGCACATTAGGTTTTGCATCTTTGGAGAGTAATATTTTGGTATCCTTGTGGGCATAGCTTCTTCTTCTTCAGATAGTTGCATTACCCAATCGATCCTCTTCTCACCCTCGTGATTTATAAAACAGCTTCTGGTCGTGCTTTCCGTGGAGAGGAGGTACATAGAAGGTCACCGCCTCGACTTTGAGGGGTGATTTCTTTAAAATGTTGGGGAAGAACGGAGTGACTACCAGTGTAGTCTCACGATGGATCTATGATTATTTAAAGTAGGTGCATTGCACCTTACCTTCAAAAGCATTCAAACTCATAATCGAGTCAAACCGATTTTCCCAAATGCTTACTCAAGATTCACATGGACCTTTAGATTTGAAAGGAACACATTCATCTTCTTCAAGATCAGCTAGATGAGGGACAGTGTTATTGATTTTAAACTTATTCTTTATATCCTTACGGATATTTGAAACAATCTCCTTTCCTTTATTCTTTTT
The DNA here is from genome assembly GCA_021442155.1 of Cymbidium sinense. Taxonomy (NCBI): domain Eukaryota; kingdom Viridiplantae; phylum Streptophyta; class Magnoliopsida; order Asparagales; family Orchidaceae; genus Cymbidium; species Cymbidium sinense. The sequence continues at coordinate 45,787,543 of CM038227.1, read as the reverse complement.
AACTTCTCCATTCTTCTTTACTTGTTCTTTTATGGGTTTTCAAGTAGATGCAGTATTTGATAGTTGTTTAATTAGCTTTGATTCCTTCAGAAGGAAATAACCGGCATCTTGATAAATCTTCATTTCATGCACCGCAAAAGGTTGCATGTCACCCACAATTTGGCATTCTTCTCCATCCTTTGTATATTTCATACATGTAAATGTAGATGGGACAATGTCATACTTATGAAGCCATGGTCACCCGTAAGAGAGCTCAAATGAAGTATCTGATCGATCACATGAAATTTGGCTTCGTAGAGGTCTCCAAATTTAAGAGGGAGGATGAATGACCGATAGTTTTCTCTCCCCTTCTCATTGAATCCTTGAACCATGACTTTATCTCATCCCAGATGTTGTACATCTAGAGGTAGCCATCTAAGAGTTCTCAAGTTCATAAGATTCACAGAGAAATTGGGATCAATTAAGATCCGCAGTATCATAATTTCATCACTTTCAGCTGTAACATACAGAGGGCAATTGTGCTCTGCAGTCCCAAGCATTAGATCATCTTCTGAAAATGTGACGGTTGGAGGCTCTTGAACATGCAAGGTCTCCGCAGATGCGCTCAAAATATGCTTGAACTTCTCGCTCTCGAGAGCTTCAATTAAGGTGTTAGAGATCTTCGACATTCAGATACATTGCTATACTAAATTTTCCTTAGATGGGATAGAATATTGTAGTGATCCCTTTTGAAGGCTTCTTATTTGAATCCTTAGGGATAACTTTTTCATTGATTTCAATTGCTTTTTCTTTATCCCTATTCATTGGCTCTTTCCTCTGGGATGGTAGCACTGACCACTTCAACTCAGACTTGAGCTACTTCATTTGCATCTAAATCTTCGATGACTCACTTCAAAGATTCGCTTCTCGCCTGCCTAATAATAGACTAGAAGATTCAGAATTACTGCCCAACTTTATATTTTTTATGTCTGTTGATATGGTGAGCTCTGATTCATCTTCATTTGAGAAACAGAGTTCTTCTAAGACATTATTAGCTTCATGCATCATCAAGCAAGACTCAGCAGGAAGTTCTTCAGCTTCTTCCCCTGCTTCTTCATTGATCTGAAGATTTGTAATGAATTCTACAAGCGTGATAGGTCGCCTCATTTGATTGTATGTAATCTTTCCATATTATTGATGATCATTTGTGTTACGCTATCACCATAGTAGTAGTAACATTTTGTACTCGCCTTCTTCTTTTATTTAATTTATTTTTGTTTGTGTTTCTTAGCCTTCATATTTAGCTAGGTTGTATTTCATGAGATGAACTAGCCTTCCCATAACTTAGGTTTTGTCTCAACTCAAGTATGCTCAAGTGGTGATTTTCACCGAAAATACCAACGCCTTCCAATTGCTTCAATATTTTACGCCTTTTAGACTGACTTGCCATCTTTCATCATCGACCGCTTTCTCTTTTCTTTATCATTGCTTGATAAGTCGGAGATGAGGTGATTACTTTTGTGGATTCTTTCTTCGGGCGCACCAATACACTGTCCGATAATGTGAATTCTCCATTTTTATATTTTCGTTCGAGCCAATCTTTGAATATGTGGCAATCTTCAATAGGATGGCCGAGCACCCGATGATATGGACAATAATTAGGATTATCAGCTTGTCCAGCCTCTTCAGGCCTTTTACACTCTGGTAGCTGGAGACCAGCTTTGAGTGCATGCTTAAATAGTTTAGTCACACTTTCCCTCTTAAAAGAATACTCTTTGTTCAGCTTTTCTTTTAGGGTTAGGTTCGTTGAGTCATTCGCTACTTTTGTTTGCTTTGGTCGCCACCTGACCAGGCACATCATTACCTCCAAGTATGAGGTTGTATAAAGGGATTGAATGACCGCTTTGGTCTTTCTTGAAAAGGTAGCCTTTTTTTTATCATATTATACGCTATGCTTACATGTATCTTTCTTGAATGAGGTGAAATGTGTTTCACCTTCTTCGATCTGAGCTTTTGCTCTTTTAGATTTATCTTGGTGGCTATCAGAACAGGATAAATTTAATTTCTCAAATTTAGCCACCCTATCAAGTAGCTTTTGAAATGTGGTAATTGAAGCCATGCAAAGATAATGCGTCATCTTATCATCGATGTTGCCCATCAACAGTTGGATCGCATGCTCTTCTTCTAACTGTTGCTCACATTTCATACTCATATTTCGCCAACGTGTGATATATCGGGTCACTGATTCATCTTTCTTCCTCTTCTCAAGAGCGAGATCAACAATTGTTGTCTTTTTGACTGCGCTAGCGAACCTTTTAATGAACATGTTTTCAAGTTCGAAAAGTCTCAAGTCATTTGATAACTCAAAGATACCATAAAAGCAAATAAGTTAAACTACTAATACGAATAAATAATAATGCATCATTACCCCTGTGTTACCACAGATGCTTTGAATTGGGCTAGATGCTTGGGATTACCATTTCCCGGTCAGATTGAACTTTGGCATTGAATATCCTTTGATATGGAATTTGATCATATGCTGATATACACCTTGCTCACCAATTTTTCTCGTCACCGTAAATTTATAACAAAATCTTCTCATTCAAGATAATATCAAGTTGAGAGGCATCCGACTTAATATAGTTTGTATATTCTTAGAAGCGGGTTCGAGTGACTCATTTATTTCAATCCTCACTTCAGGCTCAATTTAGACCCTTGAAGCATGTGAGATCAGATTTATTGGAGGATTTTCATGAGCATTACTAGAAGCTTGATGATTATTTGGGGGGACAGGTGTTGGACCTGCGATATTTCTCTGCATTAACTGCATCATTGCAGTCATCTGCATCATCATTTCGCTCATTTTCATATTCAACTGAGCGATTTCTTTATCTTTGGCTTTCATCTGGCGCTGAATTTGTCTTTGCGCTTCTGCCAAAGTGGTAGTATCGACGAAGGTGGGATTTTCTTCCCTTTCTTCTTCTTCTTCTTCTTCTTGTTGTTCCTCTCCTGAAGACTCAGAGGATGCTTCCTCTATCTGAACATTTTGTTGTTCTTCAGGTTGAGGAGAATCTTGTGTATGATGCTATGTTGATATTGGTGCACCAGATGGCTCACCGACTTGTTGCACCATATACCACTTCAACTTGTTGTCCTCCTCTTCTTCTTAGTCCCCCTTGGACGATTTTAGATCGGCGTCCAATGGACTTCATTCAGTGTGGAATCGAAACTTCTTCAATTAGAGGGCTTCAATCGAAGTTAACCTCCTCTTGATGGGATGGAGTTGATTGATGATGAGATCCCCTGGAGGATTCTCCAAGGTGTCTACCGTCAGATATTTTATCATCTGGGGCCCTCTTTTTAGGCTCCCATCGTTGATAGATTTGAGTTGGGGCGGATCTCCGGGAATTCACACCAGATGTCATGTCGTTTCTTTGCTCTAAAGCAATTTCTTTTTGAGGCCTAGGCCTCATTATCTGCTTACCTTTCCACCGGGACCTTTTGGCGGCGGATTCCTGGATGCGTGATCCAAGTGTCACACCGATGTCATGTGGACATGGATGTTCATCCTTCCATTTGAGTTACGGGATGAGGTCTCTCCTGGAGGCGGTCTAGCATCCTTGATAACAGACCCACTCTTTTCATCAATCCTCTCTCCTTGGCAACTTGGAGAACCCGATGTACTCGTGCAGATATAGTTTCGGGCTCCCTCACAGGAGGAGCTGGAACTTGACGTTGTCGGGTCCAGAAGGACTGCTTGAGCTGACCAGTAGAGCTATTTCGTTTAATCCACTTAAGGTTATCAAATCGATTATGGGTGGGAACACTCACCGGTTCCAATTGGTTGTCGGCTGCGGCGTGCTGTTGAGCACAGCTCAACTTCTTTTCTTCTTTGCCTCCGGTAGCTTGCATCCGGATGAAGAAGCTTGACATCGTGTCTCCCGGGGAAGGGTTCGGTGACGATTGCATTATTGAGGGACTAGAGGCAGTCCGTAACCCTCTTCATGATTGGTGCCTCCAAGGCCCTCTCAAAGCGAAGGTTTCTTTTAGTGACCCACAGTGATAGGGGTCATCAGAGCCTTTTGAGATTGCGCATGGCGTCGGGATGAGTTTGGACTTGAGGCAACTTGCTCATTCAAGATGGCTGGGAAATCCACGCTACCAAACTGGATGGTAGCTCCGGTGCTTCCAGCATTGATGACAGCGTTGGCCAAACGGATGTTGGCGCCATTCGAGTAATGTGTGGTATTTTGTAATGCCATTCTGGAGTTTAAAGATAAAAATTAGCAATTAAAAATAGTTATATTATCACCTTACTTTCAAAAATATGTATGATAAAAAAATGTATTAAGCATGCATAAATAAAATCTCAAATGACTTAAGACTTTAGTAGCAAGCTTTTAAGTTGTCAAGTTTAACTTATCATTTCCCATTTCATTTTCATTTCTTATTTCATTCATTTTTTATACTCCACAATTATAACTTAGATTTGACTATCAAAGATGGAAAGAGAAACATGTCCCAGTGAGTGCCAATCTGTGGGATCAAAAAACCACCGACCTCTTTTGGAAAATAAAAGAGTTGTTTAATGTCGTGATAATTTGAAGGTAGATGAATAGTAGATAAGACACTACCAGATTTCGTTCTCATTTGGTGAGAACTTTTTATATCGGTTAGAGGTTTCTATAGCAAGCCCACATAGTTAATTACCCTCTCAATCGAGAGAGCACTTTCGATTAAAAGTCGATGAATCGTTAAAGAATGAGTATATAATTGCAGTGAGGAGTTTATAACTTATGAAATTTATTATTTTAATTTAAAACTTTTGTGGGGAAGCGATGGCCGATCTAGATCCCATGGTTCCATCATCCGTCGCGGTCCACGGTCAGTCGGAGGAGGTAGTCGACCGAAGAAGGATCTTTGTCGACAACATGGGTTACGTCGTCAAGGTGTCCTTGTAGACACAGGGGTGAGTTTATCTGGGGACAAATATAAGTCAACCTTAGCTAACATAGTTTTTTGCCCAACCAATATATACATTTCATATTTCAAAGAGCAAAGCGATGAGGAACATACAGTGCGTTGTGGCCGTAATTTAGTGGTGCCATATCGGCGAACCACTCGGAGAGGGTTAAGCCATTTATGTGTGGTGTATGCAGCAAATGCGGACAGAGGGACGCGTCACACGGGCTTTAGGAATATTTGAGTGTGAAGATAGTTATGTATTTAATTTGACATTGGCTCTTTGTGAGCAAAGTTTTCTTAATTTGTCAAGACAAAAACATTCGAGAGGGTGGATTGATTTTTTTTTAAGTTTTAATTTAAATAATTAATTTTATTTTTTTTATTTATATTTTGTTATTTTATTTGAATTTTGATCATTTTATGATTGATTTAGATTTGAATATATAATCATTTATCATTGAAATTTTAATTATAATTATCTTTCGATCATAGGGTAATATCAATTGATCTACTTTCTGTCCATTTTCTAGAGGATCGAGTCTAAATTCATTGTCTCGAAGTATAATCCTTCAAAACCACAGTTTTGAACATGAGGATCGGGTTTGGGACTTTTCTTCACGAGTTTGAATTTTAGAAGTTATGTCGGTTGATTCATCTTATATTATATGACAGAATTAGTTTCTCAAACATTATTAATTTAAAATTCTTATAATATCAAAAAAAAAAATTTAGGTTTTGTTAACCCGAACCCGATTGGAAGACCAAACTGGGATTATGTAGCATCTGTTCTTTTATATTTATCTTAATAATTACTTCAACATTCATATGAATATCTGCTCTTATAAAAATTGCATGGACATTAAGATGTCTATTGTTAAAGTTTCGATGTCAAATTTTAATTTTTATGAGTTTTGTTAACCCGGACCCGGTCCAAAGACCAAACTGGGAAGTATATAGCATCTGTTCTTTTATATTTGACATGGTGATTACTTCAACATGCATATGAGTACCTGTTCTTTTAAAGTATTGCATGGACATTAAAATGTCTAAGTTAAAGTTTTGATATTTTACATGGCATAGATGTCGAATTATAAACATAGGATTTGATACCTAACATTGTAAATCAGATATAGATCCGTTCTGTCAAATATGAATTTGACCATTTCAAGTGTTTTTCATAGATCAAGCAGAGGTCTATTCTATAAGACTATAAGACACGAGTTGACTCTCTCAACTATTTTTCATGAGTCAAGTATAGATTTATCTATAAGATATGCATTGGATCTTTCATGTACTTGCATGTATCAAGTGAGAGTCTGCTCTATAAAAATATGAATGCATATTGAAAACTAAGTGATTGTCTGATATAGGCTTGATTCTTTCAATCACTTATCCTAGATCAAGCATATATATATTCTTTAACAAATCAAGCATGCATTTTGTAGAGTATGAATTTGATTCTTTTCAAGTATTTGCATGAATCAAATGGTTAAGCAAAAGAACATTGCTTCATAAAGTCATAGATTTCATTTAACTTGCATATTAAAGACATTCAAATTGAATAGAATGAGATAACACTTTGAATATGCACACTGAATCATTTCACTTAAGCATTTTAGCATGAAGCCTTGCCATTTGTTTCCTAAATGACATATGACATGCACTTGTATCTTTCCATGCATTGAGTGTCACATTTTCATTTCTCACCCATTCACATGGCATAATCACCTCTTAGGCAAAATGAATTTGAACTTTAAATAAGTAATCATCATGAAGATTATAATTGACAACTAAGCCAAAGATAATAAAATCATATATATGATGAATGAGCTAAGAATGAATAATCATATGCATGTACCTTCCACATCACAATTAGATAATCATGATCGAATTTTAACCCACCACGCACATGAAGGGTTAGATCATAACATTTCCACCATGTTGGAGAAACATGAGCTTTATAGTAATAGATCTAAAACTTGCGCATGATATGCTTAAACATTGCAAGAAAAGAAATCTTTCTTCTTCTTTTCTTTTATCAAAATTTGCAACAACCTCCCAAAGATCACCCATAGGGGTTGCAGAGATCTACACGCAAGAAAGGCTGGGGTGGATGTCATGAGAGACACCATAGAATTTTGTTTGTCCACCACGCCAAGAAAGTATGTGAAAGCAAAGATAAGAAAACTGAAAATAAACTTTGCCTAAATGAAAGGCATGGATTGAGACACCACTACGAATTTTGTTGCCACCACGCCAAGAAGCATGTACAAAGATAGCATAACATTTCCTTACCATGTTGGAAAAATATGAGTAGATACTTATAGTAATAGATTTCAAGTTTGCATTTGTATATGAGCATGCTTGCATATATATTTAACAAAGACATAATATCTATTAAACATTACAAGAAAATAAATCTGTCCTCCCTTTTTTTTTACCAAAATTTGCACTCCCCAGATATGGGAGTTGCTGAGAGACTGGCCCACCACGCCAAGAAAGGCGTATGGGTGGATGTCGTGAGACACCACACCAAATTTTGTTTCCCACCATGCCAAGAAAGGCGGTAGCATAACATTTCCTACCATGTTAAAAAATAAAGTACTTTATAGTAATAAATTTCAAGTTTGCATTGTATATGAGCGCTTTGCATATATATTAACAGACATAATATCTATTAAACATTGCAAGAAAAGAAATCTTTCTTCTTCTTTTCTTTTTTTTATCAAAATTTGCAACAACCTCCTCACCCCGTACATGGGGTTGCCATGAGACTGAATCGCCTACCACGCCAAGAAGAAAGGTAGGGTGGATGTGAGACATCACGACAAAATTTTGGCCAAGAAAGAAAATGGGTTCATATAGCATAATGAACTTCCGTTGATAAGATATCAAATGACGTAAATAGTATGCAAGTAGAGATTAAACTCAAAAGTCAATCATTCCTTTCTTCCTTTCACAAGGTTTTGCATAATGTATCATTGAGAATTGATTTAAGCAAGACAACAAGAATGAAACCAATAGGAAATAGCAAGTAGCATGACAAAACCCTCCTCTTTTTAATTTCAGATTTCACTTTCATACTTCTACTCATGCAAGAGACAAAACAAGTGAAATCCATGGGAGATAGCAAGTAGGCAAAACCCTCTTGATAAAAAAAATGATTTCAAAGATGCATCATACTTCTTAAAAGCAAATGGATTCAATTCCCCTAAAAATATTTTCAGCATGCATCATGCCTTTAGACAACAAGACAATAGATTTCTTATAGGTAAAATATTTTCAGTAAGATGCATTATGCCTTGGGAAAAGCAAGATCAATGGGATTTCTCCTATTATGCCTTTAGAAAGGCAAATCAATGGATTTCCCTTTAGGTAAAATAATTTCAGCAAGTGTAATACCTTTGCACAACAAATCAACTAATTTTCCCTTAGGTAAAAGCAATTTCAAACACAATACCCCTCAAAAAAATCGATTCAATTTCCCCCTCACGTAAAATAATTTCAGCATGCTTTATACCTTTCAAATAATAAATTGATCTAATTTCCCCTTAGGTAAAACCAATTTCAGCAATTTCTCCATATCTAAATAGCACAATATTTGGGTCATACATCATCCTAGATTATTTTCAGCAAGATAAACATCAAAAATTAATTGAATAAGCATTGAGATTTGGGCCATACATCATCCCAAATCTCTAGAGGAAACTTCTAACACAATCTCAAGCATAAGATATAGCATTTTTAGTCAAAACCCTAATTTTCAAAATACTCAAACATATGAAAATAAGCTTAGGGTTAGAAAGAGACGACCTGGTGGTGTTGATTGCTAAAGGGGAAGAAGGAGAAGAACCCTCGGTAGGGTTTCCTGAGCAGAAGGGGAATCAGACTCGAAAACTGAAAGGGACGATCAAGCAAGGAAATCAGTCGAGGAAGATAGAGGGGCTTTGGGTATGTGAGAGAAACTTGACAAAGCGGGAGGAACAGAGGGAGGATCGCTGAGGAAGAAGAGTCGAGCGGGGAGCGTGAATGAGAGTCAACGAAGAGCGTCGCGATTAGGGAGGATCGAGAGAGGAGAGCCCTCGTTTTTGCCTTTAGAATACCGCACACATTGCTTTGTTTGGCCATGATAGGGATTAGCGGTCGGCTTTTCCTATTGGAGGCTTGGGCGGTTTGGGTTAAGATAACGATTAATAGGATTAGTAGATTATTAGCTTAATATTCAATTAATTAACCATAATTGTGAAAATTTAAACGAATCAACTGAATAATAAGTTCTAGCAATATGGGTGTCAATTTTAGCTTTTTCTGTTTTACCGAACACAACGACGTGATCGATTTTGTAATCGGAGGTCGTTTTGACAATGTTGACGATGATCGGGATGAAATTAGGTTTACAATTTGTGCGGCGTCATTCGGTGTCGACATTCGCGACACTTGCGAATCGATCAGGAAGGCGTCGTTTGATAGGTTTCCGTTTGGCAACGGCGAGAATCAATTTTTGAGCGAAGGTCGTTTAAACATCGTCGAGGCTTGTCAACTTCGATATGCGCATAATTTCATTAAAATTTTATTTTAATTATTTGAATGATTATTAATTGATTTAATATTTTTCATTTAATTAATTTTAATATTTGAGGCGCATTATGAAGCCGGATTTTCAAATCAATGCGAGTTTGATCGAATCTGATCGCATTTAGGAGGTTTATCCTCTATGTCATTTATTTAATTCAAGTGGCATATAGTTGTAGGTCAACATTTGAAAGCTATTATGACTATTTTTTTAAAAAAATTTAAAAATATATTTGACAGAAATCACATTATTTAATCAAATTGCAAAAAAATATTCATTAGAAATTTTAAAAAAATTTATAACAAAACATGTGGCAATAATTTGCATAATAAATCATAAATTAGGTAAGTGAAAATCGACGAAAAATCAAAGCAAAACATCTATGAAGAATAAATAGAGTAGATCACATAAATTCTGCTGACAAATAATTACAATCTGATAGCTTCAGCACATAAACTACTTCCTTCTCTTACATTCCTCTAAACTCCTCTGTTTCTCCTTTCCATTTATGAAATAAAAAGAACACACTAAAAACCTGAACAATATTTGCTGAAAGTAGTAAACCCATCCTACAAAAACCAAGAGAACATTTTTCTGAAGCTCTCCAATTGGTGAGGAGAGTAAAAGTGCTTACCACATTTTTCAAACTTAGAATAAGATTGTTTTATCTTGATTTCTTCACATTTAAAGACTCAAAGAACACTCCGTTCGTTCCTCTACCGGCCCTCGAGCTTCGTCACTGACATCTCATTAGTAGAAAAGCTCCAGACGATTTGATCTCGCTCAAGCTTTCACCATCCAAGAATCCAGGGTTTTTAGGACGCGGTAGCGTCGCGCTCGCACTCGACAACATCAAAAGAACCAATGGCATGGATGGCCTATCATCTGCCCTTTCTTGAACGCATAAGAGTCCCAAGTGAATGCATCTCAACACTTCATGCTCTAAATAGGAGCCACCTAATGATGCATCAAACAATTCCAATGCCTTCCCTTCTTTCCATAGATTCCAAGCCTGAAATCAAAATAGCATTGGTATTAGTTGATTGATATCTGTCTTGTAATGTCATATTATTAATAGATATTAGCTATTTGATTTATCAATATGTTCAAATAACAATTTCATTAATATCAAATCATTATTAATCGATAACATTGCTATGTACATGACATTGGTGCTTACATGAGCAAGAAGGTTAATGCGTTGGTCAGAAATAAGAATTCCTTTGTTCTTTGTGCCGCTTATGATTTCTAAAACTAATACGCCGAAGCTAAAGACATCGGATTTTGTAGAGAAAATGCCATCCATAGCATACTCTGGAGACATGTAACCACTGCATACAATGAAACATATTAGAGTTGAAATTGATTCAATTATATGACGTCGCGGATGCAAATTTGATATGATGCTTACTATGTTCCAACTACTCTCTTTGTATATGCATTAGTCTCCTCTCCTCCAAAAATTCTTGCCAATCCAAAATCTGATATCTTAGGATTCATTTCTCGATCTAGCAAAATGTTGCTAGCCTTGAGATCCCTATGAATGATTCGAAACCTCGAGTCTTGGTGAAGGTAGACGAGTCCGCGAGCAATACCGACAATGATTTTGAACCGCATCGGCCAACTCAGGAGAGAAGATTTAGTTTTATCTGCTCAATGTTCAAGATGGAATTTAATCACTAGGAGTTTTTCATATTTTATAATGAATTGTTAAGGATAAATGCAAACCAAATAATATGGTGTCCAAGCTCCTATTTTGCATGTACTCATAAATAAGCATCTTCTCCTCTCCTTGAATACAACAACCAAGTAGTCTAACAAGATTGATGTGCTGAAGTTTAACAATCAAGATAACTTCATTTTTGAACTCCTCGAGCCCTTGCAATGAACTCTTTGATAGTCTCTTCACAGCTATTTCCTGACCATCTCCAAGCTTACCCTGGTTCATCAAAACTCGAAATTTTTGGTATTAAATTAAAGAGAGAAATGTTATTTACCTCAAATATTTAACACTGATTACCTTATAAACTATACCAAACCCACCCTCTCCAAGCTTATTGGAAATTGAAAAATTTTGAGTGGCAATTAGTATACTTTCAAAATCAAATAATGGGAGATCTGTATTTTTCCTCTTGCTACCTTCATCATCTGACAGATGTTCAGTAATTACAGTATCAAATGACAATTGCCTTGGCTTATTTCTCCAATAACCTGTTTTAAATTAATAAATTAAATGAAAAGTACTTAAATTTGTTTCTAAAAAGGTACATCATTTTACATACCAGTAATGTTCTTCTTCTTCTTCTTTTTCCAAAAGCAATACCCAGCAGACCCCAACAGAAGCATTAGTATAGACAAAGTTACAATAACAATCATCACATGTTTCTTCTTGGAGTTGCCTCCTGTCAACATTAGTGATTGGGTTAACCTTCATTTGGAGGGAATAAAATGATTAATTTGTCTCATAAGCTTATGATCAAAATTATTAGGAAAATTTTTATGTGATGAATAATTAACATACATAAGGGATTCATTTTTTTTCTTCGAAAAAATAAAGCAATAGCAACAGGTCATAAGCAAAATGTGTAAATTGATATCATTAAGCATACAAGAGTATTGAGTTTGGTTCCATATCACATATTTGGAAAAATGTGTTGATCTTAAAACATACTAGTGGTTGATCTTCAATTATTGTTAGCTTAAGATATTGAGTTAAAATGTATTTGACAATTGGTATATTTCGGTCAACTTTAATCTCCTTTAATTCACACTAAAGTTTTGTCGAAGTGAAGCTTGAGTTTTGAATGATTCAAATAGGTTGGACCACTTATTACAACCAACAACTCCAAAATCTCAAATTAGTAAAGAAGGCACATACAAGATTTTAGAGTCAAAGGTCTAGCTACTCATGAGACGCAATGAAACCACAAAGCCCTTTACTCGAGCATTAACCATAGTCAAATGAAGGTTACGACTCAATCATTAACCATAGACTGTAGGAGACATGGTAACTTTAAAACTATCTTCATGACAATCCTTTGCCAAGCATTCTGACATGATTAAGCAAGATTAACTCGAAAGAGCTCTCTCATTCAAGGATATTTGTTAATGCACATGTGGTTATCAGACCAAGTCCCATATATAGTTGAACAATATGTTGGTGAAAAAAAAATGCTATTAGTTGGCCATCAACTATAGGCTCAAGTTTTCAAGTTAAATACGAGTTTGATAATGAATTTATTAGGACCAATTTCGATCCCTTTTTAGTCCAAGCTCCTTCATATATCAATATTAGGAAAACAAACCTTGAAATATACATTCTAATATGTAACTAAAATGTTAGCAAACCTTATTTCAATGAAACAAACACAAACTCGCATCATTGCATGTTCATGATTCATCCTATCGTCGCCATCACTATCACCACTATATGTAAGTTTCATTTTCTAAACGATTAGTCAACAAAATAGGCTGAAAATAAAGCTTTCATGGTTAAGCATAAACTCTTCTAGGAATGAAGAAAATTCCACATCCATCAGTTGTTTGATAATTTATTTTGCTTCTACTTGGGTTATCTGCCTGAGTTCACAAAGAATAAAAAGTTTGAAAGGGAACTATCTTCCTGAAAAATATGAAAATTGAGGACTATAAATATCTAAAATTTTCTTTTAGAAAAGTTGAGCATAAGCACACAATTTTAATCAGCAATAATTTTATCCAAATCAATCAAAACTTACGCAGTTCAGATGCTGCTAATCTTACATAAAAATCTTGGCCACCATCAACAAACTGCCTGAGATCTATCAGCTCATTTCCCCAAGTAATGCAACCACTTCCTCCAACACTGATATTAGCACTTGCATAAGCCATGCATGAACAGTTCTTCAAGCACCTGAACTTACACTCCTCCAAGCTAATGCTCTCAATAACTACAGCTTCTGTTGTATCTGGCAGTTTTATTCCATTCATCTTCAAAAATCCGTCTCCTTTTTCACAATCCAATTTGGTAACACAAACACAACCATCAGATCCATCTCTCAAGTTCCAATTCTGTGGATTTTTCGGTTGGAATCCTTGAACACATCTGCAAGCTGGCGAATAATTTGAGTTACATAAACCATAGGGGCCACATTCAGCATAGGAGTCGCATTGATCCCTCGGAACCGACCAGTAAAGAAACCACGAAGACATCGAATCATGCCAGATGTATCTTTGAAGCTGCGACTGGTTCAACACCAGTCTGAAGGTGATGGAGCTATCAATCACTTTGTAGGTGTAGTATATCTCATCCTTATCAGAGATGAAATCAAAGCTGATGTAGCTATTTGAAGCCATCTCTGGTTCGCCGCTGAATTGAAAACCAGTCCACGGACCATTCCGGTAAACTGGCTGTGATCCATGCCTTAAAAACATCTCCGGCGATCCACTGATATCAAGATTGAATGAGTAGTCTCCATTAGAAGGATCATCAGAGCTCTTCCATGTCGTAAGTTTCGACTCGAGCCTGTTCTTTAAGTTCCAACCAAGCTTCATTCCTGGAAGAAGAGTGTCACAAGGACTGTAAAAGCTTTCCCAAACATAACTCTCTGAAACACTTCCACCATTTCTCAGAACAAAGTTGCCATCATCCAACAGTTGTGCGATTGAATTGCTCGAGTTCGACGAAGCCGTCGTCGACCACATAGGTTTCTGTGATCCATCGAACAAGACGAGATTTCCAGTTCCTCCAAACTTCAGGCTTCCAAGAGAATCTGAAAGTGGAGCGTCTCTGTTGGCTACCCACACAACAGTATGAACTGGGATTTTCTTGTACCAAATGCCCAAATATCTCATCTTAGAACTGCCAGGACTGAAGAAGCCAAGCTCAAAGAATCCACCAGCTGATATAAGAGTTTGGCCATCTTTGAAGAACGAATTTGGAGTGATAGTGTCGTCTCCTGCAGATGAATTATGGAAGAAATTAGAGAGAAGAAGAAGCGTAAGTGAGAAAACCTTCATGTTTCTTCTTCTTCCTTCTATCTTCTTTTCTTCTGTCTGAATTTTGGCACCGCATAAGATATCGAAAGGAAAGACTTTTATAGAAAGGATTAGTCTTTAACGAAGACTTTAATCTGCCACCTAACAGCGGAAAAGGAATCCATCTCTTTCAAACTGTTTCTTAATTGACTTCCTCTCCAAAATATTTTAAAAAGAGGCAAATTTATGCAAAAGTCCCTATATTTTGCTCATTTGCGATAAAAGCAACTCTGAAGCAAAAGAATTCCACAAAATATAAAACAGTGATTAAACATTTTGCATCTGGCAGTTGTATGAACTGAATTTGAAAAAAAATAAATAAAAAATAAATTTTTTAGTCAAAGTATTGACTTAGAATTTTCAAGTCATTGTTTTTCTAGAACTTAGAATATAATAAGTGCGTGTGGCATGTTTTCTCCTGATGAAAAAGGGGAACCACCATAGGTTTCTAGTAATCAGCTCAGGAAGCTTTCTAAGATAATAAATCTAAGATTGATTAAATAATAATAATGATGATAATGTTTTAATAAGCATTATCTTAACAAGTTATGTTGGTGAACAGTAGAGAGAAGCCAATGGAGTTCACAAAAATGGAAAAAAAATAATCCTCATATGTTTTTCTCATATATATATATATATATATTATCAACACTTTTCTTAAAGTATGAGTGAAAAAAATTATATTACAATGACTATTTGAGGGAAAATCAAAGTTTTTAAAAGTCTTTATTAGTGTTCTAGACGTTTTTTTTTCCAAAAATAATCTAACATCATATATATATATATATATATATATATATATATATATATATTATTTTATTTCTTTTTTTTTTTTGGAGGCTATCACACTCTAATAGGTATAAAAGTAAAGAGCTCCTCACCGAAGAAATATCTAAAAATCAAAAGAAAATTGTTGTCAAACAAAACTATGTCAAGGTGACCTATAATGTAAAGCTTTGAGAAAAAAAAAAACTATCTCATACAAGCCCTAGAACATTACTAACAATTTGATAGAAAGACACATAAACCTACACATTCAGAAATTACAAGATCAAATATAATGAATAAATGAAAAAATATTTAGATTGTATTAACTGCTTATCTTCTCATTAGTGAAACCTTAATGTTGACCTTCCACAGCTTCTACTTCAAGCCAGGCTCATGGCCACACAACTGAGATTGTGGAAGCGTTGATTGGTGTTCTTGGAGTTCTGATAGTTTCTTCCATCTGTCGCTTCATTTAGATGAAGAAGAAAATAAGAGGTCATTTATAACAAAGTCATATCAATTAAAATAGATGTATATTATATCATTTCTTCTTCATCTTCCCATGAATCTTAGAACTTCCATACATGATCAAGAAATAGTTCTTTGCCGGACACGAACTTCCTCATCGGCGATGGCCCCAAGGATCTTGAGCCTCCACTTTTTTGATTTATTCACTATTAGCTCAGCACCAAACAACTTCGCACCCTCATGGTGAGGGTGGGTTTGTCCCTGTCCACAAGGTAACATAGCTTTAAGTGCAACTTTTCCTTACGATGAGTATGAGCTTCATCGTTGCAACAAAATACAGCATCAACAATGGAGATATGCAGGGCCAGCTAGGAGATAAACAAGAGATGGCACCAAATAGATTTGCAAAAGGCTCTATGCAAAGCATTGAGAAGTTCAAGAATAAGGTGAATTTGATCACCAAACTTCGCCATCACGATCTCATTCGACTTATGCCTAACAAAAACTTGGATGCATTCCTATTTGGTTAGTTAACATATGCTGTTCTGAAAACATATAGAAGGGTGCTAAAAAACCTGCAACAACAACAACAAGCCTTTATCCCACTATGTGGAGTCTGCTACATGAATCATTCTTCTCCATTGTGTCTTATTACATGTCAAATTCTCATTTAATTCTAATATATTAAGGATATTTTTTATACATCATAACAAAGTCTTTTTAGATCTCCCTCTACCTTTCTTAACATAAGGCAAATCTAATACATCTACTCTCCTAACTTGATCATCGGGCGGCCGACGCTTTATGTGACCAAACCATCTAAAGCGACTCTCTCTAATCTTATTTGCCACTGGAGCTACTCAAACATTTTCACAAATATATTCATTTCGCATTTTATCTCTAAGAATAAAGCCGATGAATATCATCATCTCTGCAACACTTAATTTTATCCTTCTCTTTTACCGGCCAATATTATGCACCATAAATCATTGCAGGTCTTATATGTTTATCTGAAAAGAAGTGTAAATCCATTCAACCTTTAACTAAATAAAGATGGATGACCCAAGAGCACAATCACTAACACTCAACTAATAATCACTGCTTATACAAAAAATTGTTCCAAATATACCAATGTTAGCCAAAAATTCATTGGAGATCACAAGTGACCTAAGAAAGTTATTCAGTGACTAATTCAAGTATGTCAACCAAAAGTTGGTGACAAAACAAGGCTAGGATCGTCAATAATGGCAGTGATCGTTGTAGTTTTTAATAGATTTTTTTAAAAATTATTGAATGAAGTTATAGCTCAACGATTAACGCATTGCGAGCAATACTTTTCAGCCACCAATGCATTTTAAAAGGGTTGGATTCATGGCCCCAAGATCCATCTCATAAATCTTATTTTTGGAATTGTGGAAAACGAAGAGCAAGAAAAGGAATAAGACTAATTATGTTTTGATTTGTTGATTTTAAATGGAGATGCATGACAACAAATTAAATGTGAATTTATTCCAAGGGTATCCATTATTTTAAAGATATACAAAATCCTCTTTAACACTGTAACAACTAACTCGTGCCTCAAGAACCAGTCGAAATCTCTTTGATAATCTTAACAATAAGGGCAGTGCATTACTTATGAGAGGTTTTATAGCCAATACATGCCTATTTTTTATTTTCACAATCTGTTCAACTCTCTGCATGTGGCTTCCTAAAAAAAATTCAATATTAACAAATATCAAATTATTATTAATCACATAGAATGTAGGCATGTAGTATGAATTTTATGATAGTATATCAATCTAACATCAACGTTCAACTTTTCTTTGATGGTAATTGGAATAAAAAACAATATATTTAAGACCACTAAGAAGAATAAATTAAACTAGAGTATGATTTTTAGGCTTTGCAATAGCCATGAAATAAACTTTAGGTTCATGAAATATAGCCTGAATCGGAGTATAATCAGCTCAATTTTGATCCCTTATAACCAACCACCAAGAAGTAGCTTTAATAAAATCTGAGTCAAAGATAACCACTGAACTCTTTACAAGTCATTGTTTCCTTTGTGTTTAACTTAACAAATACTTTGCACATAAAAACTAGAAGCTGCTCAAGAGTAAACTTGATGGCAGATTGTATTAAAAGTAATCAAAACGTAAAGTCTCACAAAAATGCAAGGCAACAACCTAAAAAACTTCCAAACGAACAATTAATAGGAAAGGATGATCTGATGAAGCTATTGATACAGATAAGAGAAACAAGGCTGTAAATATTTACAGTATCCGAGCGAACGATGAGCTTCGCTACATTCTTTGGTAGTCAGAGTGCAGGAAACTTTCATAGTCTGTCCCCTTCAAGGCTTGAGAGACTACATCCCAGTTCTCAATATGATCTGATAATGGCTTTGTGTGAATCTTAACATGCCGACTCATGAGCTTTCCATGCGGCATTCTTAGAAAGTCGAGCACATCCATCACTTTCTGCGGGATTAAGATGATACGCTTATGATTAAGCTGCTAAATAGATAACAACAATGATAATGTGTAAATTCAGATTGTGTGCCATAAAACAACTGCACATTACAATGTACAACATGTAGTAGGAACAAATTGATGAAAGAGACATAGCATACTTAACTGTTTGGTTGCGGATGAGATCCTCATAGTATAGGACCATGTGTCGAGTGTCTTTGAAGTACTGAAGAATATCTATACTCCATTTTCTAGTTTGCTTCATATCAGGAATCAACCTTTCAACATCAATAAAAGGCTTGAATCTTGCAAGAACTTCAGCCTGCATTGCACCATGAAGAAGAAGATTAGGAATCTGCTTGCAGGATTTTCAAATTTTTACTTTAAATTTTGTCAAAATATCTGCACATTATCTGGCACAGGGGGTAGTTTATAGATAATAGATATTTATATCAAGTTGGAGGTAATTAGTAGTCAAGATGCAAGAATCTGGACCTCATATCTTGAGTGCACGTGAGCCTTATGAGTCCCATTCAATTGCTTAGCATCACGATCATGAGAGTTTGCAAGCAAGGAGACCAATCGACGAAGAAGGTTTCTTCTGAAGAGGAATATAGAAGAAACACCTTTTCTTTTAAAGTATTCGACTATGTCCTCTTGATTCTGCATCAAGCCCTACAATATACATGACAATAAAATGAAAAAATGAAATAAAAGGGCAGAAAAATTATAGTAGTACAATGAAGGGCTAGCTTATTTTGACATAAGTATTTGAATGTGAAGTGAGTTTTAGTATTGTTTATTTATTTTGCATGTACTCACTTCTTGGGAACTCTAGTTATTTCTTGTTTAGGCTATTGTGAGTTTTATTTTTTTATGCATCATCTCTAATTTTACAATCTTTATTATTATATAAGTAGAAAAAATAATATTCTAACCCAATCTCCTTTTATTTCTTATAGCCAAGAGTATTTCACTTTATTGTCATTTCTTACAATGAATTTTATCATTTGATTGCCAATCCCCAAAATAGCAATGGCACTGCCAAATTCTCAAAGTGAAAAGTGTCCAACTATAATTTTCTTATATGGTTACTTAATAATCATGAATCATCTATTGCATAATTATTATATTTCAAAAGTATACCAAAAAAAAATGCATAGGATTTTCTTCAATCCATATATTTCTAGAAAAATAATATCTCACATGTATATATTATAAATTCTAAAATATTTTCTCCTCAACAAAATGGCATGCATATCTAGGAGTATTATAAGTTTATAACACACTAAAAGGAAGATGGGATGAGTTCCTTCTTCACCAATAACTACTTAGCAAAAACAAAATGAATAATTCCTTGTCATCAAATTTATTGCAGCTTGCATCCTTCTTTGTAGGGAGTACAAGCTCAATTTTGATAGACTCTATGATCTCAAACATTATCACGGCTCTCTCTCAAGCTCTCCATCTCATGTAGGTTTCCACTCCCAATCAATCAACCTAGTTCACTGGCTCTAGGAGTAGTCGAGGGAATCGTGGATGTAGTGGTCATTCTAGTAGCGGACACAAACATGGCCGAAATATCTTTCTTGCCAACCCTTATCTACACCAACCATTATCCTAGACTATTATTTGGAGAAATTTAAATATCCCTCCATTACTCAACATACTTTTTACTACTAATACAATCCTACTTACTCTTCATGATGCCTCAATCTTTGAGTTGCCCTCTTTCAAGAAAACTATAATCAACTAATTCAACACATCCCTCTCAATGTCTCATGTTATCTCTTCCTCTTGATCAATTACAATTATCTCTATTGGCGAGCTTTTGCAAAATAAACTAGAACCCTTCCTAAAGTAAATTGAAGTAGAAAGAAAGTTATTAGTGCGATTGTGAAAAGAATGAAACAAAAAAATTAGGTCAGGATATCTTAGCATAAATTTGATAATACGTACTTTTGTTGTCATCTGATTTCTTTTAATATGAATATAATACATGACTAATCAATCAAAATTTAAATCACACTCAATTCAAAGCAAATCTAATGGTTATAAAACACATCATAACCACATTTTCTTGAAAAAAAAATCTGAAAAGACATGAGAAGCAACCATAGGAAGCATTTAAAAGATTGCACCTGATTAAGCATCCATTTGAAGCCAACAGCACCTGTGCATTCATTTTTAGAAGCACTGCTGTACCAATCCAAATTATAAACTTTATCTAATGTCTCCATGATAGCTGACACATTTCTTCTCCTTTCTGTGACAGAGAAGATCTCTCCATTTGAGCTGATATTAATGTGACTATTTAGTAAAGTTTCAAACCAGCCACTGCCAGACCTTTGCATTGATATAATTGCAAAGAATCGAACTGGGGTATATGCACACTCATTCCTGTCATTTGAATCGAAGCAATAAACACAATTTTACTTATTTAAATCAAGTAAAACATAAAAACAGCTTCAGAATCATAGTTACCTGGTATAAGTTGTAGGGTTTGGGTAGTGAAGGAGAGGAAGTTCAGATGTATCTATGCTGGGATGCTTATAAGCTTCTTCCATGACTTCAACGGTTATCACATTGGGACTTATTCTGAATCCCCGTTGATTCAAACAGAATAAGCAAATATAAAAACTACTGATCATTCCCAATGTCAAAATAACGGTCCTCTGCAAAACTGGAAATCTCATCAGAGGCTTTGTCCCAAATGAACCCTGCAAGTAGGTTTAAAACATAACAAGCTAAGTTATATTCCAGCCTCTTTAACCTTCACCGGAACTAAAAATGACTTTTTTGGGGAGTATAGAGAGAACCCTAGGGTTCAATGTATAACCTAGGCATGCTGAAGATGGAAAGAACACCTGGTTACCTAATGTGCCTTGGGCTGAAAGGGATTGAACTATTCAGGCAAGCAACAGAACGAAATGGAAGAGATTAAAATCCACAAGAAGGAAAAAGTGAACTGTGTAAATCCACGAAATTCAGCCTAAAATGAGAACGAAACAGCCCCTAAAAAGGACCTTTTGTTGAACAAAGAGAAGCCTAGGGTTTAATGTAACCTGGGTATTGCCAGAGATGGAAAGAACAGCTAGTTAAGATGCCCAATGTGCCTTGGGCTAAAAACGTGGCATATGAAAATCATAACCTGGGTTTAACAAATCATAAATTCAAATTTCTACAACAAAAACACAACCCTGTAAATCACTGGAACGCCAAATTAGAGCTAAACAAGAAAACACATTACTGAGAAAACAGCAGTACTCGACCATCTCTCTAATAAGGCAAAATGCATCAGAAGTGTGCGTGAAGATCCTCTAATCCAATCCCTCCAGCCTCATATTTTTGCTTCGGAACTCAAAACTGAGGAAGACGGTCTTCTTTCCTCTTATCCTGACATAACCAATCCCTCCCCTTCAACTCCCGAGGTCAAAACCCACAAATGAGATCGGCCCTTCCGCTCATCAAAACGCCATTTTTGATCTTCCTCTGCTCCCTTCCCACCCCTTTTTAATACAAAGGCCGCTCTTTTATCTTCTTTCTCGCCGTCACTCTTCCAGCGCGAGCGTGAAGGACTGAACCGCCGGCACGAAGGGTCAAACCGGAGCAAGAAAACGAAGAAGTCGCCGAGGAAAACGAAATGCTATTAATTTCGAGCGGTGGACGTAGTCTTCTTTATTAAGTACTGTTTATTTAAAGCTTAATTTGATTCGTTCTTTATCAGCGTTTGAACAATTCGTGCCAAAAGAAATCATTCAAAATTTGTTGAGAGCTGTTGTTTCGATCTAAGATGAAGAAGATCATGGAGTTGGTACTGTCCGCATAGACTTTTTTGCGACTAGCATTTATTGACAGCTGATTATCTGCCCGCATAAAGGAAATGGAGGATCACGGTTCTCTGCATTATTTTAACTTCGGATGATTTTGAAACAATTTTAATTTAAATTGATTGATAATTTCTAATTTGATTGAATTCGGGGGCCTTTATTGAATCAAAACAGTTTCAAGTTAAATTTTTGAGAAAATTTATAATCAAAATCCAAAATATCTAAATTTTAAACTAAATTTAGTTGAAAACAGTTGTTAAAATTTTAATAAAATAATATACACAATAATAATAAGTCTTTTTCTCATTGCGTCCTGTCAATTACATGAATCATTTTTTTCTGATATTTTCTATTAAGTATCATATTTTTATTTAATTTTTATAAAATAAGATTATTTTTTATATTATAAATGTACTTCCCTTTTCCCTCTAAAAATTATTTTTGCTCTTTATTTTTACCCATCCTGAGAATCGAGGTCAGTTCCGCCCCTACTTCCACCTTTGTTAAAATAAGCTTAATCTAATACATCTGCTCTTCTAAGTAGATCATCAAATAAATGATATTTTATGTGATCAAATCATCTAAGATGATTCTCTCTAATTTTATCTGTCACTATAATTGACTCACCGAAATTAATCGATCCGCGAATCTCGGCATTTTAAATGCTTGATCTAATCATGATTTCAACAGTCAAGGGCCGTCCGATGAAGACGAGCATACCTCCGTAGTGCTCGAATCGACTCATCAGTATCGGGCATGAAATGGATCGATTCACCAAATTCCAAAGCGACATATTTATAGTCGGTCGGCGGCTGTCAAGCGAATCCAAGCATCAAGATCACCCAATTCGACATCATTAAGGCACCGGATCATCAAAATACTGGGATGATCGGATCATGGAGTCAGATGGGAGTGGTTGGAGTTTTCCGCAATTTACAAGGCCGCCACTCCCAAAATCTATAAATAGAGCTTCATTCTCACCTTAGAGGGGCGAATCGATTTGGAGAGCTCGAGAACCACACGACCTTGGCCACGATCTATCCTGTACCACCAGTGTCGAATATCGAGCTCGCTCGAGATCGCCCCAGGAGGACTAGAAAAGATCGGTTCTCCTTTCTCCGAAGATCAAGAGGTTGCTCGGAAGATCGGTTCGCCGCTTTGGGAAACTTCTCCCTTGAGTTGGAGTTGAGATATTGTATTTTTACACTTTAATATTGTTTCCGCAATCACCTTCTTCTCCGAACTAACGAGAAGCGGACCGTATCTTTTGAACACATAGTGAAAGTTCTGGTGGGCAAGGCCGTGGTTTTCCCTTAACGGGTTTTCCACGATAACCCCGTGTTCTATATCCTGTGTGTTGGATAATTTTTTGGGCTACGGCGAAGATCTCGCATCTGGAATAAAATTCTCTAACGCATAGATTTAAGCGCCGTCTGGGAACCGTTCCCATTGCTATATCTCCAATATGGTTGGTAAGCGGGATTTGCTCCAACGCTCCTCATTCTCGGGATCAAGGGGCGCCAAGTCTCCAACACTTCTCACATGGACTTACGTCCCCGGTGAGGGGTCAGCCCTCTTTGGAAGATCGCGTTCAAGGATGGAGGATTCCCAGGCAATTCTTGACTCTGCGAGGGCCGGCAAAAGCGTTCCAACACTGGAAGAGCCACAGTTCCGCGCGGCCTCATAATCAGATTTTCTTCACGAGAATGATTGCAGAATGCGGATCAACAAGTAGAGAACCCGCACCACATCCAGATGAACGGATACCGGTTCTCTCACCCGAATGGCTCACCGTGTCGGTGAACCTCCACGTCACCTCTGCGATGAACTACGACGGCAGTGCGGGAAGAGTTCGACGAACAATCGAATGATCCATTCTCCGCCTCTTCCAAAACTTCGTCCCCGAGATCATCTCGCAATACCCGATTCCGACGAGATTCAAGCTTCCGAGCATGGACCCTTACGATGGCACAACCGATCCGTGCGAGCATATCGATCACTTTCGAGCGATCATGCACATTCGGTGCAAATGACTCTTGTGTCGTATTCCGGACTCTCAAAGGGCTCGTATTTGGTTCTATTCCATTAAGGGGTCCGTCAGATCATTTGGAGAGCTCAGATTTTTTGTAGAGCGGTTCGGCAAACAAGAGAATCATCAGATTCATCACATCTCCGGAATCCGCCGAGCGATGGAGAGTCCCTCAAAGAATACTTCCGAGGTTCTCCTCTCGGCGAATGCGGAGTAGATCCGAACTTTTGAGGCGTGCTTCTGGGAGGACTCGGCGGATACTTATTCATCATTAATGCGGAGAGTCCATTCCATCGACTGGTCCAGAATAGAGGCACAAATCTCCGTTGTGAAGCTATCGGTGCTCATCGGCAGCTTGAACCACCAAGCAGCGGAAGAAGGTTCCCAAAGGTGATGTTCAAACATCTTAAAAAAGAAAGTGCCAAGGAGGAGGAGATTGAAAGACTAATCGTCGTATCTGGGCGTTTTATACAAAACCAACACGCTTTCGTCAAAGAAATGCAACCAGAGCCGTGGCGGTGAGATAGAAACAATTGCGAAGGGCGGTGTTATCAGCCAAATATTCATTTGCCGTCTTTGAGCGAGGCAAGAAGTCTCGGGTTGACCATTCTATCACCTTTGATGATTTAGATCTAAAGGGCTTATCCACATCAAGATCCCTTGTCATCGTCGGTGGTGATCCATGCTTCAATATTAAAAGGATATTGATCGACAATGGGAGTTGGTTGATGTTCTTTTACTCCACTTTCCTTAGCATGGGTATAGAAGAGAAGCTTCAACCCGGCGGTCCCTTTGTATGGATTTGATAATCGACCGTATTAGTGGAAGGGACAATCGTCTTCCGTAACTCTTGGAGAATTTCCCGACACCCACTTGATACAATTTATTGTAGTCAAGTCGAGTCCGTGATGCAATTTTGGGAGACCTCTCCGTATATTCTGCGTCACATCGTACTCACCTCAAGATAAAATTCCTACACCGGTGGCATGGTAAGTGGGAATCAACGGATAACCTGGCGTCTATATCAAACAAGCCATTTCGTCGGTAACCTCAACATCGAGAACTTGAACTACGAGATGAGGATGCCTCGAGCTTCTCCGGTTGAAGATGTAATTTGTCTTCTATCTAAGTTGATCCATCGCGAAAGGTGAAGGTGGGATCGTTCTTTGTCATGATCAATCATCGTAGATTTTCTAAAATCAAGATATCTTTGCTTGGGCGCGCTCGATATTCGGGCATTGACGGAAGTCATTACGCACTCCCCAAAGTTGACTCAACCTGGCGGTGATACGTAAGAAAAGAACCGCCCACGAGCGATTGCAAGTCATAGCCAAGAAATCACCAAACTTACGGAAGTCAAGTTCATTCGAAGTCTACTACCCCACGGTTGGCTAACGTAGTGTTAAGAAGGCCAGTTCTGGAGAATGTGCATCGACTGCGACGCGTGCATGCCCAAAGATAGCTTCCCCTTCCGTGTCGACCAACTAGTTGATGCGACATCGACATCGATCAGAGCTTCATGGATGCCTATTCGGCTACAATCTCGGGGATAGGTCAAAAGGTCCTTGTGGACTTCCGACCTCTTCCATACTGAGGTTAACATCGTCGCTCGATAAACAACCTTGGATAAGTTGGCAATCCTCTATAAGCCAACTTTCTCCATAACGAACATCATCAGTAAGCGCCGATACACAACCCGGATAGGTCAAAAGGTCCTTAGTGGACTTCCCGACCTCTTCCAGTTAACATCGTCAGTAACGCTCGATAAACCTTGGATAAGTTGGCAATCCTCATGCTTTCAACTTTCTCCATAATAGGTTAACATCATCAGTAGCGCTCGATACACAGATAGGTCAAAAGGTCCTTAGTGGACTTCACCTCTTCCATACAGTTAACGGTTCATTCGATAGCGCTCGATAAACAACCTTGGATAAGTTGGCAATCCTCATAGGCACGCCCTCCATAACAGTTAACATCATCGACGCCCGTACACAACCGGATAGGTCAAAAATCCTCAGTGGATTCAATTCGAGATCTTCCTATACAGGTTAACATCGTCGAGTAACGCTCTGATAAACAACCTGGATAAGTTGGCAATCCTCACATCACAACTTTCTCCATAAGCGTTAACATCATCGAAGTAACTCCACACTAGATCGAGAGGTTAGAGAACCTATAAATATATTGTCAAGTTTGGTAGCTCGATAAACAACCTTGGATAAGTTGGCAATCCTCACACAACTTTCCCATAACAGTTAACATCATCGAGTAAACGCTCCGATAAACAACCTCGGATAGGTCAAAAATCCTCAGCGGATTCAATTCGACCTCTTCCACACAGGTTAACGTCATCGAGTCACACTCTGACAAACAACCTCGGATAGGTCAAAGATCTCCATTGGCCGTGGACTACCGTCGCCGACCACCGCCGGGCGCCGACCAGAGTCGGTCACCGTCACTGCCGTCGTCGGTCGCTGTCATGCTCGCGGCCATCTCGCGGTCCATTCATCATCGCCCGGTCATCCGGACTTCTGCAGCGCTGATCACCGTCAACTGCGGCGCCGATCATGCCGCTACGTCGCCCGATTCTTGCTGACCATCCGTCGGTGCCGACCATCGTCATGCGGTCACCCGGTAAATTCTGTCGTCGATCCGCGCTGACTACCGTCGCTGTAATCGCCGAGCCAACCGTCTGACAGGCTGGTCCGCCGCTTACCATGTGGGTCCTTCTGGATTGACCGTCGCCGACAATCTTACTTATCGGCCGTTGACCGTCGACTCTGATCTATTGCCGTTCTTGACCACGTGCGGCTAACCGCGATCACCGTCGTCGCGGCAATCTCCGCTGGTCACCACCATCGTCGTTGGTTATCCTCGCCGACCACCCTCGCAGGTCCCCGTCGACCACTATGGCCGACCACCATCGCCGTGCATCTTCGTCGTCTCCGTGATGCCTCTAACGGACGGTCCGGAGGTAAGCGGAACCACTGACGATCTCGGCCTTGATCGCCTCCCATTTTAGAAGATTCCCTGTCGCCTCAGTTGGTCGGACGTGTCTCTTTCAAAAGAGTCTCACCCATCTACAAACACCGGCAACTCGTACGATCGAGATGAAAATTATTCCAAGGAGAGTGCCCAAACTCCCACCAGGGGGAGGGTTACACACTCTGGCTTGGTGGAGATGAGGAGGTAGAGGTTGATCCAAGAAGAGTGCCCAAACTCCCACCAGGGGGAGGGCTATGCACTCTAAGAGGAGAAGAGGAGATCCAAAGAGTGCCCAAACTCCCAGGAGGGCTATGCACTCTAAGGAGATGAGAAAAATGTGCCTTCTCCCAGCCCTGGGGGTTTTATAGACCCCCAGGGGCAAAAGGTAAAACCTAAAACCGCTGAAAGCGGCTCAAAAGCGTCATTTGGGCCCTGGTGGCCTCTGCCATGGCAGCGAGCGTCTTCATAGCCTGCATCTGCGCCATGGCCTTCATGCACCCTATGAATGCGCCATGGCCATAATGGTCAGCGGACGCACCGCTTGGTCCATGGCGTAACCGCCATGGGGAAACTCGCCCATGAGTATTCGCCGACCGGCCGCCGTAGGCTCATACGCAGCGTGCATCGCCGACCACGGTCATAACCGCTCGCCAGCAGCTTCAGCTGCGTGACCAGATTCGCCATCGACCAGCCCGGCGCCATTGCCCGACCGACCGTCCGATTCAGCGACCGATCCAGGCCGTTCGACCCGTCAGTTCGACTTCGCCGTCGGCCGATCGCGCCCGCTTCTTGCGTGCCCATGCCGTTCTTGTGAGCGTAGCCATTGCGCTGCTGCAGCGCTCAGCGAGCCCGTCTGTTGCACCGGATGGATCAGAATCTCGAAATCTCGCGCAGTGCATACTACACGCATTGCGACCACTTCCCAGTTATAATCTTGTACTCCATGGATTTGTTCTCAAAATCGCTTGATTGATGGACTCTCAAATTTCATTGAAGAATTTGCTATTTTCAAGTATTTGACATATATTTTTGGATGGGAGATAATGTCAAAAAAATAGAGGCGATACATCCTCGAGAAAATTAATCGATCAAGCATGAATCTCAAGGCATTTTCGAAATGCTTCGATAATCACCGATTTAGCCTGATCAAGCGGCCTCGATGAGACGAACATAGAACATCAGCGTAGTCGATCCGAATCGAATCGACTCGGATCAAGCTATCGGGCATGAAAATGGATCTGATTCGCCAAATGGTCAACAAAGCCGTATTTGTAGTCGGTCGGCGGCGTCAAGGCGAATCCAACGAATCCAAGATCGACATCATTAAGGCACGGATCATCAAAATACACCGTGATCGGGATCGCCGGGTCAGATGGGAGTGGTTGGAGTTTTCCACAATTTACAAGGCGCCACTCCCAAAATCTATAAATGAGCTTCATTCTCACCTTAGAGGGGCCGGAATCGATTTGAAGACAGAGCTCGAGAACCACCTCGACCTTGGCCGACGATCTATCAGCAGCCACCAGAAGAATATCGAGCTGCTCGAGGAGATCGCTAGGAGGTAGAAAAGACCAGGTTCGCTCCTTTCTCCGAAGATCAAGAGGTTGCTCCCGGAAGATCAGTTCACGCTTTTGGGAAACTTCTCCCCTTGAGTTGGAGTTGATCGATATTGTATTTTTCTACCTCATGTTTTTTCTGTACCTTCTCAGTAACGAGCAAGGGCCGTATCTTTTGAACACATAGTGAAAGTTCTGAGGCAAGGCCGGTTTTCCTTACGGGTTTTCCACATTATAACCCTGTTCATATCCCCGCTTGTGTGTTGGATAATTTTTGGGACGAAGATCTCGCATCTAGAATAAAATTCTCAAAGCAATAATTACTACAATCTTTTCATATATATATATATATATATATATATATATATATATATATATATATATTCATTTCTCATTTTGTCTCGTAAGTATAAAGCCACTTATCCACCTTGAGCATCATCTCTGCAACACTTAACTTAATTTTATGCTTCTCTTTTAATGGCCAATATTATGCATCATAAAGCATTGTTGGTCTAACCACCATCTTATAAAATTATCCTTCGAGTCTAAATGATAGTTTTCAATCACACAGCATGTCAGATGCATGCCCCCACTTCCACCATCTAACTTGAATTCTATTAATAATATCCCCATCTATATCACCATCTTTTTGAATAATTTCTCTAAGATATCTAAAAGTTCACTCTTTTTAATGACTTCATTACTCGTAAATATGATTTCATAAAAAAAATACAAGTTTTTAAAGATGGGGGTATAATAATGTTAACTAGTTTTATTTAATCAAAATATATATATATATATATATATATATATATATATAATCATTCTCTATATCAAAGATTGAGAAATAAGATCTAATTTGAATATAAATGTATATTTTAAATATTAAGAAAATATTAGATAAATAAATATTAAAATTTAGGTGTTAAATATGTAAATGCATAAGAATTGTTCATTTTTATCTTGGCATTTATTTTCATAATTATTTTTTTATAACAAAATTTTAAAAGATTAGATAATTATTAATTGATAGCATTGTCATCTATATAACATTGGCACTTACTTGAGTAAGAAGGTTTATGCATTGGTTAGGAATATGAATTTCTCTATTCGTCTTTCTGCTTATGATTTCTCGAATCAATACGTCAAAGTTGACGACATTATATTCCGTCGAGAAGATGTCAGCTATTGCATATTCCGCAGACATACATCCATTACACTTAGCGAAATATAATAGTATTGAAACCATTTTGATCTTATGATATCATGAATGAAAATTTGACATGATGCATACTATGTTCGAACTACTCTATTAGTATGTGTTTTATTCTCCTCTTAGCCAAATATTCTTGCCAATCAAAATTTTATTTCATGATATAGCAAAATGTTGCTTGCCTCGAGATCTCTATAAATGATTCAAAACCTCGAGTCTTGTT
Source organism: Cymbidium sinense (assembly GCA_021442155.1). Classification (NCBI taxonomy): domain Eukaryota; kingdom Viridiplantae; phylum Streptophyta; class Magnoliopsida; order Asparagales; family Orchidaceae; genus Cymbidium; species Cymbidium sinense. The sequence continues at coordinate 45,757,467 of CM038227.1, read as the reverse complement.
GAAGGTAGATAAGATCACGAGGAATGTTGGTGATGATTTTGAACTGCATTGGCCAGTTTAAGAGAGACGATTCAGTTGCATCTAATCAATGTTCAACTAAGAATATAATCACTAGAAGTTTTGATAATTTATAATGAATTGTCAAAGATAAATGCAAACCAAATTTTATAGTGTCCAAGCTCCCAAATAATTTATATTAGAGAAGGCACAACAAAAGCTTTATAATCAATAGTTCACCTATCTCACATGTGTAATGAATGTATACTTCTCATGACTCATCCCTAGATCATTGACCATAATAGACATGATAGTTTTAAACGTGTTATATTAGTGGTTATTTAGCCAAGCCTTTTGCCATTGTTGCGTGCTAGAAAACCAGTCGCGGTAGAGTGAAAGTTTACGCCTTAGCCTTGTCGATTAGTCCAAAGACACGTAATTAAAGAGAGCATGAGACACTAAGCTTTTAACGTGGAAAAACCTCAAAAGGGGAAAAACCATAGCAGAAAAGCTTCCACTATGTATCTGCTTTGAGTACAAAGTCTTCGATTGATTCTGAGAATTGCATATGAGAGAGACCAGTGTATGATGATCGTTGTAATAGTTCTTTGGTAGTAGGTGAGATGTAGGAGACAATGGCGATGAAAGTGGTAGGTGATGGCCGTCGGCGAGGGATGTGACCTTGTTTAGAAGATCTTCAAGCTTCAGAGCTTCTTCTTCCTCCTTGCTTCTTTCCTCTTCTTCCTTGCTCGGACTCTTCCTCTTCTTCTGACTCTTCCTTCTTCCTTCCGGACTCATTGGCAGTGGGATTAGCGGCGGTAGTCGGCGGTGGTGGTTGACATCGGCGGTGGCCTCCTCTTCTTCCACCTCTTCTTCTTCACTTCTTCCTCCCTTGGATAGAGTTATTTATAGATGGGAGGAGGCGTTTACGTAATTTATGCAAAGTCCTGCCACTCCTCTTGATGGACGGCTTAGAATGGTTCCTTGATCATTTGATGTATTTTGAGCATTTGGATGCCCAAATGAAGTCGAATTATGAGATCTTAGGCTCGTTAGATCCGGCCATCGATTCGATTTATATCACTCTATATTTAAGAGCTATTTTGGGATGTAATTGATATCCCCAAGATTCCAAGGATATTTCAAGTCTTGTCTTTTCGACTCGAAATCAAACTGATATTAAGATTCGGACTTTGATTAGCGGTATTTTGAGCACCATATCAGCCATGATTAAGTTTCAATTGAGGGAGCTCTTATGCGAGGAGATTTAAAATGAATGATTCATGAATTAAAAAATAATAATTAAATAATATTTAAAATCTCTTTTTATTATATAGTATTTTTTATAATATAGTTTAATTGAATGATATTATCTTATATATATATATATATATATATATATATATATATATATATATATATATATATATATATATATATATATATTTGCGTGCATATAAAATTTATAGTTTTTATTTCTTTTAATACATGACTTAAAACTAATATTTTTATATATAAATATAAAAAATATTCAAAATATTTTTTTGAAATAAGTTTGAATCAATTCCTATATACACTAAATAATGTCATTTTCATTAAAAAGTAATTTAGAAATAAATAAATAAGTATACATATATATACATAATATCTAATTCTTTAATATTACATAGCACTTTTATTAAATTTTTTAAAAGTATTATATTTATCAATATCAAATTTTAATACTTAAATTCATTAAGAATTATGTATTATTCTCTCTCTCTCTCTCTCTCTCTCTCTCTCTCTACCTATATATATATATATATATCGCTTAAAAACCCCAATAGACCGCTACTGCCGGGATGCAACTTTATTTCCCGCCAGTGCGAAACGAAGTGGTGCTGGGAGAGAGCAGGAGAGAGGAAGGGGAATGGAGAAGGGTTTGGTCTCGATCGATAGATGGGGCGACGGGAGCCAGGCCTATTTCCTCACGCACCTCCATGCCGACCACACCAATGGCCTTTCCTCTAAATGGTCAAGAGGAACCCTCTTCTGCTCTTCACTCTCCGCCAAACTTTTCCCTTCCAAGTTTCCAGGCTTCAATCTGTCGCTGATCAGGGTTCTTGAGGTCGGAGTCACCCACCTCGTGCTTCTCCGCTCACCATCCTCCGGATCGGAGGTCCGTCTCCTTGTAACACCTATCGACGCGCATCATTGCCCAGGTAATTATTTTTTTATACAGGATCATTATTAGATTTAGTGATCTGTCCTTACTGTTCTGTTTGATTTGAAGGAGTTGAAAGAGGGAATGAAAAGAAAATGGAAATAGCAATTATATATTGGAATTGGCTTGAAATAAGTTTTCACCAATATCTCTCTCACAGTGGGGCTGTCTTGCTGTTTGATTTTCTTTTAAATTCGACAGCTTATTGGCAGGGGAAAGCTGCGGGATTTGTAACGGTGCACCATCTTAATTATGCTATCCAATTCTCAAGTATTAATTATAACCACCCTATACTTTTAATTCATAACAATATATTTTCCAAGCTAGTTGGTGCTAATATGGCTTTTAAAATCAGCTAGCGCTTATTTTCAAATAAATTTTGGATGAAAAACTCTAAATGGAATATGAAACATTGATTATTATTTCAGAAGCCATTCTCATTTCGATTCAAACAAATTTATAGTCATGATGGTATGTTTAAATGAAATAATCAATTACTCCAAAATTATATGAGATTGGATTTGTTTGGCACTTAATCGAACTGAAATTCTTTAGTTCGTCCAAGGGGCTAAACACCCTTTCCCCCTCTCCTGCTCTATTATGTATGGGACAGTGTCGGCTCTAGGTTTTCGCCTTACTAGCAGAATTTTAGTCCATATCCACTTCCAGTTCGTGATGAGATGCTCTAATTCGTGATTAGTTCATGAAAATTTTGTTGATAAAACTTCTCGAAGCTATTGTGGCATTTACAATAAACAAATCATGAGTCATTCGGGACATTAGTTTGCTATAAGGAAAGAGAAGATTTTACTAAAAAAACAGTGAAGTTCTGTCATTGATTTTTTGCTATCTTAAAAATTGATTCGCACGTCTTCTTATTGTTACTTGCACAAGCATTCAATTGATGAATCATCATTGTTGTTATTTTGATCTCACTGAGATGAACAAATTCATATCAAGATTGTGTTCAATCATCACTATCGTTCAATGGTGGTAAAACATATCCTATGCTTTCAATTTTGCTTAGATTATTTTACTATTACTTTTTGATTCATCAACTCAATCACATTTATGATGTTGAAAGCTTTAAAATGGTGCATTCAATTTTCACACCAGAGATTTCACAGTCATCATAAGTTGCTAAATCACTATTAGACCACCACCACCAATCGGCTGCCTAGTTTGGCCATGATTTGGGCGAGTTGATTGTCTCGGCTTGAAGGCATGATTGTCCCTCCACTTTTTTATTTATTTAGGATGCAACCTGATGCTTTTGTTGTTGATAAAAAATATGAAATATTTCAGAATAATTCAAAACAAATATCAGATTACCTCCATTGATATCTATTTTAGGATTAGTCAACATAAAGATCAAATTATCCTCTTTAATATTTATTTTTATTTATTCATATTTAGAATTGGAAGCATTCAAAATTGTAGAGAATATGGAGTTTTGACTATTTTAGATACACAAAATGACCACCTTAGTGCTCTTAAACTCATCATATGTCTCCTAATATATGCTGATTGAAGCTTGCAACATCTTTCTTCAATGTTCTATGTGAGTCACTTATATATTTTTGGCATTCGTCGTTCATTGATAGTCGACATCGGCTTTGTTGATTGCCCAATCTTCTTTTCTATAAAGAGAGTAATTGAGTCAACCACATCTTATTGTTTTTCACTTTTTTTGTCTTCAGACATTTGCTGAGCAACCTTTATTGATCGACATCCAACTCTTAATGCTTGTCGGTACCTATTAATTGACACTTAATATCCATTGATTGATATCACGTGACTTCCAATGGAAGGCCTTTTATCAACATTTTAACTTACATTTAGTCATTGTCCTTCATAACATTTTTTATTGATGCCCACCATCCTATAATTACCTTAGGAGACATACTTCAACTTATTAGTCTTATATTTTATATTTTCTTCTCCAATTGCGAGCATGGGTGAACCATTGTAATTTCAAATGAAAACTAGTGAATCTATTTTCCAAGAGGATTTGAAAGCTAAGAAGGTTTTGAGAAAAACATCTATATTCTTAGAAGATGTTGAGGCCGAGAGAGAACTTGGAAAAGGTTTTGAGAAAAAAACCCTCTAGAACCAAGAGACTATCACGACTCAAAAACATAACCTTTATATCGAAGTGTGTCATATCATATCCAATACACAATAGATGCTACCCAAATTCTATTGAAAGTAATTCTTCTTTTTTTAGTAATAACACAGAGCCACTAATATCATCATAAGTATTATAAAACAAAAATCATCAAGGTTCATTTAGTTTATATCTCATATTATACAATCAAAAGATCCATGTATAATAATTATTCTACATATCTCTCTATTCATCATAAAATGATATCATTATATTGTAAAAGTGAATAACTATAGTCTAATAAAAAATATACCTATAAATAAGAACTTATAATTTCTATTTCTAATCAACTTGCTTTTTATAATTTTTTTATTTCGTGAAAGCAACAGATGCAAATGTCAATAATTTATGATTTTGATGCTTAATTTGGCATCACTTTCTTGAAACACTCCTAATCAGAGTAAAAGTGTACTGCATCAAATGTCTATCTTTTGTAATTGACATTCTCTATCTATATAAATTGATTTTGTAAGAGAGGGAGCCAACCTTTTTAGTTTGACCACTCTTCTTCTAGTAAGTTACATCTTATAGAAAGAGTTCATCCCATAACTTAATGGGATATCCACATATTAAGGAGAGGTTCTGAGTAGAGAGCTAAAGAGATGGGGCTTATACTCATATTTTTGTTGAGTTATTTTATTAATATAATTTGTGTGTTTCGTGCTTTAGGATTAAGAATCTTGATTAATAATCTTAATTCATTGACACTTGCTCAACATATTTATCAGATCTTTTTCTAACTTTTTGTCAATGCTAATCAATCAACCAGCCCCATGATTTTTCTTTATCTAGATTTTTCACATGAAAAGTTTGGTGTCCTTTAAGCTATATAATTTTATATCTTTCTATATGTGTATGTACAAGATTTTCATTCAAGTTTAGATACAACTCTCAATCTCCATTATGGCTAATTTCCTAGGTGCAATAAGTGTTAATATGAAAAGAATTTTTTTTTTAAACTTGATTAGTCTTAAATGTTTCAAATACTTATCTATTAAAATTATTAAATATTCTTCTTATGTTTTATCTGAAAAATATGTTATTTTGTTCAATATTATCATGAAAAAGTATAAAAATAGAGAATATATATATATATATATATATATATATATATATATATATATATTTTTTTTTTTTATTTTTTTTATTTTTTTTTTTTTTTTGAATATATTATCTTTACATATACTTAACTTATTAAACCGTTAAAAAATGTGTTGGTTAAGCATAACATATAGTCAAAATGGATGCCATTTTTGTTACAGGGACTTGCATATGATGGTGCATGAGATGATTAGGCATTTGTAGGATTCCTTCTTGACAAGGAACGAGAAAATGGTTTCCTACATGAGAAAGCATGAGGAATTAAAAATTAAGTGGTTTTTTATTAGAAAAGATTAAAAATAAAGCTAATTTATTTATATATGATTTAAGGCTATTAAAATGTGTTATTTTAATAAGAGTTGGGAAGATTATGGTGCAATACTACTATTTTTGAAGAATTGGGCGACAGATCATTAAATACTTGACTCTTTGGTGGTATAAAGAAATTTCTTATTTTGTGCATTAAGTTGTATGCCACTTTTTATAGTAATTTTTTTCTTAGATGGCCTATATTTGTTATCTACAGCATATTTCTCCCTTGTTACTTTCCCTTAATTGTCATTAGGGGGACTCTTTTGCCTCTAATTTATGAGGTTGGACAGGTGCCGTAATGTACTTGTTTCGAGGTGAATTTGGATGTGTGCTCCACACAGGAGATTTTCGATGGGAGATCATGAATGAAAGGGCAGTGATGGCCAAGAAAACGCTTATGGATGCTCTAGAGGGAAGTAAAATTGATGTTCTCTATTTGGACAACACTTATTGTCATCCTTCATTTTCATTCCCCACCAGGGAGGTGGCTGCCCAACAGGTTCACTTCTTATTTCTTGAAGTAGGTGTTGTATTATATTGCACGCTTCGTTAATCCTAATGTTATGACTTTGCATGTCATGGTACTGTGTTTGTCTTACTTATGTGTCATTTTTGGTTCATAGTGGCTTTTATCATCATGATTTATTAAATTTGAGTGCGAGGATTTATTCACTAATTGGAAGGAGATTTCCATTTTGGTTGAAATCTGAAAATTGTCCCTTTACTATTCATATGTCATCAGTTTAGTCCTGTAGTATCACTTTTTTCCAAAATTGTCCTTTGTCTACACAAAATTGATTTTGCATTATTAAGAGATCAAATTGGGATCAATTTTGTATCCTAGTTTCTATATGATGGGTCATTTTAGATCAATTCTATATAACTTAAGGACTAAATAGGAGAAATGTTATATTTGATATTAAATTGGTTACACTTAAATGGTCGAGAGATTAGTTTTGAATTTAATCTTTTCCATTTATGTTCTTTTAGATTTGATATAAGTTGTGCTTTGTTTTGTTTCAATTGGACATTATCTTGGTCAATATTATGAACTTGCAAAGTAGTTTAACTTAGTTTTTTTTTCTAAAGTTTCCATTTGTCAATCTGGTCTTCATTCAATTGGATTTTTTTGTCAATATTAATGCTTGTTGCTTACATGAAAAACAAAACATAGCTCACTTGGTGTCAATTTCTTCACACCATCTAATAAAATTTTCATTGGTTTGCATCTTATTTTGGCATCTCAACCTGGGCAAAGCTATGCTTTACAGGCCTTAGTAGTGCATATGATGCTCCTATTTGTCCTTTTCTAGCGATATAATGCTGTGTCCTAAATCAACACATGCTATGACCTTGCCTAGTTGAATGTTTATTCTTATAAAGATTGCATAGTAATTCTTATAGAGAGCCAAACAATACAATATATAGTAGTTATTATGGATCTTCAGCTCACATGTACAAAGAAAATAGTTGAGGTATTCTTGAAGAATATCATTGAACTTAAAAGGAGATAAGTGAACAATTTCTTAGAATTGGTTGTTAAATAATGCATGCAAGTTGAAATTAAAAGCTGAAACAATTAATGTGTTAGCAAAATGATAGACTACATCAAGTAGATTGTCACACCTTAGATTTGGAAGGCGATATACCCCAGCGATAAGGGATACAATGAGAGGTTATGAAAATTTATTTTGTACTCACAAGAATAAAGCTCATACACAAAGAATACAAATAGTAAGTGCAATCAATGGAAAAAATAAATATTATTTCATTTCATAAATAAAGTTCAAAATATAGATACATTAGAGGAGATATAAACAACAGCTAATGAAAATAAAATTAAATGAAGCAACAATAGAAATTAATTTCCCCAACCCCGAAAAATACAAATAAAGCTACTAAATAAACATAAAAATACTAAAGGAACTATTATTGTTGATGAAACTACTCCTGTGGTGAGGTTCCACCTTGCATTTTGGTAGAACCTATTATAAGAAAATTTTATCATGAATGAGTTTGATGATTCAAACTTATTAGGTAACTCCTTTCATTGAAAATTAGGGGTGTGCATTTAGTTTGATTGGATGGTTTGAATGATGAATTTTAAAAACCAATTGGTTTTGGATTCTCTAAAAATTAGACCAAACTGACCAAACATAATATAAAACCAAACAAACCAAATAGCAATTTGGGGATTATTTTTAAAATAGGCTTAGTGTTAATCTTAATTAGGTGTTTAGGCATCAAAAAAATTTATTTATGAAAATCCTTATTAAACTGGACGGAGTATGGAGTACGTGACGGTCGTCCGTCAAACGGACGGTAGGATTTTTTCGGTGGCGAGAGAGAGAGAGAGAGAGAGAGAGAGAGAGGTATAGCGGTTTTTTTTTTTTTTGCTTTGGTGGGAGAGAGAGGGGGAGGGGTTTTAATTAATTTTTTAATTAATATAATTATTTAAAATATTTAAAATATATAATTTAAAAATATTTTTATAAAATATTTAATAACTAAATATTTATATATTTAGTTATTAATTAATTAATTATATATATATAATTAAATATATAATTTAAAAATATTTTTAATTATATATATAAATTTAGAAATTTTTTAATAATTTTGTTAATTAATATAATTATTTAAAATATATAATTTTTATTAATTTTATTAATATATAATTTAAAAATAATTAAAATATATAAATAATTAATTTTAATAAATAAATAAAGAAATAAATAAATTATATAAATATTTTATAAATTATATAAATAAAGTAATTATATTTATATATATATATATATATAAATTTATTTAGTTATTTATGTATTTAAAATATATAAATATTTTAAGTTATATAAATAATTTAAAATATTTAAAATATATAAATAAATAATTAGTTATTTATATATATATATATATTTATTTAATTAGTTATTTATTTATTTAAAAATATTTATTTATTTAAAAATATTTATTTATTTAAAATATAAAATTACTTAAATAAATTAATAAAAAATTTAAATTATATAAATACTTAGATATTTATATATTCTAAAATATTTAGTTATTTATATATATATTTATTTATTATATAAAGCCAATAAATTATATAAATAGCGTAGTCATCTCCGTGGTTATATGACGGAATTTCATAAATAAATTTTTTTGATGCTTAAACACCTAATTAAGATTAACACTAAGCCTATTTTAAAAATAATCCCTAGCAATTTGGTTCTGTTATTTTTGTTTGGTTTTGGATAAACCAAAGTTTACTATATTTTAAAACTATTTGTGAAATTTATATTCATTATGTAATTTTTTTGTATAATGAACAAGTAATAATCATATATATATATATATATATATATATATATATTAGAAAAACAATTAATTACTTTTATGCATTAAAAACATTTAAATTTTTATGATGGTTGAAAAAAATTATGAAGTAATGAATAAATTTGGTTTATTGGTTCCATCCAAAATTTTATTTAACAAACCGATCCAAAAATAAAAAAAACCAAAGTTTTCATTAATGAAAACCAAAATCCAAATTACTAAGTTCAAAATTGAACCAAATTACTCAAAAACTATAGTTCAGTTTGGTTTTTTGGTTAAAACCAAATAATGCACACCCCTATTGAAAATATAAATGACAAGATAGTGGGGTATACAACATGAATAACAAAAGGGGACACAAATCACTATATAATAACAAAATTCAATGTCATCATATTAACTTGTAACTACAATAATACAATGCATAAATGAGGCTAAGTACATGTTTTGAAAGAGTTTTAGTATGATGATGTTCATAACCATCCACATGAATAGAGGTAGTGGAGAAGCTAATTTGGTTTATAGTGTTGATTATTTTGATTAATATATTTAGAAATTTCCATAACTCTGTCTCAAGTTCAATTCTTCATGAGTAAAAAATACTTTAAAGTCTTATGACCAATGTAGATAATGCTTTTAATTTTAATGTAAAAATAACTAAGGCCAGCTCCAATTCATGAGTTGGATAGTCCTTTCATGTGCTTTGAGTTATTTAGAGACATAAGCTATCACTTTATCATGTTTCAGTAGGGCATAACCTAAACATTAATCTGAAACATCACTGTACATATATGTCAGAAGGAATGGTGAGATTAAGGCTGAAACAAAGTAATTCTTGAGCTTTTAAAAAAGTATCAGATGACTTAAACTTCACAAACTTTGCATCAGTCTAGTGAAATGTGCATCAATATTAGAAAGCCTTCAATGAATTTTAATAGTAACTAGTTAAGTAAAAAAAATTACAAATCTTTGTGATAGTGCTCGATTATGGGCAATCTATTATTGCTCTAATTTTAACAGGATTCACATAAATTCTTGCTTCACTAACAATATATCCAAAAAGACACCTCTCACATTCAAAACTTACATTTGGATAATTTTGCGTAGAGTTTATTCTTCTGAAAAACATATAATTCTACTCTGAGATGTTAAGTGTGCTCCTCTTTATTATTAGGGTAGGTTGTCATCAATGAATACGATTATGAAATGGTATAAACAAGAATGAATATTCTATTTATCAAGTCTATGAAAGCGACAAATGCGTTAGTCAAACCAAATGTCATTACCAAAAATTCATAATGGTCATATCGTGATCAAAAGCAGTCTTGGATAAATTTTTATTCGTAATCTTCAATTGGTGATATTCAAATCGAAGGTTGATCTTAGAAAATATGGAGGAACTTTGTAGCTAGTTAAATAAATCGTATATACAAGACAAAGGATACTTGTTCTTCACGATTTATTCAACTCTTTGTAGTTGACGCACAATCTCATGTTTCCATCTTTCTTTTTCACGAATAGGGTTGGTGCTTCCCAAGGTGAAACACTCGGTCTAATGAATCTTTTGTCAAGCAATTTTTGTAATTGAATCTTGAGGTCCTAGAGTTCAAAAGTGGTCATGTGATATGATGCCTTGATAATTGGAGTAGTATTTGTAATTAGATCTATGGTGAACTTGATCTCAGGATCAAGTAACAAACCAGATAAATCATCTTGAAACTCATCAACATACCCATGAACTATGAGCACATTGTCTAAACTGGCACAGAGCTTATTAGTGTCCACCATGCAAGCAAGATGATTAACACGCTTATGAGAGATCATCTTTGGAGCCTTAAGTGCTGATCTAGATAATATGTTGCTCTTCTAATGTCATTAAAAACTAAAAGGTGTTGAACCAGATATATGAAAGTTCACTTTGCTCTTATGATAGTTTATTACAACATGATTTTAAGGTAGCTAATCCATACCTAATATTTCATCAAATTCAATCATTAAAAATAGTATGCGTAACAAACAAATACACACTATTAAAAATAATATCACAATCATGATCACATTGAGTAATAGTCATAGATGAACCAAATTGCATGGTAATAGATGGATATAACTACAATTGAGAAACTTATATACTATATGTAAATTTATTTGATATGAATGAATGCAATGTCTTAAAGTAAAACAAAAATTTTGTTGGTTGCTTAAAAATATAAAGTATACATATCACCACATTGAGAGCTTCATAAGCCTCTGGTTATGTCATAGAAAATACTCATGGTGGGATTGCTGATCTGGGTTGCTAGATAGTGGTGGCTGATGTTGCACTATTATTGTTACCAGTATGGCATTGGATGGTGATATTGGTATTGCATGGTTGGAAGTTGTTGTTGATATGGTTGAAGTCCCAAAGATTATTATGATTACTGGTGAGGCTAAAATTAATATTGTTCTATATGTCACTTAGCATTAGATTTTTTCCACCTACTTTTATGTTGATGCTTGAAATTTTTTTCTCATACTACCATTAAATTTAACTGCGCTTGAGTCTTGTGGGGGCAATCATTGACCTTATGCTCTTTATGAAGCATTTGCCAATGATTAGGTTACAAGATTCTGTGTGCTATTAGCCACAGTGAAGACAGTGAGACTTTTGCGCTTGATGATTTTAATAGTGCTTCTTCGATAAAGTCTCAGAGGCTTGTGAGGATGTATTCTTCACAGATATTGATCTTTATTTCTACATGTATGGCTCAATCTACTAGCTCTCTAAGTGTAATGCAGTTATCAATAGATAAGCACCTTCTGATATCTTCTCTTAGGCTAAAAAGAAAATATTAAATCTTTTGGTTTTCTTATTGACTTGCTGAAGGAACAAATCGGACAATTTGGGTTAATTGAGACTCATATTTGCTAATGATCTTAAATCCTTGCTCCAATTTTTTAAAATCATAATCAATTTTAAATGATCCACCATTGGCAAATAATGTTCCAAAGATAATCCCTCGAATTTTTCCCATGGAGCCATTGCATTTGGTCCAAACGTATTACAATGATAACTCTCTCACCAATCATCTACATCTTAGCGTAATTGGAATGCTACCATATATAGCTTGCACTCTTCAGGGCATTTTATACCTTGGAGTCTTTTCTCAATATTATGGAGCCATGTATTCTCTTCAATTTGGCCTTACATTCTTTTAGAAGTAGGAGGATGAATCTTCAAAAATCTATTCAACACTCAATCTGACATTCTTTCATTAGCCTGAACAATCTATAGGCTTTTAATATTGTTGCGTGTCAGAAAACTTGTACCAGTGAATAAAACTTCACGTCTTAGTTTTGTATAAAATCCAATGATAGATAGGCGAAAAGAGAATAAACTCAGATTTATGTGAAAAATCTCAGGAAGAGGGTAAATCACGAAAGGTGATCTTCTATATATCAACTTTAGAGTACAAAATTTGAATATGCCCGATAGCGGGATTACAAGGTTATATGTGAGAAGCGATAATGAGAATTAGAGTGTTCCCTATGCAGTGATGGTTGGTATCGGTTGTTGGTGGCGATGAGATGATAATAGCCGATTGGCGATCGTGGTGATGTGACTTGACTTCTTTCTCTCCTTTCTCCTTCGCTCCCTCCCATGACAAGAATGGGTCCTATTATAGGATTTTGAGAGGGCATTTTTTCATTGTAGTCAAAATCCCAAATCACTCCATCGGGTTCATATTGATTCATTTGATCATAGATAGTTTTTTGGTGATTTGACTATTCAAATGACCTTTGATTTGAATGATCTTAGGTTCGTTGGATTCGTCTCGTCGAGTCGCTCGATTCGATTATAAGCACGTCAAATTTAGAAGTCATTTGATCATCCAATTAGTGTATCGAAATTTTTAGGTGTAGTCTTTAAGCTTAATTCGAGCTCATTTAAGCCATACTTCACCCAATTTTGGTGACGTTGAACTTCTCTTTTTGAGATATTTAATTATTATGCAAAATAATATATATACATTATTTTAAAATTTTATGTGTGATATATTATTTGCCCCCTTATTGTTGGATGATAAAACTCATTTCATTTAAAAATATATTAATTTTTTAAAAATAAAATCACTTTAGCTAAAAATTATTAGAATTTATAATTAATATATATATATATATATATATAAATGTATCAAATTCATTTATTTATTTACTAATTAGTTATTATATTTATTTATTCTATTTTATTTTATATGTATAAAGTAATAATTTTTATAAATATACAAATTATTTTATCATTTTATATTATTATATATATTTTTGGGTGGCTGTTTGATTTGAAAGAGAGGGGTCACAGGCCCCTCCATATTATTTTTTATTTATTATTATTTTTGACGTGAGAGAGAGAGAGAGAGAGAGAGAGAGAGATTGAAAGAGAGGAGGTAGTGGGCTCCACATTTTCTTTTGTTCTCATTTTATCATGTGAGAGTAGGAGAGAGAGAGAGAGAGAGAGAGAGAGAAGATGTAAAGAATTTTTTTTTTTAATGAAGAATATAAAGAGTTTTTTTAATGAGGAATGTGAAGAATTTTTTTATTTAAAATATGAAGAACTTTCTCTTCTCTTTTTTTTTCCCTATCTCCCGTTTATATATATATATATATATATATATATATATATATATATATATATATATATATATATATATATATATATATATATTGATATTGAAGAAGGCGGTATTAATCTTGAATTAGATGATACATTGAAGTCATGAAATCGAGTTATGAAGATCAAATATTTCATGGTGAATATAGCGGCATCTTTAAGGTTAAAGAAGTTATAGCCTTAGAGGATCAGTTGGCCGAGTGCAGGATTGACCTGTCGACTATGACGATTTTCCTTTCATTTCAACGTTAGGAGGTTGATAGGACTCGAGATGAGCTAGTGGATGCTCGAGCTAAAATAAATCAGACTACGAAGACCTTAGAAGCCGTCAATACTAAGATACAGATTTTAGAGGCAGAGAACAAGGCATTACTAGCACAGATCATGGAGAAAGAGAATATAGAAGTTGACTCAAACTTGAAGATTATAGAGAGCTTCAAAAATTCTACGGCCTTCAAGTGTATAATTCAGGATTGAGTTCAGGAAGCTCGTGATCATATCTACGACATTGAGGTGAAGGATTTGGAACGTCAGCTTCTTGAAGAAGGTTTTATTCGTGTCTTTTTGAAAGAGACCCGTCTAGTTCATCACAAGACAGGTGCAGATATTGAAGGCCTTTTATCGAGTCAAGTTTTTGAAGATTCTTCTCCGGGGGATGACTCAGAGAGCGCTTCTTCCTCTTTTTTTTAGTGATAATAGTGAAGATGTGGATGTTGTTTAATTATATATTTATTTTATTTGTATTTCAATTTGAGATCTTCTTAGTAGATGGCATATCACGTTTATGTATGTGTCATAGTGCTTTGAAATTTTATTTTAGAATAAAGTTGTTGATGTTTAAACTGATTTAGGCTGTATACCAGAAAGTTATTTAGTGACGTTAGCCTGTATATTTTAAGTGAAAATCCAGGAATGATTTCCAACCCATCCGAAGTTGTTTGTCTGAGTTTTGCTCGATGCATTAACTTGTGTGGAGTAGGTGTGAAGTTTTATATCCGAGGTTGTTTGTCGAGTCTTATTCGATGGCGTTAATTTGTTAGTAGATGTGAAGTTTTGACTATCGAGGTTGTTTGTCGAGTTTTACGATGGCGTTAAACGTGTGTGGAGTGAAAGTTTTGACATATCCAGGTTGTTTGTCGAGTCTTCGATGGCGTTCTTGTGTGGGTAGGTCAGTTTTGACTATCGGAGGTTGTTTGTCGAGTCTTTGATGACATTAACAATGAGTAGGTGTGAAGTTTTGACTATCGAGGTTATTGTCGAGTCTTCGATGACGTTAATTGTGTGGGTAGTGCAAAGTTTTGACTATCGGAGGTTATTTATTGTCTTTTCGATGGCGTTAACGCGTGGAGTAGGTAAGTTTTGACCTATCCAGATTGTTTCGAGTCTTCTCTATGGCGTTAACTGCGTGTAGGTGTGAAGTTTTGACCTATCAGGGTTGTTTGTCGAGTCTTCTCGATGGCGTTAACTGCGTATTAAGGTAATGAAACCACCAAAATAATTTTCTTTCTTCTTGTTACTATTATTTTGATTTATCATTTTTTTTTCAAACAAAAATATGAAACATCAAAATATAGAGTTCAATTTGAATGTTACATAGCAAATTCATTGATAATATCTTCGTAGGTTCTCAGCATTCCAAGTGCGCGGAAGAGTTTTTCCCTCTGAATCTTTGAGCTTGAAAGTTTCTGGTTTAACCACAGCAACCACCACATAAGGTTCTTCCCAAAGAGGTGAAAGTTTGTTACGTTGTGGTTCTTTTCCTGCAGATATTAAACTTCGTAGAACTAGATCTCCAACGTTGATGGGTCTGGGTTTCACTCTCTGATTGAAGTGACGTGTGATCTGTTGATGATAGACAACATTTTTGAAGCTACTTCCCTTATTTCAGGCAATAAATCCAAATGATATCGGAGTTTTTCTTCATTATTTGTTGCATCAAAAAATTGGACCTTTGAACTGGTGATACTGATGTCAACTGGAATAATTGCCTCCATCCCAAAACACAAATTATAAGGTGTCTCACCAGTTGGTGTTCTTATAGTTGTTCGGTAAGCCCATAATACATTAAGGAGTTTGTCCACCCATTGCTCCCCAGCCTTATCCAAACGTGTCTTCAAGCCTTTTAGAATTGTTCAATTCGTGACCTTAATTTGACAATTTATCTGAGGGTGTGCTATAGCTGTATGAATCAATTGAATGAGTAAATCTTTGCAGAAGGATGTGAATTGTTTTCCTGTGAATTGAGTCCCGTTATCTGTTATAATTTTAGCTGAAATTTTAAAACGACAAATAATATTTTTCCAAACAAATTGTTTAGTATTGGCTTTTGTGATTTTTGCTAATAGTTCTGCCTCAACCCATTTAGTGAAATAATCTATAGCCATAATGATGAATTTTCATTGTTTAGTTGCAATAGGCAGTGGTCCCATAATATCTCTATTTCTCATTGAGCGAAAGGCCAAGGGCTCTGGAAAGATGAAAGTTCGGTCGATGGAATGTGGTTGAGATTAGAATGCATCTGACAGTTATTACACTTTTTTACAAAATCTAATGCATCACTTTTTATTGTAGGCCAGTAAAACCCTTGTCTCAGGATTTTGTGGGTGAGTGCTCTGCCCCTTATGTGTTCTCCATAAATACCTGAATGGACTTCTCGAAGTGCATACTCTACTTCGGATGGTGGCAGACATTTGAGATATGGTCTTGTGAATGATCTTTTGTATAATTCATCACCAATAATGTTGAAGTTTGCGGCTTGTCGTCGAATACGGATGGCGACAATTGGATCTTCTGGTAGAGCTCCATCACATAAAAAGGCGAATATCGGATCACTCCAAGAAACTTGTCTTGATTCATCAATAGACTGTATTTCCCAAGGTCCTTGTATGCTAGGAAAATGAATGTCTTCTACATACTTTCTCTTGTAAATGTCAGAAAATGTTGAAGTAATAAGCTTTGAAAGAGCATCAGCTCTAGCATTTTGAGTTTTCGGAATGTGAATGATATGATATTTACTTATTCGAGATAGAAGAGATTTCACTATATGAAGATATTGTGTCAGATGATGATTATGAGTGTTGAAATCCCCCTCAATTTGGGAAACTATAAGTTGCGAATTAGTGTAAATTATAAGATTTTGAACTTCACAATCAATAGCCAATTTTAGCCCTGCTACTAAAACTTCGTATTCTGCAACATTGTTAGTAGCCGAAAACTTTAAACGTAGTTCATATTTAAGAACATCCTGTTGAGGAGAAATGAGTACAATTCTTGTTCCAACACCAGAGTTTTCAGATGTTCCATCAACAAATAAAATCCAATGTTGCGATATTGAATGAGAAGAATTTATTTTAATAAAATTTGGGATGGTGCATTCAACAACAAAATCTGCTAATACCTGAGATTTGATATCTGGCCTAGGCAAAAAGTGAATATTAAATTATCCCAATTCAACTGACCATTTAACTAATATGCCAGAAGTTTCTGGTTTTTGGAGGATAGTTTTGAGTGGAAGTTGTGTGTAAATGCCGATAGAGTGAGCTTGAAAATATGGGCGTAGCTTTCTTGTCGAACACTAATGCTAAAACCATTTTATCTGCTAAAGGATAACGTCCTTCTACGTCAGATAGAATTTTACTAATGTAATAAATTGGTCGTGGCCCCCCAGCCTCCTCACGAACCAATACTGAGCTTATTGCATGATGCGAGATAGCGAGATATAAACAAAGCATTTCTCCCAAGATTGGCTTTGATAATAATAGTGGTGAGGACAAATATTTTTTTGAGCTGCTCAAATGCAGTTTGACATTTATCAGTCCATTGAAAATCATTATTTTGAGCACTCTTGAGTATTCTAAAGAACGGTAAGTATTTATCTCTCATTCGGGCCAAGAATGGAGATAAGGTCATCATCCTCCCGTTCAAGCGTTGCACCTCCTTTATGCTCTTTGGGGGCACCATATCTTG
Organism: Cymbidium sinense; assembly: GCA_021442155.1. Taxonomy (NCBI): domain Eukaryota; kingdom Viridiplantae; phylum Streptophyta; class Magnoliopsida; order Asparagales; family Orchidaceae; genus Cymbidium; species Cymbidium sinense. Next base: position 45,739,731 of record CM038227.1, on the reverse strand, counting down.
TATAGCTTTAATCTTTTCTCGGTTAGCCTCGATTCCTCGATGAGTGATCATAAATCCTAAAAATTTTCCAGATGTAACTCCGAAAGCACATTTAGAGGGATTTAAATATATATTATACTATTGAAGAAGCTTGAAACATTGTTCAAGATCATTAATGTGTTTTATCCTTTCAGTACTTTTAATCAACATATCATCCACATACACTTCCATAGTATGATCAAGAAGAGTTTTGAAAACTTTATTCATTAGGCGTTGATACGTGGCTCCTGCATTTTTCAATCTAAATGACATTACTCGATAACAATATAACCCTTTATCAGTTTGGAAAGTATTGGCTTCTTCATCATCTGGATTCATCTTTATTTGATTATATTCAGAGTAAAGTATCCATAAAACTAAGCATTTGATGACCTAAAGTGGCGTCGACTAACTGGTCTATGCGCGGAAGAGGAAAATTGTTCTTTGGGCAAACTTTATTAAGATCAGTATAGTCAACACACATTCTCCATGCCCCACTAGTCTTTTTCACCTGGACAACGTTTGCTAACTAAATAAGATAATGCACTTCTCATATGAATGCTGCGTCCAAGAGCTTATCAACTTCCTGTTCAATTGCTTGTAGACGATCTGGAGCGAATTTTCTTTTCTTCTGAATGATGGGCTTGAATTCTAAGTTAATTTTGAGGGAATGAGATATTACCCCAGTATCAATTCCTGGCATATATCTTGGACTCCAGGCAAAAATACCCTAGTTTTGACGCAAAAAATTGATGTACTCCTTTCTTTCATCCTCAGAGAGCAATGAAGCCACTTGCACTATTTTTGAGAGATATTCTTCTGATAAAGGGATGCTGATCAACTCTTCGACTGGTGACGCTCTCTGTAGTATTTCTTCATCTCTTAAATCAAAGTTTTCGATGCTTAATGTTATTGAGGGTTGTGGTCGGGCCTACCTCAAGTAATAGGTTTGTGCTATCTGCTGGTTGCCATGAACCTCTTCTATTCCATTAAATGTTGGAAATTTTATTTTCATATGAGGTATGGAAGCAATAGCGCCAAAAATTGATTGCAAGGAACTTCCAAAGATAGTATTATAGGTTGACTTTGATTTAACTATCATAAATTGAATGTGTGGCTTGTTTAGGGAATTCCCCAAGAGTAACTGGAAGTGTTATAGTTCTTCTACCTTCGGATTGATTAGCCATATAATACTGATAGCTTAGAGTTTTTCTTTTACAAGACCCAGTTTTAAGAATGCCAAGTATAATAATACATCAATAGAGTTACAATTGTTAACCAAAATTCTCTTAACATTATAGCAAGGATCTCCAATCCCCGCGTTGATAATTAAGAGATCTTGATGTGAAGTTTGTATCCTTTTGAAGTCAGAATCATCAAATACGATAGACTGATCAATTCGTGATCTCTTCATTCTAGGCTCTTCTGGTGTAGTGAGTAGAACTTGATAAGAAAATTGTGATCCGCCAGCGATAGTTTCGATTTCTCCGACTATTTATCGATCTTCTTGCGGTTGTCTTGGTTGCTGTCTTGGTTGGGGTTGATTTTGCCCTCTCATAAGATTATTATTATTTCTTTGTTGGTTTTGAACAAATTATCGAAGGTAGCCATGTTGTAACAATCTTTCGATTTCTTTTTTTAGATGTCTACAGGCCTCAGTGATATGTCCATATCCTCGATGAAAATAACAATATTGATCTTGATTTCCAGTGTTCGGCCTTAGGGAATTAGGTCATTTGATATTATTTTCATTTTGATGAACCATTAAAATGTTTGTGCGAGAGGCATTTAATGGTGTATATTCTTTTTGCGGGCAAAGCTCATGCAATGATTGGGTAAGCTTAGGAGACATGTTCTAAAACTTCTGGCGATCATGCTTTTTTGTTGAGATGCGTGAAGATTGTTATTTGCATCTCCTTTACGCTCAGAAGGATGTTCAAATTGCTTCTTATGAGCATTGATGGCCTCATCTGCCATGATCTGTGCCTCTACTCTATGTATGAGGTCTCTACAAGAAGGAATTGTTTCTCTCATCAATGATGAGTAGAAAGGTCCAGGCCTTGGCCTCCCAGAAAAACATCTAGTAACAATTCAAGGTCTACTCCTGAAATTTGTCGAGCTTCACTTGAGAATCTTTGAAAATACTCTTTTAGTATTTCTCCTTCGTTTTGACATATTTCAGAAAGGTGAGATGGATCTTTAATGGTTCGTTGATTTGAAATGAATTGTTTGACAAAGAGTTTGGCTAAATGAGAGAAGTTGGGAGTGCTCCCTTGAGGGAGGGAATAGAACCACATACGAGCTTGTCCTTTGAGAGTACCCGGAAAAATTGACAGAGTAAAGTATCAGAGGCTTGTTGGATGTGCATAATAGTCCTATAATGATCAATGTGCTCATAAGGATCAGAAGTCCCAGGCTTCATGTTAGGTAATTTAAACCCCATCGGGATGGGTTGATGAAGAATTGAATCATGCAAAGGAGAAGATTCTTGAATGCTCCGACGAGGAATGAATTGTCTATCTCTTTGAGAAAATTCTTCTGGACCAGATGCAACTCATTTCTAATGGCTGGGATGTTCCATAAAAGCGGGTGATTCAACCGAAAAAGGCGGGGATTGAAGGTCGGTCGGACGACATAAGAATGGTGAGTTGAACTAGCAGTATCATCAATATCCATATTAGAATGACGTTCATAGGGAGTTTTCACATGATCATGAGGGGGTTCTTCATTAGTTTCTCCAACAAAATCAACTCTATCATGTTGTCGATATCGTTGATTTGCACTAAGTTGTGGTGCCCTTCTCGGTTGTCCAGCTCTTAGTAAATGCTGAAGGATTTGAGCATGTTATTCCTCCATTCTTCTCACACGCTCCTCAAAGGTAAGAAGTGTTTCACCTGGTTGGTGGTTTTGATCTTGTTGGGAAATTTGGTTGTCTGACATGATGAAGTAATGATAATCATTCCTGATTTCGTCAACTGTTGCTTCAGAAAACTTCGGTAGTAAATAAAACTTCGTCTTAGCTTTGTATGGAAATCTAACATAGATAGTTGAAAGAGAATAAGAAACTTTAGAATTTTTTGTGGAAAAACTCAGGAAGAGTAAAAATCACTGCTTGAAAGATGTTTCACTATATATCAATTTTAGAGTACAAAGTTTGAATCTTCGATAGCGGGATTGAGGTTGTATGTGAAAGCACGACATAATTCAGAATGATTACAGTCTGACGGAGTTGGCATAACGGTTGTTGGTAGCAGTCGACGATGATAATAGGCGGTGATCGGCGACAACGGTGGTGATGATGAACTTTGAATTTCTAACTCTCTTTCAACTTTCTCCCAAGTTCGCTTCTAGCTTCTCCCATTTTCATGACAAGAATGAGGTTCTATTTATAGGATTATAAGAGGGCATTTTGGTCATTGTAATCAAAAAAAACACTCTATCGGACGGTTCATATCGATTCATTTGATCAGATAATTTTTTAGTGATTTGACTATTCAAATGACCTTTGATTTGAATGATCTTGAGTTGTTGGATTACGTCGGCATTTCGATTACTATAAGCGTCAAATTTAGAAGTCATTTGATTATCCAATTAGTATATCGAAGTTTTCAGGTATAGTCTTTAAACTTAATTTGAGCTCATTTAGGCTATACTTCACCCAATTTTGGTGACGTTGAACTTGTCTTATTGAGATATTTAATTATTATGCAAAATGACATATATACATTATTTTAAAATTTTATGTGTGATATATTAAATACTAATATTAACATGAGTTGCTATGTTGAGTATTTATTACACTTGAACTACTCGGACAACAAAACTTGATGGTTTTATCCGAGTAACTAGTCATACTCGTTGAGTTGATTGCTGCACTGCTTATGTAATTTAAGCATTAATATTTATTTACAATTCTTGCATGATATTTTGTGTGACCATCTCCACGAGGACAACGACATCAAGAGTTGCAGCTCTAGTAGTTGCCACAGGTTGAGCAGTAGTACGATGATTTGTAATCGTGGTTGTTCAGGGATGTGTTTAGTTTCCGCAGTGGCTCTCAGACCATCAATTGTGCAGCAATACCTTCTCTTTTTGGCGTCATTCTATATGAATATAACACTAGAAAACTAAAATAAAATAAAAAACTTAATACATATATAAATAAATAAATAAATATATATATATATATATATATATATATATATATATATATATATATATATATATATATATATATAAGATAATATGATATAATAATACCTATTTAATATAACTATAATAACCTATCCCTCTACCCAATTCTAACAAAAACAAGAAATATTAATTACCAAACCTAGGCTCTTATGTTACTCTGTCAAATTCCATTTTGCCAGGGTGTTCGTAAGGGTAAAACACAAATTTCTTAAAGCGATAGCCTTTTTCAAAATTTCAAGCCTAGCACTTTATAATAAAGTTGAATCTAAGACGGTAAAAAATTTTCACACTGAAATCAAAATTTAATTCACCATAAAATTATTTTCTTTACATGCCTGTTATCCCTATTTACAATCACCAAATAGAATCAAATTAAACCTCTCATAAAGGAACCAATGACTTCAGAAACAATTTTGAGGAGGCTACAACAAGGAAGCTTGGAATTGCTACATTCCTTTATGAGCATTCACATATATAGAAAGCACTGCTTACTACGGTGAGCAATCACAATTGCAGGATTCGGAAGGAGTTGTAAGTAGAAACAATGGAGCTGCAAGTTTAGGACATGTAAAATGAAAAAAAAAACCAAACAGAAAAGATTCAAAAAATATGAACTCAGGCACAATACGAAGTAATTGTAAGACTAAAATTGTTGCCTTATGATAGGATGACATTATAGTGGTATTACGAGTAATTGGTTAAAGGAGTAGATGACTTGTAGAATTAAAGTTAATTGGTTAAAATGGTGGTATTACGAGTAAAAAAATATCATGGAAATTAAAATGGTAAATGTTATAAGATTGCAATTGGGGTTGTTAATATTATTTAAATTAAGTATTGGCTAGCAAAGAAATTGTATCATTTAAGCTAAATGTTGTAGGACAGTGTGGGCTCCGAAAATTCGCCACTGACTTCTCAATTAAGAGAGTATGATTTATGCGTCAATGGAATTTTTAGAAGGTAGATGGGATAGTAGATATGACACTATCTAGAGATTTCACTCTCATTTTGTGAGAACTTTAGATCTAGTTCCAGGTTTCCTATAAGCACAAGTACCTATAGTTAATTACCCCTCTCAATGCTAAGAGAGAATTTTCGATTAAGGCTAGTCATTAGGTTGCTAAATGCGTAGCATATAGTAGTAGTATGTGGAGTTTTGAAATTTAGATTTATGAAATTCATTATTATTTAACTTAAAGTGGATGGTTGGGGGAATGATGATGTGCCCGATCAAGATCCCGTGATTTTGTCATCCTGGGTTGTCGTGGTCTCTAATCTACTTAGTCAGAGGAGGTAGTCGATCCAACGTAGAAGGATTCTTTGTGATTTGCGTCTCAGAGAATCTTGTAGACTTGGGGTCGTGTTTATCTAAGGAGATAAGTTTAAATTCACATTAGGCGGAGAGGGCTTTTGCCTATCAAGGCATATATGGTTCACTCAAGAACATTGGGGGATACGCTATAGTCGTGATCGTGATATAATTGTGTTTAGCGGCGGCCGTCAGGGCGGTAAATAGCAGCTCGTATGTGAACTCTTGGCGCACGTGGTCGAGAGGATATTGGTCACATCCTTACTGACATGAGATTGATTGAGAGTGGATATAGAAATATACTTGACTTGACTTTGACTCTTTTGTAAGTTAGAGTTTTCTTAATTTGTCACATCCAATAAACAGTTGCGGAAGGTGGATAGATTTTAACTTTAAGATTTTACAGATTGAATTTTATTTAGGTATTTATAGTTTAATGATATGTTAAATTTTGCATTTGGATTGATACTTAGTTTGAGTTAATTTGATCTGAAATTATAATTACATTTTAATAAGAGTATCCCTATGGTTAAAATCTTCATTCAACACAGCCATTATAGGGGTGTATGTTTTATTTTGCTATTCCAGATCCTATTGATTTTATTAATTTAATAATGGAGAATCAGATATACTGTCATATGACAAAATTAACTTCTCAGATATTTTAATAAGTTGAAATTCTTATAATATTATTATTGGATTTTTAGGTTTTATTAACTCGGACTCGATCCTAAGACCCAATCGGGAATCAACTTGCGTAGCATCCTCAGAAACTAGATTCATGTATTCGGCATAATGTCGGGGCCCATGCGGGTTATTTAATTTAATATTGATTTAACTTTAGGGGATTTAATTATTATTGCTTATATTGATTGAGTTTAATTGCAAGTTTAGGATTTTAGATAAAATTTTGGACAAGTTTCAGTCTCCTGTCGCCTCACATAAGGGGACCTGGCGAGAGCTTGCACACAATGCCAAAGAAAGGCTTGTATGAGTGGTGTAACATCCGAATCGTTGTCTCACCATGCAAGAAAATATGAGTCTTTGAAGCACTTCAGTAACATGATTTTCCCACCACGCAAGAAAAAATGTGTCTGAAGAACTGCAATGTCAATTTAAACATCAAATTTAAGTTTATAGTTGATTTTATATTAAGCTGCTTAGGCCTCTTATTGGTGTAGAAATTTGACAAGATTTTGTGACATCCCAAGCGTGAATCTATGTAGAGTGCAGTCTGTGGCGCCATCAAGAAAGAGATGTATGGGTGATATAAATATCATCGTAGTCGAATCATCCACCAAGAAAGACGCGTGTATGAGTAGATAAACCACTACCGAATCGTATCCCATATAATAAATGGCTCTAAGTTACTTGCTTGAAATACATATTTTTTTATCACGCCAAAAAATACGTGTACGAGTATTTATATACTAGCAAACAAGCACAACTTTCCTCACCGCGTCAAAAAAGATGACTGCGAGTACTTATATTTCAACACAGACTTGGGTCGTGCAAGGGCGCGCCCGCACGGGCGGGCGCGAGGCGAAAGTGGGCGCTGTGCGCGGGCAGTTGGGCTCGTGCGTGCGCGAGGCAGAAGCAGGCGTTGCGCGTGGGATGGCTCGTGCGGCCGGGTGCGTGTAGTTCAGGACGGATGGTTGCTCACCTGCAGGAACGATGGGAGTAGCGCACGCTGGAGAGGGACGGACGGAGCTCGATCACTGTGCTTGTGCGGTTTCAGGAGCGGGACGGGAGCTGCGGGCTTCGTTCGTACGAGAGGAGGGAAAGTTGCAGCTGAATGGGAGATTAGGGTTACGGTTACGTGTATTTATAATTTTTTTTCTTTATATTTATTTAAGTGCTTAATCAACCCTAATTTGGATTTTGACGATGACATTATTACATGCGCAATATATATGTCGATCTTAGGTTATTTATTACGGAAAGCGACGGCGGTTCTTTGGCGATGGGCCGTTTGGTTCTCGGTCAAATCAGTCGATTTCGGTTAAAGGAAGCTTATGCTTTCGATGGCTCGATATTCACGCAGACTCATCCGAATTGAGAGCGAACAATCTCATTTGAAAGGTTTCTTCATTTCGATGCTAACGACGTGATCAATTTTGTGAACGGAGATTGTTTGGGCATCGTCGCGGCTTCGAGACTCGATATGTGACGGGACGGCGACCCTCTTTTTTGACATTGTCGGATTGCAGATGTATATTAGATCAATTCAGACATTCGACGCGATGGCAGTTTGTTCGTCGATCGAAGGTCATTCATTGGTTTAGCTGGCATTTCCCGATTTGGCGTTGAAGCTCGTTGAATTCATCCTGTGAGCTCGACTTAACTTATGGCGCATGCATAGAGGTCAATAGACAAAAGAAGTATAACTTACATGCAATGTGAAAGTACGAATGGAAACAATGGTTCTCAAATTCTTACATTAAACTTGATAGCAATCTAACAATTATAGGTTAATTAGTATGATAACACGAACGAAATGAGTGAAACACAATTCAACTGAAAGCTATGCTAACCATTGTAGATTCCTAATCTTAAGAAAGCAAGAAAAATGATAAGCTAATTGTAATCTACTTGGTGGATTTCAAGTAACCAGTAGCAGAGCATACATAGTTGAAATCGATCTCCAGCAGCCAGTAGTTCTGTCTGTTTCTTTCGAAGTTATTCTGTAAGGGGTGTGGATTTGCACTCTCAGATAATTCTTCACTAGTGGGTGGAAAGCGCACAAGAAAATGTAGTAAACTCAAGGGCAACAAGCTTGCATTCAAATATCTTTAATATGGTAATATATGAAGATATATATCACTATTTATAAACTAGAGAAAGATCGATGTAGCCCAAAAGCCAATGAAAGAAAAGAGGTGGGCATCATGGTGAAGCGAGTAGGAATGAGTTCAAAAATGATTTTGATGAGTTTTGAAAGCTTTTGTGGTTTACATGGCAGGAAAATAAAGCAGATGGCTTCCTAAGTTAAATAAGTGAGTTTTGCTTTTGAAGGAGAGCGAGAAAGGCAGAGGAACATTTTTACCATGAAGGGTGATCTGATGGTAAAAAAAAGTGCTGTTGGCCAATAGATATAGTGATCGTCAACAAGTGATCATAATGGGACCAAATTATGTCACAGTGCTAGGCTAATGCAGAGAAATTACTATGCTCATACCCATACAACCAGCATATACATTACACAGTACACCACGTGGCTCACAACAAAAGGCCAAATGACAAAAAAGCACAAAAATTTAACAATTCTCAAAATATCTTACAGCACAAGAGTTGATCAAATGAAAATAAAATAACAAGCAAATGTGTCCTAGGTACATGTGATCTAGAATCATGAAATAATAAACCAACTCCAAAGTGCATCACTAGGATCTATTTGGGATCCTTGCAGCTATTTATAAAATTAGTTGTAGAATCATTGTGGAAAGTAGAGTTTTTCAAATTGCCTTTTTTCTTCTAAAAATAAGTTAAATAAAAGCTAATGCACTAGTAGATACAGTTGTGAAAAGCTCCTCACCATGAAAATTTATGAAAAATAATAAAATTGTAGTCAAATATAAGAGTGATAATGATATGTGAAACAAAATTATAATAAAATTATCTCAAATTAACCCTAGATTTTACAATAATGAGTCTTAAAAGAAATCTACAATATAATTAGCTAGTGAGAATGAAGTGAAAAATATTAAACTATTTGAAAAGCACTTATTTAGGACAAGTTCGAAGAAAGTAAGCTTTAGATGTTGTGGCATTGTAAACACTACTTTAATATTAATATCATACGACATGCAATACTTAATATAAATAATGAAAATAGGGTTTATAAAACATAACTCAATTAGTTTAATTAACACTAATGCTAGTGAACTTTTACATGCATTTAATTCACTTCAACTTGTAGGCATTTCTTCCGTGATTTTTTTCTCCTGTATATTAGTTTTTTTTTTTGTGCAATACGTCGTCTCTTATCACATGCATTAATTTTATTGTTGTTAATTTTGAGTTTTAGGTAATTGATATTATCAATTCAAATCCTGCTCATGAAGTTATTATTGGAATTGATACACTCGGAAAAGAAGACCTATTGCTTCATATTTCACGAGCTCTTGGCATGAAGGTTTCTTCAGTCACATTTTCAGTTTTATATTTTCTTCTTGACCGATAGTTCTTGTGTTAAGGTTAGTTGTCTCTTTACATGCATGTAAGTGTGTTGATTCTCTCTATTTGTCAATATTTTTTTCAGCGGATACATCAAAATGAGGTCGTTGACATTTTTTTCTTCGTTAGGCTTTTTGATTGTCCTCTTGTTATTGTTGAGTTGATAGGAATTAGTATTTTTTTATTCTTCCAACTTTTATGCTGAACCACCGTGTTATCTTTAGGGAAGATGACCTGTGAATTGGGTTGATCTTAGGAAGTTTTCATTTTTTTACTTGCACGAATATAACCATCAAGGTAGAAGTATAATGGCGGTAGATGTACCAACTTATATTGCATTTGGGGCAGCTCTAGTTATTTGAAAAAAATGGTGGTGAAGCTGCTGTAGAAGAAACAGTTGTGTGAAGAAGTTGTGGTAGGTAAACAAATTTTTTTAATTTTACAAAAATTAAATTGTAGCTTTCTGGCCATCACCGTAGGTAGTCAAGTCAAGTTTAAAAATACAGTCATCACAAATTGCTCAAAATGTAGCCAAAATACAACCAAAATGCGATTGCCAAAAGGAGGAGAGGTGCGTTGCGAAAATACATCGTTCTCCCAAACACACCCTTAATCTCTTGATCATTGAGTTATTACCTGCATTGGCTTAATGGACCTCTCAAATTTATCACCTCAATTTAACTTTCTAAGAGACCACTCATCTCAAGAGAACTTCTCTAGCATGAAAACAGCTTACTTTTATGTAAAATTATGTATTTTTTGCATTAATAATTTTTACCTGTTCTATATTCTTTTTCATTTTTATATGCTTGAATTAGCTTTCGCTATTCCCCAATTCTAAATTTCCATCTTAAAATTCTGTCCTTGTGAGTCATTCAATTAGCTTCCCAACTCATCTATCTCTCTCTCTCTCTAGATTTGGGTATGGCCAGAGCGCTTGAAGACCATGCACCTTCTTGGCTTCAACAACTATTTCACCACCGACACCAGACTTACCAGAGTGAGGGCCGTTCCTCGCTACAGCCTCACCCACGAAACTCTCTCAGCTCTCAACACACTCCATCCCACCATCGGAATCATGCCTTCAGGTATTCCATGGCGTTCTAAATACTCCGACCAAAACGGTAAGATCCCTCACAGTAAGCTCCATCAATATGCCTACTCCATTCAGTATTCAGACCACTCCTGTTTCACTGAGATCCAGCAATTCATTAATTTTTTTCGCCCATTAAAAGTTACTGGACTGGTTTTTTCGTCCACTCACTGCATCAATCCTCAGTATTATTTCACTCATCTTTATGGAAACAATCAGATTCAGGATAATATTTCATGCAAAACCTTCAGAAATAAACAAAATAGAAAATTTGAATCTGTGCGAAGTGATCATCTGTTAGTTTGTAAGAGGTGTTTTAAGTGGAAGATGAGAGCAGAAACTTCCAGTAAAACTGCTGCTAAATTAAGCAGTCAGAAAGGAAGAGTGGGCATTATGAGGAGAGGAAAGTTTGGTGCGAAAATAGCTGAGGATGAGGAATCTGATGACCTCATTCTTTGATTTGTTTGCTAAGTGGATATATATATATAATATTGATTACTGAATGTGCTTCTAAGAACGTTGTTAGGTGGTGTTTTGTAGCTTTCAGAACGTTTGAAAAAAAAAAAAATTTCTTATAGATTCAAAGCTTGGGACCTATTTGAAGTCTATATGTGCTTTGTCTTATTAATTGGTCATCTTTGTAGGGACAAATTAATGGTACTATTCAAATCTTGTCGAGCACAATAAAATCTAGCATCATAAATATATATATATATATATATAACACCATTCTCACTATCACATAAAAAAAAATACAATCATCATTCATTTTTTTTAATTATATTTTTTTTTTCAAATATATAAAAATATTAAATAAGTAAATATTTAATTTTAAGTATTAGATATATAAATACTTAGAATTGTGGTATATATGTAAATCTTCTTTATACTTTTTATGGATCATTATTATCATACTTTAAGTCTAATGGAAATATTAAGTTCATGTTTTAATTCTTATTTTATCAGAATGAATTTTCTATCCATTATATTTGTTTCGTCTGAAAACCGTTGCGGTAGAAGTAAAGTTTCTCTTAAACTTCTTTGTGAGTCCACACGCGTATTTAAAAGTGAAACAATAAAATTGCAATTTTTTGAAAAAAACCCTCGAAAAGAGGAAAATTACGGCTAGCAATAAAAGCTTCAACTATATATTTGTTTTGAGAGATCTTTGTCTGAATTACATAATGTATATGAGAAAGGACAGATTCTTGTACAAGATGTTGACGATGTTGGCAACGGCGTCGGCACGATGTTGGCAACAATGTTGGCGACGATGTTGGACGATGTTGTGATGATAATGACCGTGAGTGGTGATGATGGTAGCGATGATGATGTGGCGAGATGTGGTGGCGAGTGATGGCGGTGGTGGCCGGTGGTGGTTGACAACCGTCAGTGGTCACGATTGTGGGAGGATCTTTTAGCTCTCTCTCTCTCTTTCGCCTCCTCATGAAATGAGGCTATTTATAGGTGGAGTGGCGTCTTTTAAATACATTATGAATTTCTACTCTCGGACTATGATGATTCCCTCGATCATATGATATATTTTGTGTATTTGAATGCTCAAATGAAGTCGAAATTGTAAGATCTTTGGCTTGTTGGGCAGAATCGTCGAGGCTTCGATTTACCCTCTCCTATTTGAGCTTTTAGGAATTTGATGTCAAAGTTTAAATAATATTTTAAGTGTTTGGTCTCACCGGTTTCAATTCGATTAAACTTTTGCATTAAGATTCGTGCTTCGGCTAGAGGAATTTTCAGGGTCATATCAATATTTATTTTGAGATAAGTATATTATATAATCAATTAATTATTGTATTACACTTATTTAAAATTTTAATAGTTAAGAAAATCATCCTATTGTTCAAAAGAAGCCATGTATTAAAATTCTCTTCATTTCTTGCTCGTAATTATTTTGCCTATTTTTTAATACAGAGAATTATGGAATTATTATATTTATTAAATGAATTTATTTAAAATGCCTGTATTGTGGGCACAATAAATGCAATGTATTATTTTAAATTATTTGGGTGCAAAGTAAATTACAGTGATATCAGTTTTGTTCTTTAGTATGAAGTTTGTAAATTGTAAGTATCTCAGTGTTTATTTTATAAAAGTTTTCCGGCATAAAAAAGTGTTAAGTAAATAAATATTTAATTTTAGATATTATATATATGTAAATAAATAATAATTGTGTGATATATATGTAAATATAATATATGTTAATACAAAATTAAATGAATTTGACAGTAAAATATTTAAAATTAAAAATTAGTGATAGTTCTCCATTTTTTTACTTTATTTTGCAGTAATATATATTATTTGTCTAATTTGAATTATTTTTAAAGAGATTTTTTTTGGAATGAAAATTTTTAGTTTTAAACATATTTAATATAATTGATATGACATTAAAAAATTTTGAGCGAATCTTGATGTCAGCAATTTGATTAAATTGAGGAACTTAACTTGATCAAATGTTTAAAATATAATTGAAAACTTTGCAATATTAGTCGGTTCTTAAATATAGAGTGTTTATAGCCAAATCGAGCGTCTTGACGAGTCAGATCTAACAAGTCTAAGATCTCATAATTCTAACTTTATTTGAACATTCAAATAATTAAAATACATCAGATGATCGAAGGAATTATTTTGAGCTGTCCGATGGAGTGATTTGAATTTTACATGTATTGACAGAAACATCACTCCTTTAATCTATAAATAGCCTCTCATTTTTGGTCAGTAAGAGAAGAGAGAGCTGAGGTGGAAGAACCTCCAAGCATAATCGTATCCTTAGTCGATGGCAAACCGGCCGTCGTCATTATCGCCGTCGACCACCGCGTCCTTACTATCGCCAACCACCATTCTTTGTCGTCAACCACCGTCGACCGCCATCATCGACCACTATTGTTAGTCACAACCGACCGCCGTGGTCACCACCGCCTACCACCCGACGGTCATTCGGATCATCCGACTATCATTCATGATCAGCGCCACCAAACTATACCTCACTAGCAACCGTTGTCACGATTTTGGGATTTCCGTTGTGAGGCTTTCTCGTATACAACTCTGTAATCCCGTTATCGAAAAAACTTAAATTTTGTACATCAAAATTGATATATAGTGAAACATTTTTACTATGATGGGACCCCTGATTTTTTTCATCTTTTCGAGATTTTTTCAAGTAAAAATCCTGAAGTTTCTCGTTCTCTCTTCAAATATATGTGTGTACTAGATTTTTCAACAAGGCTAAGGCGTAAACTTTATTTTACTGCAACAGGTTTTCTGGCACGTAACAGTTTGGCGTCGTCTGTGAGAAACAAACCCCACAATCGTAATCTTTGTGAACATCTACATTATTGCCAACAGGTGCAATACTCGCAACAGTTTTGCATCGTCTGTGTGAAGCATTCCCTTTACATCTTCACAATGGTTAACAATCTGACTTTATGTTCAGAACAACACCACTTATATTATGAAGAAAATCTTAACTCTTAATCTCAAAAGATCATCCAAATCAATATTCTGGATATCTAATTGATTATTAGTTCTAGAAGCAAATCAATAATACTCATGAAAAAGACAAATATCAAGAAGTAATTTTGGCTACAAACGAATATTTTTGATTTGACCTCCTCCACACAGGTTAAATATCACCGAGTAACACTCTAACAAACAACCTCAGATAGGTCATAATTTTGTACCTATCACACAGGTTAACGTCATTGAGTAATACTCTCACAAATAATCTTGGAAGAATCAAAATATTTAACCTCTTTCACACAGATTAACATCATACCTTTTCAAAATAATCTCGGATGAGAGTTAAAACTATTGACTTCTTCCACACTGAGTAAAACTCTGACAAACAACCTCAGATAGCTCAAAAATTATTGGTGAATTTGATTCGACCTCTTCAATATAGGTTAACGTCATCAAGTAACATTTTGACAAACAACCTCGGATAGGTCATAAATTCTCAGCGGATTTGATTCGACCTCTTCCATACAGGTTAATGTCATCAAGTAACACTTTGACAAACAACCTCGGATGAATAAAAAATTCTCAGTGGATTCGATTCAACTTCTTTCATACATGTTACTGTCATCAAGTAATACTTTGACAAATAATGTCGGATGGGTCAAAAATTCTTGGCGGATTTGATTCGAGCTCTTTCATACAGGTTACTGTTATCAAGTCATATTTTGACAAACAACCTCGGATGAGTCAAAAATTCTCAACGAATTTGATTCAATCTCTTCCATATAGGTTAATGTCATCAAGTAACACTTTGACAAACAACATCGGATGGGTCAAAAATTCTCAATTATTTCGATTCAACTTCTTCCATACAGGTTAATGTCATTAAGTAACACTTTGACAAACAACCTCGGATAGGTCAAAAATACTCAGCGGATTCGATTCTACTCCTTCCATACAAGTCAACGACATCAAGCAACATCATGAAGAATAACACTATAAAATTATCTACCAGAATTTTTGAGTTTTCCAAAGAATGGTTCCTAATCAATGTTTCCCCACCGCCTTGGCAGTTGTCAACTATTGGAGTTTCAAGGAAATCAATTTTCTATAAACTACGAGACTTAATCGCATCTAAACCCGGTCGACTCAATGAGGACAGTTGGCACCTCTCTCGAGAGAAAATTAGAGCCTCGTCGTATGAACTACGGGTCTTGATCTCCTCCAAACCCGGTTGGTCCGACGAGACAGTTGACGCCTCTTTCGAGGGAAAATCGGAGCCTCGCTGTAAGGACTATGGGCATTGATCACCTTCGAACCCGTCGGTCCGATGAGAACAGTTGACGCCTCTCTCGAGGGAAAATTAGAGCCTCGCCGTATGAACTACAGGTCTTGATCGCTTCCGAACCCGATCTATCCGAAGAGGACAGTTGACACCTCTCTCGAAGAAAAATCGGAGCCTCGTTGTATGAACTACGGGCCTTGATCGCCTCCAAACCCGGTCGGTCCGTCGAGAATAGTTGATGCCTCTTTCAAGAGAAAACCGGAGCCTCATCGTATGAACTACGGACTTTGATCGCCTCCAAACCCGGTTGGTGACGAGGACGGATGCTCTCAAGGGAAAATTGAGCGCCATATGAACGGGCTTGATCGCCTCAAGTCCGGTCCAATGATGTGATTGGCCTAAAAGGAAAATGGGCCGCCAGTATGAACTACGAGCCTTGATCAGCAAAGTGAATGACCTTCTTCTAAGAAAAAGGTTAGAGCTTCGCTGACAAATGAAAAAAAAAAATTTACTATTACCCTGGCCCTTGAACTTCTGTTAGATAATTTCTCATCCAACGCATAAGAACACTAGAGCATATGAGAGTTGTGTCTCCTTACTTGACCCTACGGGGTTTTATAGACCCACTATAGGGAGCATATGAGAGTTATGTCTCCTTGCTTGACTCTATGGGATTTTTCTCATCCAACACAGAAGAGCACTAGATAATTTTTACATCAAGATTCGTGCTTCGACTAGTGAAATTTTCAGTATCATATCAGTTGCTCTCCTATTTTTGGATGACATTACTTATTTCATCCAAAAATATATTAATTTTTTTAAAAATAAAATAACTTAACTTATTAATATGATTTGTAATTACATATATTATATGTATTAATTTATTTATTAACTTATTAATTATTAATATTTATTTATTTGATTATTACATATATTAGCATTTAGTCTTGAAAGAGAGGTTTTTTTTATTAAATGTCATAATGATGAGAGATTTTTTTTTAATTAAATAGTTGACAAATGGTAGTTATAATGAGGAGAGATATTTTTTTTAAAATTAAATGACTGACAAACACTAACCATAATGAGAAGATGAGTTTTTTTTAATTAAATGGCTGACAAACGCTAGCCATAATGAGGAGATGAGTTCTTTTTAATTAAATGGCTCGCAAACGTTAGCTATAATGAGGAGAGGGGGGTTATTTTATTTTATTTTTAATTTATTCTCTTTTTGCCCCTATCGTGGGTTTTAGAAACCCCGTAGGATCAAGGAGACACAACTTCCATATGTTCTAGTGTTCTTCTGCGTTGTATGAGAAATTATCTAATAGAAGTTCAAGGGTCAGGGTAATAGTAAAAAAAATTTTTTTTTATTTGTCAGCGATGCTTCTAACCTTCTTCTTAGAAGAAGGTCATTCGTTTTGCTGATCAATACCCGTAGCTCAAACGGGGAGGCTCCGATTTTCCCTCGAGAGAGGTGTCAACTGTCCTCGTCGGACCGATCGGGTTTGGAGGCGATCAAGGCCTGTAGTTCATACGGCGAGGCTCCAGTTTTTTCTCGAGAGAGGCGTCAACTGTCCTCGTTGGACCGACCAAGTTTGGAGGCGATCAAGACCCGTAGTTCATACGACGAGGCTCCAGTTTTCTCTCGAGAGAGGCATCAGCTGTCCTCATCGGACCGACTGGGTTTGGAGGCAATCAAGACCCGTAGTTCATACGGTGAGGCTCCGGTTTTCCAAGAGGGTCAGCTTCTCGTCGACCGGGGTTTGGGCGATCAAAACTGTAGTTCATCTGGCGAGCTCGGTTTTCCTCGAGAGAGGCATCAGCCTTGTCCTGTCAGGTTGAAGTCATTAAGGCGTAGTTCATGACGTTTTAGTTTTTCCTTCGAAAGAGACATCAATTATCCTTGTCGGACCGAACGTGTTTGGAGGTGATCAAGACCCGTAGTTCATACGGCGAGGCTTTGGTTTTCCCTAGAGAGAGGCGTCAATTATCCTCGTCAGACCGACCGGGTTCGGAGGCGATCAAGGCCATTGTTTATACGGCGAGGCTCTGATTTTCTCTTGAAAGAGGCGTCAACTGTCCTCGTCATACCGATTGGGTTCGGAGGTGATCAAGGCCCGTAGTTCATATGGCGAGGCTCCGGTTTTCCCTCGAAAGAGGCGTCAATTGTCCTCATCGGATCGAACGGGTTTGGAGACGATCAGGGCCCGTAGTTCATACGGCGAGGCTCTGGTTTTCCCTCGAGAGAGGCGTCAACTGTCCTCGTCGGATCGACCAGGTTTGGAGGCGATCAAGGCCTGTAATGCATACGACGAGGCTCCGGTTTTCCCTCGAGAGAGGCATCAACTGTCATCGTCGAACCAACCATATTTGGAGGCGATCAAGATTCGTAGTTCATACGACGAGGCTCTAGTTTTCCCTCGAGATAGGCGTCAACTGTCTTCGTCAGACCGACCAGGTTTGTAGGCGATTAAGGTTCGTAGTTCATAGAAAATTAATTTTCTTGAAGCTCTAATAGATGGTTCAACAGTTGACAACTGCCAATGTGATGGGGAAGCATTGATTATAAACCATTTTTCAGAAAACTCAAAAATTATTGCAGATAATTTCAGAGTGTCATTCTTCATAATGTTACTTGACGCCGTTGACTTGTATGGGAGGGATATAATCGAATATGCTGAGGATTTTTGACCCATTCGAGGTTGTTTGTCAACGTGTTACTTGATGATATTAACCTATATGGAAGAAGTCGAATCAAATCCGTTTGAGATTTTTGACCCATCCGAGGTTGTTTGTCAAAGTATTACTTGATGACGTTAACCTGTATGGAAGAGGTCGAATCAAATCTGCTAATAATTTTTTACTCATCCGAGATTGTTTATCAAAGTATTACTTGCTGGCAGTAACATATATGGAAGAGGTTGAATCGAATCCGCTGAAAATTTTTGACCCATCTGAGGTTGTTTGCCAAAGTGTTACTTGATGACGTTAATCTGTACGAAAGAGGTCAAATCGAATCCGCCAAGGATTTTTGACCCATCCGAGATTGTTTGTCAAAGTATTACTCGATGATATTAACATGTATGGAAGAGGTTCAATCAAATCCGTTGAGAATTTTTGACTCATCTGAGGTTGTTTATCAAAGTGTTACTTGATGACGTTAACTTGTATGGAAGAGGTTGAATCGAATCCACTGAGGATTTTTTATCCATCCGAGGTTGTTTATCAAAGTGTTCTTGATGACGTTAACCTGTATGGAAGAGGTCGAATCGAATCCGCCAAGGATTTTTGACCCATCCGAGATTGTTTTTCAAAGTGTTACTTGATAACGCTAACCTGTGTGGAGTAAGTACACAATTATGATCTATCTGAAGTTGTTTGTTAGAGTGTTACTCGATGATATTAACCTGTGTGGAGTAGGTACAAAGTAATGACCTATCCGAGGTTGTTTGTCGGAGTGTTACTTTGTGGCATTTAATCTATGTGGAGTAGGTACAAAGTTATGACCTATCTGAGGTTGTTTGTCGGAGTGTTACTTGGTGACATTTAACCTATGTGGAGTAGGTTCGAAGTTATGACCTATCTGAGGTTGTTTGTCAGAGTGTTATTCGGTGACATTTAACTTGTATGGAGGAGATCAATCAAAAATATTCGTTTGTAGCCAAAGTTGTTCTTTGATCTTTGCCTTTTTTCATGAGTATTATTGATTTGCTTCTCGAACTAATAATTAATTAGATATCCAGAATATTGATTTGAATGATCTTTTGAGATTAAGAGTTGCCCCTCAGTTTCCAACAAAAGCTGAATGATCGAATTTTGATGAATCCTCATTCTTATGTGTTCCTCGAGAGTAAGATTTTCTTCATCATATAGATGGTGATGTTCTGAACATAAAGTCAGATTGTCAAATATTGTGAATATGTAAAGGGAATGTTTTTCATATAAACGACGTCAAACTGTTGGGTGCTAGAAACTCAGTTGCGGTAGAATAAAAATTTATGTCTTAGCCAGAAATCCAGCACACACGCATATGTTTGAAGAGAGAACGAGAAACTTCAAGATTTTTAGGTGAAAAAATCTCGAAAAGAGAGAAAAAACTACGGAGCCTAGCAAAGTAAAAATGTTCCATTATATGTCTATTTTGGCGTACAAAGTTTAAGTTTTCCTAATAACGGGATTGCTGAGTTGTATGTGAGAAAGCCCGACAACGAAATTCCCAGAATTAGATAACAACAGCTATGCAATGGTAGTTGAGTTGTAATAGTCGTTGGTGGCAGTCGACGATAGTGAATGACGGCTATCGGTGATGTCGGTCCTGGTGGGAATAGGGCGATAAGTGACCTTTGATGCGGTCGTGACCAACAATAATGATTGATGGTGGGCCGGAGGTGGTTGGTGGCAACAATTGGTGTCTGGTCGCTGACCAAACGCACGATAACACGATATGTGGTTGGCGGGGGCACCGGCGGGTTGGCGATGCAGCTGGTTGGTGGAGGTGACCAACGATGGTCAGTGATAAGGGAATTGGTGGCGGCAACGGTGGTCGATGACGACGATAGGTGGTGACCAACGACAGTGGTCGACGACGGTGAGGATCGGTGGTGGTCGGTGGTGGTGGCCGACGGCTCCGGCCGGCGGTGATCAACGACAATGATCGGCGGTTGTGTAATTATGTAATTGTCATTCATAATTTTAAAAAGTATAACATATAATTATCATTAATTTATATATATATATATATATATATATTTTGTTTAATATTTATTTATATAATATTTCAATTTCATATTTATATTAAAAATGCATGAATAAAATAATATTTTTTGTATAAAATTGCGGTTCTTTAAAGAATAATTCAAAGTCGGTTCACTATATCAAAATCCATTAAAAATATTCAGAGGAGAAAATGTATTTGATCTTTTATTACCAATAGATTAAAGCTTTTCTTAGTTGTAGTCTTTAGCCTGTTATAATCTGTAATAATTTAAAATTGTTGGTGGATTAATGATGGTTCAAGTAGTTATAATTTGTTATAAAGATGATTATAATATTATTATAAAAAATTATTGTGAATATTATAAATATTTTCTTTTTAAAAAATAAATAATAGATTTCTTACAACTATGATATTTTAACATATTTAGTTTTCAAAAATATTTTATATCATAAATTTTTTTAGAAGAAAACAAAAAAGAAAAAAAAAACAAATGGGCCTAATTACTATCATCAATTCACTTTATTAAAGTAAAATTGATCTTTTCAAGCACAAAGTATTAAGTAAATATTAAATTTTGGACTTTAGATTTATAAATATATAAAAATTGTGTGGCATGAAAATCTTCCTATAGTAAAATATAATATATGTTAATACAAAATTAAATGAATTTGTAAGTAAAATATTTAAAATTAAAAATTGGTGATAGTTCTCAATTTTTATTTAATTTATTGTGCAGTAATATATATTATTTGCATAATTTGAATTTTTAAAGATATAATTTTTGTTAGTGATTTTTTGTTTTAAACATCTCTAATATAATTAATAGCTATATTATCTAATATTAGTTGTGTAATTATCGTACATAATCTAAACAAATATATACCATATAATTCTCATTAATTTACATTTCTAATAAATAAGTTTTAATATTTGCATATAACATTTCTAATATTAGTTGTGTAAATTTTTCTTAGCGTGTCTAAAAAAAAAGTAGAATTTATATTGAGGTCACATAATTTTTATATATTCTTATATTAAATATTTACTTATATATTATTCTAATATCATAGTTATATTAAAAATACATATATATATATATATATAGTATAAAATTGCGGCATTTTAAAGAATAATTCAAAGTCGGTTCACTATATCAAAATCCCTCATAAATATTCAGAGGAGAAAATGAATTTGATCTCTTCTTACCGAATAGAATAATGCTTTGCATAGTTTAAAATTGTTGGCAGATTAAAGACTGTTTGGAGCGATTATAATTTCTTATAAAAATGATTATAAGATTATTATGAATATTATATATATATATCAGATATGATAAACATATTATTTGATTTTGTTCATATATATATATATATATATATATGATATATATATATATATATATATGATATATATATATATATATATATGTATGATACTTCAATCTTTAATATTATATTAAAAATATTATTATCATTTATTTTTTAAGTATAAAAAATATTAAATAAATAAATATTTAAATTTAAATATTACATATGTAAATGCGTAAGAATTGTGTAATAAGAGTAAATCTTCCTATTTAAAAGTAAAATAATCATGAAATAAAAAATTATAAATAAATAATTTGTTCCTGGTAGAAGCGCTATATATATATATATAATCTTCTAAATTAAAAATGCAGTGTCCCTTGAGGGTTTCTAACCATCGGATATAAAGGGGACGGTTAGATATGGCTTGACTGGTCCAAGGGAATTAGGTTTGGGCTCTTGATTTCCTCGATCCTCATATCGGTCTGTATAAATTCACGGCTTCCCCCAAAACCAACGCTCTCATACATCAAGCGGCGCCGAGCTCCTCAGAGGTACCATTTTCTCTCATCTGCTCTACGTTGTCTTCTGATCGCCACCGTGTTTTTATTTTCCGATCATCGTTTTAGATGTTATGGGTTCGTGGTAGAAGAACTGTAGATTTGCTAACCGATCTCTAGGTTGGTTTTTGTTTTAGTTTTTATTTTGTGGTATCTCCTATGATGATGGAAATAAAATTTTCGTTCTTCCGAGGAAGGTAAGACAATCCATGCGGAGGAAGATTGGAGACCTGAACTGAGGAGATAGTTTATGAGGATTTTCCGATCTTCTAGTGCCTGGATATTGTCGATCTTTGTTATTTGCTTATCTCTACGGTATCGATTTGAATTGTTAGCATTTGCTCCGTATTGCTGTGCGATTCCCGATTTGTAAACGAAGGAGTAGGTCGAATCTTTCGGTTTATGTATTTGGGATGCTAGCATGTTTCTTTCGCTGTAAAATTTGTTAGCTCTGTCAGAAGTTTTTTTGTTGTTGGGATATCGTTTATTTATTACAATATGATTGTTCTTTCTTGTTTAGATTAGATGGAGGAATTACTATGAGTTAATCTTGAAACTATCATTTATTTCTGCCTTTTTGAATGATTCGTTATTATTAGAGGATGAAGTGATACCTATTATAAACGGATCTTGTAACTTTTTGAACTTTTGATGATGAAAAATGGGTATTGTTAGACCTATAGCATTTGATGTTTTTCTTTTAGTTTAAAATAGTTTAAGTGGTGGCTGAAAAATCTATGTTAAAGGTATGTTAAGGTTATTGAAACATACATGATGCAAAACTGACTAGAGGGAGTAAAGCATATTAGTTGTGGGGTAACAAAAGTTTTCTCAATCACTGGACTATTGTATCAAAGATCATCATATGTATTCCCTTTTATTACCTATGGAGTTTTTAAAGGAACTTAATGTAAGGTGCTTTTTTGTATCTTTTTTTTTGGTAAGTCACACATTTGTAGTCTATGAAACCCTTGAAATATATAAAAAGATGCGATGGTGGAGGAAAAGTTTAAAAAACAAGGAACTTATGGTTTGTAGTTCGAAGTTTAGTGATATGTAGGTATGAAATATGAGTAACTTGGTCTATTATGTTAAAGAATGAGGTATAAATTATGGCTCTAAGATATTATTATCAAAATGGATAAGTCTCTTTAGGAGTAGATTATGATATGTGATTAAAGAGATTGAAGTGGAACTTCAATTAGTCTATGGTTCAATTGGCTATGTCAAATTGATTTTACCGCCGAGAAATAAGCAAGTCATTAATGGTTGAATTTAGCATCCAAAACAATGAGATTTTTGAGATGGATGTCGTTGATTGGCTATGTCACATGGATTTTAAGTAGGGGTTTTTACATACATACCACGCGAAACATGTGCATTTACATATTTCACACCGTAAACTTAAATATTACTTACGTACCACTCTGTTAGTCTCTGTTTGAGTCTCCACACTAGAATGAGGTTCACTGAAGGTTGATGGAAGTCTATTTTTGTGCAGCTATACAACTTTTGGGTGGTATGTAAGTAATATTTAAGTTTGGGGTGTGAAATATGTAAATGCACATGTTTCACGTGGTACGTATGTAAAAACTCCTTTTAAGTATTGAGAAATAAATAAGTCATTTATAAATGATTATTTGAGATTAGTAAGTGTCCAAAACAATGAGATTATTGATATGGTTGCATATCCAAAACAATGAGATTATTGATATGGTTGCATATCAATGAGTAAGTGTCCACATGGATTTTAAGTAGGGGTTTTTACATACATATGAGCGTAATGCGTTAAATATTCAGCATAACTTAAATATTACTACTGCTCTGTTAGTCTCTGTTTGAGTCTCCACACTAGAATGAGGTTCATGGAAGGTTGATGGAAGTCTATTTTTGTGCAGCTATACAACTTTTGGGTGGTATGTAAGTAATATTTAAGTTTGGGGTGTGAAATATGTAAATGCACATGTTTCGCATGGTACGTATGTAAAAACTCCTTTTAAGTATTGAGAAATAAATAAGTCATTTATAAATGATTATTTGAGATTAGTAAGTGTCCAAAACAATGAGATTATTGATATGGTTGCATATCAAAAATTAAGAAGGTCGAATTTTAAATGATTGTGTTAGTAGCTATCTTCAAAGTTAGGGTAGTGAAAAATAGAAAGAGATTATTTAAGCATGTACAATGGGGTGGATGATGCAACTATAAAATGGACAGTTAAATTAATGTGGCTACATTTGGAAGAGTAAAAGGGTATGCCAAAGTAATATCTTTATAAATTGTTCAAAAATATATTCACAAAATAAGATTTTACAGCCCAAAAACAAGCAACAAGAATGAATTGAGATAATGATACATAAAGCTGATCCAACTTGTTGATTCTCGATAGAATTTGTGCCATCAGCCTTTGTATTTAGCTAAAACGTTCTGGTTGCTAATTTGATGCCTTTTTGTTTCATAATCCTTAGAACTATGCCTATTCTCGATAGAATTTCTAATTTGATGCCTTTGTATAAAAATCAACTCTTTCAGTAATTTGTAGTTTCATTTCTGTTTAATATTCTATTTTATCTATCATGTTGATGGATCAAAATCTTTTTTTTTTTTTTTGTCTTTTGTAATAATTGTGTGTTTTAATGGATCCCCCCATGATTGAATGAAATGAGTTTCAGCCTTATCTGAAGACACTCTTCCATGGTGAAAAATCCAAGCATATTTATTCTGAGGGGGCTTCACCATCACATCTTATTTCTTCTTTCCAGAACTGTTATTTCTGAAATTCTTATTAAAACAAATTCTTGTATGCATTAAACATGATTTCATCAGGCAAAGATGGGTCGAAGGCCAGCCCGTTGCTACCGTCAGATAAAGAACAAACCCTACCCCAAATCGCGGTACTGCCGCGGCGTCCCCGACTCGAAGATCCGCATCTACGACGTCGGCATGAAGAAGAAAGGCGTGGACGAGTTCCCGTTCTGCGTCCACCTCGTCTCCTGGGAGAAGGAGAACGTCTCGAGCGAAGCCCTCGAAGCCGCCCGCATCGCCTGCAACAAGTACATGACGAAGGCCGCCGGGAAAGACGCCTTCCACCTCCGCGTCAGGGTTCACCCTTTCCACGTCCTCCGAATCAACAAGATGCTCTCATGCGCCGGGGCCGATCGACTCCAGACCGGCATGCGGGGAGCCTTCGGGAAACCGCAGGGGACCTGCGCGAGGGTGGCCATTGGCCAGGTTCTGCTCTCCGTGAGGTGCAAGGACAACAACAGTGTTCACGCGCAGGAAGCTTTGAGGAGAGCTAAGTTCAAGTTTCCTGGGAGGCAGAAGATAATTGTGAGCAGGAAATGGGGGTTTACTAAGTTCAATAGGACTGATTATATAAAGTGGAAGCAGGAGAATAGGATCACTCCTGATGGAGTTAATGCTAAGTTACTGGGATGCCATGGTCCTCTTGCTAACAGACAACCTGGGAAGGCTTTTCTTAGTGAAGATTTGACGAGCCATGCGTAGAAGAAGGAAGGTTGGTCTTGCTTTTATTTTTCATGAAATGGAACTGAACGGTTATTTGTTGCTTTGTTTGATGTTTGTTTTATGAACTTCTGTTTAAATTTGGTCGTTTCTGTTATGATCGATCCGATAGGCTTTGTTGTCTATTTTGATCTTTTGGTTTTATAAAATGTCTATTTTGCTTTATGTATTTTAATTATATGCTTTATTTATTTTAAAATAAATAATTTATATTTTAATTTAATTTTATTTTTTCTGTGACTGCAGAGCTTATGCTTTGCAGTGATTTGTTCATGTTCTTGTTTAAGTTATTCTTGAATAATAAATTTATTTAGCTTATTAATGAATAATTTACTAATTATCTAAATAAATTTTATTGAGTCTTGGATATAATTGGAGGCTTAAATTGATGATACTATTAAATAAATAAATATCTTAAGTACCATATTAAGTTATTTATACTCGAGAATAAAAAAAATCTATATTAAACAAATTTATAACAGGCTTTAATTAAACTTGTTAAGGAGCTTATTTAGGAAGCTTTAAATAATATAATTCATATTAGTAAAAGAAAGTTATTCGAGCTTATTGATTTATCTATCAAATATGTATAAAATTATTCAAACTTGTTTAATTAGTTCATTACATTATAAATAGCTGAAGTATAGATAGTTTATCGAGCTTATTAGTTCACTACGTAATACTTTGTAATCCACATCATTGAGAAGAATACCATTTTATAAGATTATAAATTATTGTCATTTACTTTATGCATTTTTATATTTATATCATTAATTAACAAATCAAAAAGTAAAATTCAAATTTTGGCTTATTTAATTAATGAATCATCAAATTTGAATATAAAGTTAAATACAAACTATTTTAGTAGGAGCGAAACTAGGTATAATTGAGGGGGATAATTGTTCCTCTTTGATTTATAATATTTTAAAAATGAAATAGTTAAATTAATCATTTATTTTCAACAAATTATTTTTTATTCTTTCATTTTTACATTAATATGTAAATTTATCTCTCTCCAGAACAATGAATGGTTTCATATTCATATATTTGGCTAACATTTTAAACTAAGGATGACATTCATTGAGTGAATTAAACATGAATAAATAGATATTTTAAGCTCGATTTATAAATGAATTTAATAAGAATAATTCTTCATTTGGTCATATTCTAGAAAAAAAATATTTCACAATTGCCAGCATCTTCGGATTATTAATTTTTGAGTCATTTTAAATTTATATAAACAATTTCGAACCATTCAAGCCGAACATGAATATTATTATTTCGAGATATTTCAGACACGAGTTAAGCATGAATAAAAGCTCAGTTTGCTCAGCTTGTTTACACTCATATCATCAATGGCTCATTGATTATATATATATATATGAATAATCAATTAAAAATTATATGACAGCATTTACATGATACAAACATTTTGATCGTAATATTTTGATCTAATATTTTCAATTATAAAAAAAAAATTATAGAAAGTTTTAAAATTGAAGCCAGCTAAGCATTGCTTTCATTGAAGTTTTTAGACGAAGTATAACATATGTTAGCTATATTATTCAAATAAAATAATTTACAATTATAAACTTTTTGATGACTCAAACTAATCATTTAAAACATTTGACTAAGAGTGATGATCATTGAAGTATTTAATTGTGTTAATACTTAATTAATTGATTCTCTATTATTCTAATTGGAGATTAATTATTAATTATAAAATACAAAAAGTGATTAAGAAATACATCCGACCAAGATGTGACAAAGTTGTAGAAGGCCAGTGTTTAATCATTAATTGTCTATTGATACATTTTAATTAATTTTTCACATGTTATAATAATTTTAGAATAAATTTAATAGCGTTGATATTCAATTCAACTTAAAATTTAGTAAACATATCAGGCCTTTAAAAACAATAAAATACATGCTATCATGGGCCAATTAGTTGGGCCCTGAGAGATTAATATGCAATTATAACTCAATTCCCAAGGCCAATGTTCCTATGTTTGTTTGGCTTTCTTTTAGGATGTATTTAAGACAGCTTACAATTATTTGAAAAAATAATGATAAAATTAAATTAATATCTAAAAATTATAATATATATATATATATATATATATATATATATATATAGATTTACATATACCACTCAATTCTTATGCATTTACATATTTTTCTTTTAATTTTTTCTTAAATCCTAAATCTTTATTATTACATCAAAAATATCACCCTTGTTACTTTTTCCAAGTGAAATGCACTTTTTTGTTCATAGGAAAAGTGATAGTTTTGTAAATATTAAAGTTTGGATGTGAAATATGTAAATGTATAAGAATTGGGTGGTATGTATGTAAATTTCTAAACCCTAAACCCTAAACCTATATATATATATATATATATATATATATATATATATATATATATATATATATATATATATATATATATATATATATATATATATATATATATATAAAGTTTTGATGTTTTTTGGACCTATGTGAAAACCACTATTAGTATTTACTTATGCATGAAAGCGCTTCTTATTTTTCTTTTGATTTTCGGGGAGGTTCGTGAATTCTGTTCAATTCTTGAACTAGACTTGTAAAGCGAGCTGCATCTTAGCTAAGCTTGGATGTGGAAGTCTTCTTTCATTTCTCGATAGCGGGACCGTGTCCTTCCTTGTGCGTCAGAGATACAAAGCGAGCACACTAGTAAAGAACGGGAACTGAGTTGATCTATTCAATGGTGTAGCATCCGAAGCATAATTGCACACTCAGACTATCTTTATCGAGAGTTAGGAGCATGGTTTGTGTCAACGGATTATTTCAATCCAAAACATGAGTTAATAATATTACGATATATTTTCACCTCGCACCACACCACCATTGTTACTCCAAACACACTTTTAGAATCATTTCGAATAGATAAATGCCAAAATTTTTAAACTAAGCATCTTTTAAACCTTAATTAGCGAAATAGGCTTAATAAAAAAAAACTTCAAAATACTGGCGCTGAATTAGCGCAAGTCGCCCGTTTAACGGGCAGTCCTAAAATATTTTTTTTTAAAAAAAGGAGAATTTACATACATATCACACAATTCTGATGTATTTACATATCAAAAATCACAGCAAGCGTAAAATATTTTTTTGGCCTAAAATATGTTTTTTAAAAAAAAGGAGAATTTGCATACATATCATACAATTATTATATATTTACATATCTAACATCAGCATAAAATATTTTTTTTATTTTAAAAAAAGGAATTTACATACATATCACACAATTCTTATATATTTACATATGTAATATATATTTATTTATCTAATATTTTTTTATGCTTAAAAATATGCATTTCACTTTTAAAAAGTGAATAAACTGATATTTTTGATGTGATATTGAATATTAGGGTGTTATATATATAAAAATTGAAGTTTAGGTATTAGATATGTAAATACATAAGAATTGTGTGCTATATATATAAATCTCCTAAAAAATACTAATTTTTTAATTTTGTTTTGAGGCCTCAACTTTAATTTATCTTTTTTTAATAAATATCTAAATTTTATATTTAAAATATATTTATTTTTATATATATAAAAAGATAAATTTTATTAAAATCTAATGATCTTTTTTATATAAAATTAAAAAAATTTATAATATTTATGTAAATATGTAAAAACATAAGAATGAAGTTCTATGTTAGGCCAGGATATATCTAAAAATATATAATAAATTTATAAATTAATTTCATATTTACATAAAAAATTTATATATTGATACATCCCGAAAAAATTATGAAATCTGTTCTCGAAATGCTTGATCTAATCGATTTTCTTACAACGTCCGATGAGAACATGAACATCATATATCAGAGCTCTCATTTCGGATCATATCGGACATGAAAATGGATCGATCGGCCAAATGGTCACCGATATTTATAGTATCTCGTCAATCAATCAATCCTGATTGACATCATTAAGGCACCGGATCATCAAAATACCGTCGATCGATCTACGTCAGATGGGAGTGGTTGGAGTTTTCAATTTACGCACGCCACTCCCAAAATCTATAAATAAATTCATTCTCAGAGGGGCCGAATATTTGAAGGCAGAGAGCTCGAGCAGGTCGACCTTGACCGATCTATCACCAATGTCTTACCGTAGTAGTCTGAAGATCTTGAGGAGATCGCCCCAAGGTAGAAAAGAGGTTCGCTCCTTTCTCCAAGATCGAGGTTGCTCGAAGATTAGTTCTGCTTTTGGGAAACTTCCTCTTGGGTTGGATTGAGATTTATTCTACCTCGGAATATTGTTTACAGTAAACACCTTCTTCTCCTTGAAGCGACCTATCTTTGAACTAGTGAAAGTTCTACTGGGAATTGATTTTTTATGCGGGTTTTATATAAACGTGTTCATATCCACGCTTGTGTGTTGGATAATTTTGGGCTCTGACGAAGATCTGCATCTATAGAATAAAATTCTCTAGCACACAAATATATATATATATATATATATATATATATATATATATATATATATTTAAATAAATATTTTATATAATATATAGCTAAATTTTATTATAAATTTATTATACATTTTAAACGTATCCTGATCTAACAAAGAACTTCATTCTTATATTTTTACATATTTAAATTTAAAATTTTATATTTACATAAATATTATAAAATTTTTAATTTTATATAAAGATTATTAAATTTTAATAAAATTTATCTTTTTATGTATATAAAAATAAATATATTTTAAATATAAAATTTAAATATTTATTAAAAAAATAAATTAAAGTTGAGGTCTCTCAGCAAAATTATAAAATTTATAAATATCTAACTTTAGATGTTAGATATGTAAATACATAAGAATTATGTGATATATATATAAATTCCTTTTTTTTTAAATAAAAAAAATATTTTACACTGTATGATATGTATGTAAATTCCCTTTTTTTTTAAAAAAAAATTTTAGGCCAAAAAAAATATTTTATGCGCTAACTCTAATGTTAGATATGAAAAATATATAAGAATTATATGATATGTATGTAAATTCTCCTATTTTTAAAAAAAAATATTTTAGCCAGTGACCAGGGCGACTGTGCCTATTTTGAATTTTTTTTTTGTTAAGCTTATTTCACTAATTAAAGTTTAAAAGATGCTTAATTTAAAAATTTTGCCTAGATAAATTTCTTGATTTTGTAGTTCTATTCACCAGTTTCGCTCTATGTTTTCTTTTTTTAAATTTGGAAAAATTGTAGATATTATTAACCTAAGATAACCTCAAACTAAATTAAAATCACTTTTATTACATTGATGCTATTAGTATTACATTTATTTATTATCGTTAATATTTTATAGTATATTCCTTTTAAACTATAAGAACTTAAAATTTACCATGATTAAAAATTTGATCATTTTCTTTTCTTTACATAAATTCATTGCAAAATCAGCCTAGATGCCATTTCAGAAAAAAAAAATAGTAATAAAAAATCTCACCCAGGACTGCACCCTCGCTAACCTATTGCCAAGTGGAAGTTTCCACTTAGGCTTAATTTGTTTATTTTAATGTGATTATTATATAGACTTGACAATAATATCTTCAAATTCGATAAAAAACCTAAATTAGGATTGATGTGAGTGCATAATGGGTTATTATAAATAAGCTTTCTACGTACGGTGTGGCTCCGATTACATCACATGTATTATTTGAAAAATTATATTTTGATTATATTTTTAAAATATTATGATAAAAAAGTTGTAGTTTTTAATCTGATTTAACAGAATACGATGATTGTTAGAAAATTATGATCTAATTTTTTTAAAATAATAAAAAATTATAATACACATCATAATTTTTTTCTGAGTTTTTTAGTAAATTTCTATCGTTATTTTTAGATAACTTCTGTTATATAAATAGATCTTAGATACTTCCACTGTGTTAAATATAATTAATGAAAATAAATTTAAAAAAAAATTACAAAAGTAAATCTACCTAATCTCAACAATAGAGATATAAATAAAACTAATACATTAGTTTAAAAATATCAAATGCAAAATTAATAAATTTATAATACTATATTTTCAATTGATCCCTATTATTATTTTTATTCCTTTTTATAATGTGATCTATCTAATACATGTTATCTATATTGAACTTATTAATCATATTGCCACATATTATGTTTTATTATTTAAATAATATTGGAGATATTGATTAAGATATCTATTTAATGATTTGTCATAAAAAAATGTAATGTTTATGATATTTATAATATAATTATTGTTGTTATTTGGACTATTGTGAGAAGAGAGTAATTAGAGCAATAAGAATTTGAGAGATTTATATACATATTATATAAATTTTATGTATTTATATATTTAACACTATCAATTTATATATAAATAATATCTCAATTGCAATATTACATGAAAGTGATAGATAAGTAAATATAAGTAAATATCTAAATTTAGATATTAGATATATAAATGCATAAAAATTATATAATATGTATGTAAATCTTATTAATAAATTTATATTCTCTATATCTAATTCTCATCTTTGTAATAAATAATTTTATTTTTATCTCCGGCTGGCAAAAAAGTATTGTCATCTATATCTTTTTTTCCGTGTAAAGTGTAATTTTAATAATTTTTTTTCTGAATCTAAATAAATTATTTAATTTATGAGTTGCTCTAGAAATATACTTAGGGGTTGTTTGATTGCCTGAATTTTGGGTATAAAATAAAGTAAATACAAGAATTGTAACTTTTTTGATATTTAGCATTGTGCAAAATAAAATTTTCAATATAATGTAATATATTTAGAATACATTCCGACATTTTTTTGGTGTATTTGAAATTGATGATTTGGACAATTAATCATCTTGTAAAAGTGTTATGGGCGCACCGGTCGATATGATTATTGCAGTTGTCCGCCGATTCGCTTCTGTCCCAGTTTAATAGCTTCTTCTTATCGGCCGGTTGTCGTCATCGCCGTAACTTCTCCGTCCCTAGAATATTTTATATTATATTTATTTTATTAAAAAAAATTCATATATTTATAAATTTTCAACTAAATAATCATAAAGTAATCTAAATACACTGCATTCTTTTTATACTTTATTACTTTTATGCTATTTTCAAGCAACCAAATAGCCCCTAAAAAATATTAAACCACATAATTTTAAAATTTTTTTATAAATTTTAATCACTATTATAGCTATTATATATTTCAATCATATATGCCCCTAAATGGAGGATACTTTTTTTTTCTTCGAACATAAGTAAAATAAAAAATAATTAATTAAATAATTATAATCAATCTATATTTGAAGGCAGCAGCGTTTAAAGCCTATCTACATCAACACGCTAATAAAGTCAATAATATTAATTTTTTTTTCTAAATATAGTTTTATATTCAAACTTTAATAATATCATGTAATATAGTGATAATTTATTGGCGAATGTCAATCGGATTAAATAATAAGCTTGCTTTTAACTTAGTTTTAACGCTATACAAAATAAATAAATAGATAAATGAGTTTCCGGCCAGGCACCGAAGAAATTTTTAATATTCAATTTGAACTATAATAATTTTAACAATAATTACATACATTACACCTAAAACTTATATATTTATAAAATTAACACTCATTTCATTCGATCTAATTATCGAGAATTTAATAGAAGTAAAAAAAGAGAGAGTTAGAATTTAATGTGAATTTTGATATTTAGGTAAAAATTTTTAAAATTAAAATAAGAGGATGCTAGTTATATAAATTTATAAATTTTATGTGATATATATAGTTTTATATATTTATAAATCAAATATTTAAATTCTAATATTTATATATGTTGCGTCTTTGAAAAGTCAGTAGAGTGAAAGTTCACGCAGCCTTGTTGAGTCCAGACGTATAATTAAAGAGCGAGACTCAGGAATTTTTAGCATTAGAAAAAAAAAGAGGGAAAACTGGCAGAAAAGCTTCCACTATGTATCGTTTGAGTACAAAATCTTCCGATAACGGGATTACGTGCATATGAGAGGAATAACGTGTAACAATGATCGAGGTTGTAAATTGTTATTGATGGTGGAATCGGGGTAACGTGAGAATCTGAGGTACATTAGTGACGATGGCCGGTGGCGATGGTTGATGGCCGCAATCTTGCTTGCGATCTTGCTTGGAGGATCTTGGCTTGAGCTCTCTTCCTCCTCACTTGCTTTTCCTTCTTCTTCCTTCGGACTCTTCCTTTTCTTCCTTGCTTGGACTCTTCCTCTTCTTCCTTGCTGCTCTTCCTCTCTTCTTGCTTGGACTCTTCCTCTTCTTGTGCTTGGGATTATTGACGATTGGTAGGTGGTGGTGGTTGACCCGTCGGTGGCTCCTCTTCTTCACTTGTTTTCCTCTTCAGGCCTCCCCTTCATGTGAGGAATGAAGGCATATTTATATATGGGAGGAGGCATTAAATTCATATAAAGCCCGTCTTCTCGATCGGACGGCTGATGATTCCCGATTATTTAATGTATTTTGAGCATTTGGATGCCCGATAGCGTCGAATTATGAGATCTTAGGCTCGTTAGATCCGCTCGTCGAGCCTTCGATTATTATAAACACTCCATATTTGAGAGCTTTTGAGATTTAATTGATGTCCCAAAGATTCCAATGATATTTAGTCTTGATCTCGTCGGTTTGACTCAAAATCATGCTTTCGACATCAAGATTTGTGCTTTAGTGGTATTTTGAGCCATATCGTTGCTATTTTGGATGACATTAGCAATCATCCAAAAATATATGTTCAATGCTGAAAATAACGAATTAAAGTTTTATTTCGAGGGACTGCGAGCGCGTGGCGCCGTCGGCGCCCGTTAGCGTCTTGGCGTGAGCCGCCGTCAGCGCCCGGCCAGCGGCCTTATGGCCAGCAGCGTCCGCCATTCGCACGGCGTCGCTGAACCATGAGTCCGGTCGATTGATGTCCGGGTTAGTTGGATCGTGTCTTGTTAGTCAGCGGCAGTCGATGAATGGTTGGTCATGACGTTTGGATGTAGATTCCGGATTCGGACAGTTGTCTGACGTTGTGTGACGGTCGGGTCGTGAAACACCTCGCGACAGGCGGTAGAACGCATCCGGCGTCAGGCACTGCGCCCATGAACTGGCCGGTTGACCATTTTGAGGATTTTATCCTTTTGTCCTTGTGGGGCTATAAATACCCCAGGATAGGAGGAGAGCACACCTTTCCCTCTCCTTCTTCTTAGTGAGGTCCTTTGGAGGTGATTAAGAGAGGCGTCGAAGCGTCAGGGAAGCGATCAAGGCCACGTCGTGGTTCGGTTACGGCCTCGTCCGGTTCGGCCCCGGATCGTCAGGTTAGGCGATCAAGGCCACGGTATATGTCGTGGTTCCGGTTTCCGACCTCGTCGGTTCGTCCCGTCGGATCGTGCAGGTTAGGCGATCAAACGATGCGTCGTGGTTCCGGTTTCCGACATCGTCCGGTTCTTGGTCCGTCGGATCGTCAGGTTAAAGCGATCAAGGCCACGATTGTAGTTCCGGTTCCGACCTCGTCGTTCACCCGTCGGATCGTCAGGTTAGAGGCGATCAAGGCCGCGATGCGTCGTGGTTCCGGTTTCCGACCGTCGGTTCGATCCCGTCGGATCGTCACGGGTTAGGAAGCGATCAAGGCCACTATGCGTGATTCCGGTTTCCGACCTCGTCCGGTTCTTAGTCCGTCGGATCGTCGGGTTAGGGCGATCAAGGCCACGTGCGTCGTGGTTCCGGTTTCCGACCTCGTCCGGTTCGTCCGTCGGATCGTCACGGGTTAAAGGCGATCAAGGCGCACGGTCGTGGTTCCGGTTCTACCGGCCTCGTCGGTTCGCGCCCGTCGGGCGTCAGGTTAAGGCGTCAATCGATGCGTCGTGGTTCCGGTTTCCGACCTCGTCCGTTCGGTCCGTCGGATCGTCACGGGTTAGAGCGATCAAGGCCACGATGCGTCGTGGATTCCGGTTTCCGACCTCGTCGTTCGGTCCGTCGGATCGTCGGGTTAAAGCGTCAGGCCACGCGTCGTGGTTGGTTTCGGCATCGTCCGGTTCCGTCCATCGGATCGTCACGGGTTAAAGCGATCAAAGGCCCTGATGCGTTGTATTCCGGTTACCGACCTCGTCTTCACGTCGGGCCGTCAGGTTAGGAAGTCCGGCCACGATGCGTCGTGTTCCGGTTCCGGCCTCGGTTCTTGATCCCGTCGGATCGTCAGGTTAGAAGCGGTCAGGCCACGATCATCGTGGTTCCGGTTCACCCGTCAGCCGTCCGGGTTAGGCGATCCACGAGCGAAGATGCTCGATGATGGTAGCCGACAAGGATAACCAGCGACGATAGTGGTGACCGGCGAATGCCAGCGATAGTGAGCGATAACCGGCAACAGTAATAGCGATAATACCGTAATCGGCGATGCGGCAGTAAAGGTAGACCGATAGTAGTGTAGCCGTGTCAACAGTATGCAGCAATGTCGCGCGTGTCGTAGCGAGATAACCAATGAAGATTAGCAGCGATGGCCAGCGATAACCGTCAGCAATGATGAAGTCGATAAGCAGGTGTGGCAACAGGGCAATGTCAGCAGTGCGTGTCTGAGTGAGGTAGCCGGCAAAGATAGTGACCATGAGATTACCGGCAGTTCGATAATAGTAATGTTGCACGTTATGGATATAATTGAATCCGTGAGATTTTGACATCGAGGTTGTTGTCGAATGCATTACATTAACTGTAGAGTGGGTACAAAGTTTTGACCTTTCGGTTGGTCGAGAATATTATTCGTCGGCTAACTGTATGGAAGAGCGTGAAGTCCACCAAGAACCTTTTGACCTTTCACGGGTTGTTTGTCGAGTTTTGCTCGATGACATTAACGTATGGAAGAGGTGGAAGTCCACCAAGGGCGTTTGACCTATCGGGTTGTTTGTCGAGTGTTTACTCGATGATGTTAACGTATGGAAGAAGTGCGAAGTCCACCAGGGCGTTTTGACTATCACGGGTTGTTTGTCGAGTGTTACTCGATGGCGTTAACCCATATGGAAGAGGTGAGGAAGTCCACCGGGGCGTTTTGACCTTTCTGGGTTGTTTGTCGAGTTTTTTGCTCGATGACATTAACCCGTATGGAAGAGAAGTCCACCAAGGGCGTTTTGACTATCTGGGTTGTTTGTCGAGCTTTTGCTCGATGACGTGCTGCGTATGGAAAGATCGCGAAGTCCACCAGGGCGTTTGACCTTTCCTGGGTTGTTTGTCAGAGCTTTTGCTTGATGACATTAACCCGTATGGAAGAGGTCGAATATTTGCATGAGCTTGTAGTCAGAGTTGACCATTGATCTTTGCCTTTTCGTTGATGTTGCTGACTTGCTTATCTTTTGAGATTAAGAGTTGCCCCAGTTCGGCGAAGGAACAAAGTTTGATGAATCTTCATTCTTGCGCTCTTTAAAAGCTTGAAATGCTCCACCTCGATGGTGGTTTTGATCTTGTTGGGAAACTTGGTGTCATACAAGATGAAATAATGGGAATCCTTCCCACAGTGGCGTAACTATTGCGTGCTAGAAAACCATTCCGTAGAGTGAAAGTTTCGCGCCTTGCTTGTTGTGAAGTCAGCACACACGAATTATTAAAGAGCGAACAAGAGACACTCGAATTTTAACGTGAAAACCTCGAAGAGGGGAAAAAACCGGGCTAGCCAATAAAAGCTTTCACTATGTATCTTTGAGTACAAAATCTTCCCGATAAGTTACAATTGCATTTGAGAGAGGAATAACCTGTAACAATGATCGGGTTGTAATTATTGATGGTGGAGATCACGGGGTAACTTCAGGGAATCTGAGGTACAATTAGTGGCGATAGTGGTGGTGGCGATGGTTGATGGTAGCCGGCGGAGTGTGATCTTGCTTGGGGTGCGATCTTGCTTGGAGGATCTTCAAGCTTCAGAGCTCTCTCTTCCTCCTCACTTGGGCTTTTCCTCTTCTTCCCTGGACTCTTCCTTTTCTTCCTTGCTTGGACTCTTCCTCTTCTTCCTTGCTGGGCTCTTCCTCTTCTTCCTTGCTTGGACTCTTCCTCTTCTTCCTTGCTTGGCGGTGTGGCAGGATCGGCGGCGGTGGCCGGTGGTGGTTGATGGGTCGGCGGTGGCTCTTCTTCACTTGTTTACTCTCTTCACTTGGCCTCCCCTTCATGTGAGGAATGAAGTTTATAGATGGGAGGAGGGCATTCTTGTAAATTCATGTAAAGCGTACCACTCCCCTCGATGACGGCTGGGATGATTCCTTGATCATTTAATGTATTTTGAGCATTTGGATGCCCAAAATGGCGTCGAATTATGAGATCTTAGGCTCGTTAGATCCGGCGTCGAGATTTCGATTACTCTATAAACTCCATATTTGAGAATGTTTTGAGATTTAATTGATGTCCCAAAGATTCCAATGATATTTCAAGTCTTGATCTCGATCGGTTTTGACTCAAAATCATATCGCTTTCGACATCAAGATTTGTGTTTTGACTAGTGGTATTTTGAGAGCCATATCAATATACATAACACTTAAACTTTTAATATAATATAAAAAAATATCATTGTTATTTTCTTCTTAAAGTGAATATAATTATGCATACATAGTTAGAAGGTTAGAAATATAAATATTAAATTTATTGGATATATATATATATATATATATATATATATATATATATATATATAAATTATGTGAATGATAGATAAATCTTTCTTTTTTATTTATTTATATTATATTTATTATAATATGAATCTATGATCTATCAATATATTTTTCTATGTGGAGCTTCATTCAATTATATATGTTTTGTTCTTCTTGAGTCCAATATTTTTCCGTAAATGGCCGGGAACATTTATTATTTATTTTTTATTTTATGATAACGTTGGAACCAAGTTAAAATCATGCTTAATAATATTATACAATTAAGCTGTCGTATGCTAAATATTGAGCGATACATTTTAATACAAATATAAATGAATCATATGATATAATTAGGGACCATTCGGGATCACTTTAATTTTTTAAATTTTTAATTTTTAATTTTATTTTATTTATATTTGATTTGAAATAAAATATATTTGATATGATCCTGAAAATACTACTTGGTCGGCAGAATCTTAGCGTGAAAGCAATATGGCGTGAATCAGTACTTAGAGATCAGCGTTTATTATCGATATTTCTTAACATGGGTGTTTATATAGTCAAATCGGCGTCTTGACTCTTGTCGGAGAATCTAACAAGCAAGATATCATAATTCGACATCATTTAAGCATTCAAATCTGAGAAAATACTTCATATGATCAGGGAATCATTTTGAGCCGTCAGATGAAGTGGTGTGCGGTTTTGCATGTATTTACGAGACTCGCCACTCATAAATAACCTCATTTCTCATGAGCAAGAGAGAGGAGAGAGCTCTAAAGATCCTCAAGCAATCATGCCACCACTCGGCGGACATCAACCAGCCGTCGGCCGCTTGATCCCTTGTCGATCTCTGTCGGTCTCCATCATGATGACTTCTGCCAGTGATTGTTCCGCATCTACGGTGAATGTTCCTGCGTTTACGCCGGTGATTGTTCCCTGCATTTCGGTGATTGCTCCACCGTTCAGCGTCTCACTACTAGCTTTATTCTGACGATCGTTGTCACATGGGTGTTGTTCCTTTCTCATATACAATTATGTAATCTCGGTATCGGGAAGATCTTGTACTCTGAAACAGATACATAGTGGAAGCTTTTTGTTGGGCCGTGGTTTTCCTCTTTTTGAGGTTTTCCACGTAAAAATTCTAGAGTTTTCTTGTTCACTTTTTAAATAATTGTGTGTGTGTGTTGGCTTTCACGACAAAGCTAAGGCGTAAACTTTCATTCTACCATGGTTTTCTAGACGCATGCTTAGCCGTCAGGAAGTTGATTTCCATTATTTCATCTTGTATGACGACCAAGTTTTCCAACAAGATCAAAACCACCATCGAGGTGGAGCATTTCAAGCTTTTAAAAAGCGCAAATGAAGAATGAAGATTCATCAAACTTAGTTCCTTCAGATTCTGTCGAAAACTGGTGGACAACTCTTAATCTCAAAAGATCACCCATGCTAAGTATCTAATCGATTACCATCCCAAGAAACAAGTCAAAGTTAGAGGATATTTTAATATTGAGAAGAGATATAACTTTGCAAATTATGTTTTTCCACTCATACTCATTAAAAAACTAGACCAGGGTTAAGGAGAAACTTTGGCTACAACCACAAACGGATGTTTTAATTCGACCTCTTCCATTCTAGTTAACGTCATCGGGTAATACTCTGACAAACAACTTAGGATAGGTCAAAAGGTCCTTGGTGGACTTCCCACGACCTCTTTCATACAAGTTAACGTCATCGGGTAACACCCTGATAAACAACCTCGGATAGGTCAAAAATCCTCAGCGGATTCAATTCGACCTCTTCCATACATGTTAACGTCATCGGTAACACTCTAACAAACAACCTAGGATATGTCAAAAGGTCCTTGGTGGACTTCACACGACCTCTTCCATATAGGTTAATGTCATCGAGCAAAGACTCTGACAAACAACCTAGGATAGGTCAAAAGATTATTGGTGGACTTCTCACGGCCTCTTTTACATAGGTTAACGTTATCGGGTAACACTCTGACAAACAACCTCGGATGGGTCAAAATCCTCAGTGAATTTAATTCGACCTCTTCCATACAGGTTAATGTCATCGGGTTACACCCTGACAAACAACCTCGGATAGGTCAAAAATTGGATTTAATTCAACCTCTTCCACATAGGTTAACGTCATCGGGTAACACCATGACAAACAACCTCGGATAAGTCAAAAATCCTCAGCGGATTCAATTCAACCTCTTCCACATAGGTTAACGCTAAAGACCGACAAACAACCTAGGATAGATCAAAAGGTCCTTGGTGGACTTCCGCGCTCTTCCACACGTTAACGCATCGGTAACACTCTAATAAACAACCTCGGATGGGTCAAAATACTCGGCCGGATTCAATTCAACCTCTTCCATACAGTGCCATCGAGTCACACTCTCACACAATCTGATATGTCAAAATCTCATCGCGTTGCCACCGCCACTACCGACGCTACTACCACCGTCACTACTATCGCAATGCTGCCGCTGACCACCTCATCACCCAACCATCAGTATCGCTGATTACTGCCGTTTGCCATTGGTTTAATTATCGCCGATAATCGCTGATCCACCATTGCCGCCGGTTATCCGCAGATCGACGAATGCATTGCTGACTCTTCTCCAGGTTTGACCACTTATCGGCCAACTAACGCTACTGATTTACATTACCGGCTACACCAATTATCGCGGAATCGCGGTCACCATTATCGCCGGTCATCCCGCTGACCATTACGCGACGCATCATGCTGATTACGTTCGGCCGCAGCCAATTATCCGTTGCCGTAACCACTGCTGCCAGCCACCGCAACCATCACGATATTTTGCTGGTTTACTAACGCTATCGGCTATCTCGCTGATTCACGAGCCGCATCGACATTATTGCCGTTGTTTCGCTGAATTACCTCGTTGGCCGCTAACCATCAGAATGTATTACCGCTGCCATACTGCTGCTGATCCACTTATGCACGGCTTACCATCGCCGCCATCCCGCTGACTACCGATGCCACCGCCACTGCTGATACGTGCCGTGCCGCTGTCGACACCTCGCCAACCATCAGCGACACTACCGTGATTACTATCGCCGCAATCTCCGCTGGTCACCACCATCGTCGCTGGTTATCCTCGCCAACCACCGTCGCAGGTCACCGCCACCGACCATTGTGGCCGGCCACCATCGCTGTGCATCGCTGTCAACCCCCATCTCTGGTTATCGTCTCCTTAATCGCCTCCAAACCCGGACGGTCCAACGAGTACAGTTGACGCCTCTTCGGGAAAATCAGACCGACGATCGCGGGCTTGATCGCCCGAACCGGACGGTACGAGTTGATGCCTCTTTCGAGAGAAAACGTAGACACGATATGTACGGCCTTGATCGCCCTCAACCCGAACGGTCGATAAGTCACGCCTCTTCGAGAAAATCAGACACGACGATGTAATGCGGGGCCTTGATCGCCTCAACCCGGATGATCCGACGAGTAGTTTCTTCGAGGGAAAGCGTAGACGACTAATGTATCACGCGATCGCCTCAAACCCGGCCGGTCCAAGAAGTTGACGCTTCTTTTGAGGAAAACTATAGACATGTATGTACCGCGCTGACCGCCTCAAACGACCTTCTCTCAAGAAGAGAATGTGCCTTTCTCGCCCTGTTTTATAGTAGACCTTTTTAGGGGAAAAGGGTAAAAAATATCTAAATCGCCTAAAATCTCCCAAAAGTTCAAACGAGTGAAAATGGGGATGCGGGGCATCAGTGGCTTGCATGTCCAGCAGGCGAGCCAAGCTCTGGCGCCTCTCCACTCACCTCCTGACCACTGCTCCACAGCCCGTTCCGGCCCCGCTGTTCACAAGGTTGCCCGCCATTCGATAGATACTGCCCCACTCCTCAGAACCGCCAACCCGCTGCAGATTGTCCGGCGACCAGGACCAGCGTCAGCCCCAAATTGTTCAGCCTGAATTGCTTCGCTGTACAACCACAAATCTACCTTTCCCAAATTTCGTCATATTTCGACCCACGAAGCCCAAAGACATTTCTCGCCATGAAATCGCCACAAGCAATTTCCCATTCTCGTAATCCACCGAAATCTGCTGCAAGCAGTAAATGTCTGCATGGCTCCATAACCCCGAAATCTTGCGTCCACGCGTACCCGCATACATCCGCGGCCCTGCATCCGCTTCATGGTCATAATCTTATGCTCCCGTGAAGATATGTTCTCTCAAAATGTATGGTTAACGGACCCACAAATTTTATTGAAGAATCTGCTATTTTCAAATATTCGACATATATATTTTTGGATGATTGAGATAATATCATCCAAAAATAGTGATCGAAAATTTTATTATAAGCACGAATCTTGACGTAGAAAACAATCTGATCGTGAATCAAGACTAACTGAGATCAAGCATTTATTATCAATCTACTTAAACATAGTGTTTATAGTCAAATCAAGCGTCTTGACTCTGACGAAATCCAAGCCCAAGATATCATAAATTGACGTCATTTGAGCATTCAAATACACAAAATACATCATATGATCAAGGGGATCATTTTGAGTCGTCAAGTGAGCGGTACGGTTTTGTATATTTACATATACCACCCTCCAATCTATAAATAAGACATCATTCTTC
Organism: Cymbidium sinense; assembly: GCA_021442155.1. Lineage (NCBI taxonomy): Eukaryota > Viridiplantae > Streptophyta > Magnoliopsida > Asparagales > Orchidaceae > Cymbidium > Cymbidium sinense. Next base: position 45,696,780 of record CM038227.1, on the reverse strand, counting down.
ATATGAGGGAGCCTAAGAGTTCTAAAGATCCTCCAAAGACAATCTGCACCACCGACGGCCATCAACCGCTGCTACCGCCGTAGATAATCCTGTTCGCCAATCTCTCGGTTTCATCGATGACTTCTACCGATTGTTTCTCATTGTACCGATTGTTGCCGTGATTCGGTGATTGCTCCACGCTTCACCATCATTCTGTTACTTCAAGAATCGTACAACCCGATCGGTCACATATGTTGTTCTTTCATATACAATTTTGTAATTCTAGACGGGGAAGATCAGTACTCAAAAGCAGATACATAGGAAGCTTTTAGCCAGCTCGTAGTTTTTCCCCTTTTCGAGGTTTTTCAGAAAAATTGAGTTTTTATTCACTCTTAAATACGTAGTGTCTTTGGATTTCACGATAAAGTTAAGGCGTAAACTTTCACTCTACCGCAACTGGTTTTCTAGCACGCAACAATATTTAATTGTGATGATTATTTTCAAAATGAATTTAAAATTAATTGTTACAAAACATTAATTAAAATGAATTTAAAATTCTTTGAATTTGTTTTAAAATGAATTTATATTAAATTATTATATAATTGTTTATTAATTAATTGTTCATCATAAAATAATTTTAATAGTTTTTAGATTATTTTAACTAATTTTTTGTGATAATATTATGATACGATTTTTTGAGGTATACATATTTCTAATAGATTTAGATTTTTTTCTATTTTAAATCCGAAAAAAAAAACTGTAAAGGATAATTATGACGAATTTTTAAAAGGAGGAGATTAATTAATCAAATTTTTTGTCATGTTATTGTCAAAATAAATCAAATAAATCAAATAAGTATATATAATTTATTTATTTTTTTCCCTTAAAACCCCAAAGGTTTGAATTGAATATTATGGTGGCTTGCTCCCACTTTCTTTATTAATGACTCGCTTAGGTGATTGTGATACAGATTCCTGCATCTCCCATAGCGTCATTCAAGGCTAGCTTCAGTCCACTCAACCAAAGCTCTCTCCTTTATTGGTTAGTTACCCCCTTTTTTTTTTCCTAAAAAGTTTCAAACTTTGAATCTTTAGCGATGTAGGAATCTTTCATTTTTCAATTTTTTTTTTATTTTTTATTTTGGTTTGAAGATTTAAATCTTCTTTGCGGTTCTCCTAGCTGCATCAAAGAAGCATTATTTTCTAGTTAGAGAGAGAAAGGGAGAAAGGTCATCATTTTTTTTGTTTGTTTGAAAAGAGTCCATTTTGATCGAGTTTGTAAGGGCTGAAGCTCTCTCTGTTCCGGAAGAACTCCATTATTTTTGTCTTATGTAAAAGAGCTTCGTCAACTTTACAGATTGATGTTTCTTATTCATTTAAATGTACAGAGAATATATTGAATTAAAAATTTTATAAGGTGAGGCTAATTTTATTGGTTTTCTTCGTTGAATTACTTTCAAATTTGAGGTTTGAGGATTCTCTGAAAGCTTTTTCCTTTGGTTTTTGAATAGAATGCATATAAATTTTTCTTATAAGTTTTGTTTCTTTGTTGTTCTGAACATTCTCAGATTTGCGAGGATGAATGCTCATGTTTTCTGGTTCAGTTGTTTCTGAATCTTTGAAGGGATTCAATCCTCAACGAGAATCAGTTCTCTGTTTCTTATCTTAAATTTCTTCTATTTTATTCCTTAGAGTTCAGGTCCAACCTTTTAGAGGTTGTTTTGCTACGCGTAGAATTTAATTCAAATTGTATTTAGCCATCTATTTTATTCAAAATTGTTTGGCATATTTTTTCAATAGTTATGATTTAAACGAATGAGAAGAAGAAGTGCAATGAAGAGAAATGGTGTAAATCTCTTAAATCCTACTTTTAATTGGATTTAGAATGAGATTTAAGAAGATGGTATGATTTATGTAGTTAAAAAAGCTGCTTTTGCAAGATTTTGCATATAGTTTTTTTAAAAAAAATATTCTCTGCTTGTTTGATACTTTGATTTGCCAACGAAGCGGTTAATTTATCCAATGTTTGCTGGCATCAAATATATATATTTTTAGGGGTTTTTACATATATATATCTTTATAATATTACTTTATTATTACTATATACCATGAAAACAAGTGAACTCTCACTGCACGGAATGATAAAATGAGTTCACCTTATTTTCGTGCAGATACTAATAATAAAATTTAAATGAAGAAAATGGTATATATATGTAAAAACCCCTATTTTTTAAGTTAGAGTTGGCTACAAATTTTCTCAAACCCACAAGCTGTATTCAATTTGTCTAGCTCAAGTATTCATCTCTATTAATGCTATATATGTTTCAAACCTCCATTTTGCATATTTCAGTCTACTAAATTCTTGTTTAAATACTTAAAATCTGAGGTTGTTGGCTTTCCTATTTGAAATCCAAGCTTTTATTTAGGGTTCCTTTCGGACGACTGTGGTTTTCTATAAAATTAGTTGTGATAAAGCAAGTTTTATGAAAGTTGTGAGTATTATAGATTTTTGATATTCCAAGAAAATTAAATAACAATTTTCTTAAGATCACCACACTCTAATTCTTGAAAACTCTCATTCTCGTCACAAAAATTTCTAAAAAGCAGCAAGAAAGCTATGGTCAACTATAAGGGTTAGTGATTTATAAAGTAATGATATAAAAAAAGCTGTCTCAAACGAGCCCTTAGTTTCATGTGTTGATCTAACTTTGTGTTTTTATCGCCTTTGAAGGTGTTAGCAGACTCATCATGACTTACGAAATTGAGAATGAGGAAGAAATAAAAAAGAAGGTTCTTATAATTTTCTAGCAATTTTATTTTCACAAAGTTTGTATGATTGTTTGAATTGTTTAATAAGTTCTTAACTACATTCTCAATATTCAGGGGAGAACTGCTGCCATGGTTGTTTGCTGGTTCCTTGGAAATGGTTCTCTAATTGCATGGAATAGTATGTTGACTATTGTGGATTACTATGTAGAAGTATTTCCGGTATGGAACTCTCTCAACTCTACCCTTGCTTATGTTTGCACTATACTTTTATTTTTGATATTGTGAGATATATGTCCTTAGAGTTATAGTCCTTTTTAGCAGGGAAAGTTTGACATTATGTTGGGAATTATGTGAGGCTTAACTCATATTATTGAGAGAAGAAGATAAATGCGCAAAGCACATCAAAAATTTATGTAGGTTCGTTTAATTATTGCTTTGTCCTATTGCAATCGCTAGATAGACTTCATAACAATGGTTGTAGAGTTTTATAGAGAAATTCATAGCTTTAATATCTCAAATTTCACTAAAGGTTAGAAAACCGAGAGTGAAAGTTTACTGCTTTTGTGAAATCCAAAGACACACACAGATATTTAAAGAAAATAAGAAAACTCCGAATTTTACAGAAAAACCGAAAAGAAAACCACAAAGCAAAAAAATCTTCCACTATGTATCTGTTTGAGTACAAAATCTTCCGACACGGATTACGGATTGATATAAGAAGAACAACAACTATATACCACGCTCAGCGTAGCAATTTGTGATGAGGAACAACGAGGACATCGACCGACGATGGCGTCGCAATGATGAGACAGAGATGACGATGCGAGGATCACGGCGGCGACTAGGCCGGCTGGTGGCAAGTCGAGTGGCGGATTGTGCTTGGAGAATCTTCGTTTTTAGCTCTCCTCTCTCTTGGGCCTCATATATGAACGGCGCTATTTATGACGGGAAATGGTGTCTCAGAATGCATGCAAACTGCACTAATTCGACTTCATCTGACGGCTCAAAATGATCCCCTTGATCTTATGATGTATTTTGTGTATTTGAATGCTCAAATGATGTCGAATTATGATATCGCGATTCGCCACAAGACGCCGATTTGATTATAAGCACTCGTTTAAGAGTCGATTGATAATAAACGCCGATCTGCTAGTCTTGATTCACATTAGATTGCTTTCACGCCAAGATTCGCCGACCTTTTGGAATTTTCAGGGTCATATCAATAATAATGATTGTCGATCCACATATTGAGTCCTCGTAAAGCTTTTCATTTTAGGACATTAATTAGGCTACATAAATTAGTGCACCGCGTCAAAAAATATTCACTCTAACTAGTTTTTAAACATGCTCATCTAGTTTTAACTATATTTTCTTCGGCATTCGGCTAGAAATTATCCATTAAATGAGATTTTTGATGAAATCTACTAAATTCAGCAATGAATTTTCTGTTCTAAGTGCTTTCAAAATTATATTGTTTAAGTTGCACTGTTCTAAGATACATTGGTTTCTAAATACTATAAACTAATAACAGGTCCTTTAATAGGCTAACAGAATAGAATTGGCCCTTCATTTACACAAATGGAATTTATTTACCATATTTTATAATTTACTGAAATATTATCTTGATGTTTTATCTCTGGCTGCAGAGGTACCACCCAACTAGAGTACTTACTCTAGTCTATCAGCCTTTTGCCTTTGTTACTATTGCAATACTTGCTTATAATGAAGCAAAGCTCAACACCAGAATGAGGAACTTATTTGGCTACTCCCTATTCTTTATAAGCACGCTGCTTGTGATTATTGTAAGTGAAATCTCTTTTGTAAATTCAGTTGCATTAAGCTTCAGAATTTCTCTTTTATGAAGCTGAGTACATTTTTGTATATTGCAGTTAGATTTGGCAACTTCTGGGAGAGGAGGGATTGGAACCTTCATTGGAGTATGTCTTATTAGTGCAGCCTTTGGTGTTGCTGATGCTCATGTTCAGGGGGGCATGGTTGGTGATCTTGCCCTCATGCAACCTGAATTCATTCAGGTAATTTAATTTTCGGATTTTGGATTCAAAACCAATCAGTTTGACAAATTTGAGAACGATCCATTCAAACTGATTGAATGTTCGCATACTCGAATCCACCATGAAATAGGAAATCTTGTTTCTGAACCAAGAAAAAATACCAATCAAATCCAGCATCTTCAAAATTTAGTGTATTAAATCGCTTTCACCTCATTAACGTATCTTTTTTGATCTTGGTTGATCCAGTCATTCTTAGCTGGTTTGGCTGCATCAGGAGCTTTAACATCTGCTTTGAGGTTGATCACAAAGGCAGCTTTTGAGCACAGCCATGACGGCCTTCGAAAGGGAGCGAGTATGTGAAAAACCGCTTGTTAACGTACTGAAAAAAGTTCTATTTTTATAAATGTTGACTTCTGTATTCCATCTTAAACATCAATATACTTTACATGAATTTCTTTCTCCCAGTGCTGTTCTTCTCAGTGGCATCATTTCTAGAACTGCTATGTGTTCTTCTCTATGCATACGTCTTTCCGAAACTGCCGATTGTAAGGTACTATCGAGCGAAGGCTGCCTCAGAAGGATCGAAGACAGTTTCCGCCGACCTCGCAGCTGCCGGCATCGAAGTGAAGAATGAACAATTGGTGTGCTGATGTCTGCACATCTTAATTAAAATTTTTTTTTTTAAGTCCAAGTATGACTATATGAATAATACAATTTAGGCTGAAGAAGATCCAAAGCACATAGAATTTCTGACAATGAAGCAGTTGATGATGAAGAATTGGGATTATGCATTGGATTTGTACCTCATATATGTTCTAACGCTGTCTATTTTCCCTGGCTTTCTGTCTGAAGATACTGGAAATCATGCACTGGGATCATGGTATGTTAGTGTGTGTATATATATATATTGTAGCTTTAAACTGCAGAATGAAATCAAATGAAATATTTTCATTATTTTTTGTTATCTTTCAGTATTAATATTCATTTTACTCCATAAAATGTTAATTGTTCAGGTACGCTCTTGTGTTGATCACAATGTATAATGTGTTTGACCTCATTGGAAGATACACACCTCTCATACAATTTCTCTGCATAGAATCTAGAAAAGGCCTCATGATTTCCATTCTTTCTCGCTTCTTGTTCATTCCTGCCTTCTACTTCTCTGCGAAGAAGGGAGGGCAAGGCTGGATGATCATGCTGACATCAGTGTTGGGGCTCACTAATGGCCATCTGACTGTTTGTGTTCTCACCTCCGCACCCAAAGGATACAAGGTTAAGTGTTCCTTCATTCTATATAGGATTGTCGAGAGGTTGCCATAAATGATGATTGATCGAGTCAGGGGCTTACATTCGATTACGATAGATGATCGAGTCCTGAGTGTTTGTGGTTCATGATGAATGATCGAGTCACGGGCTTACATTCAATCATGATTGATGATCAAGTCATGTTCGTACATTCGATCACAACTTATGATTGGGGCACGAGTATTTGCGCTTCATGATGAATGATTGAGTCATGGGCTTACATTCGATCACGACAGACGATCGAGTCCTGAGTGTTTGTGGTTCATGATGAATGATCGAGTCATGGGCTTACATTCAATCATGATTGATGATCAAGTCATGTTCGTACATTCGATCACAACTGATGATTGGGGCACGAGTATTTGTGCTTCATGATGAATGATCGAGTCATGGGCTTACATTTGATCACAACTAATGATCAAGTCACAAGTATCGTTGATTCACCGCACCACGTAGCTCGATATAAAATTTTAGTTGTGCCTTCATTGGTTGTTTTGGTTTTTGGAGTTTTTAGTAGTAGTTTGTCTCATTATAAGCCCATGACTCAATCATTCATCCACAATTTCTATAATGCTTGTTAAAATTTACCTTTTTCAATCATGATTTCTATTATGCTTTACATAACTAATTTTTTAAAAGTCAAAATTTTGTAGAAGCATCTAGAAAACTGTCTGTCCAAATATGCATTAATTTTTTATTAATTATTTTTTCCTGTCATAAAATCACTCAAAAAGCTCTGACAAATGAAGCTTAATAGCTTGAGCTTTCTTGTGCAGGGACCAGAGGCAAATGCTTTGGGAAATCTGCTAGTGATGTTCCTTCTTGGTGGAATCTTCTCAGGAGTAGCATTAGATTGGCTGTGGCTCATAGGCAAAGGATGGTGAAGTTACTGCTCAGAACATTTTAGTTTATATATATATATATATATATATATATATATATATATATATATATATATATATATATATATATATATATATATATATATATATATATATATATATATATATATTATTTTGCTTTTATACTGAAAGAAATGGAGATATTGATGTGAATGTATTTCTGTATCATTTTCAAGAAAAGAAAAAAAATCAATATATGAATAGTTGGTTATGCAATGCCACATTCTGTAATCTCTAAGCTGAAGCTATTAGTTATTTTGACATTTTCATTTTAATTGTTTTGAAAATCAAAAAGGCCTTATGATTGATTTCTAAAAATATCCTATTTGAGCTTTCAAGAGCTCATTAGGTTTCAAAGAGTTCATACTCACATAATGGTGGATGAAAAATACTATTAGCACTCATTCTCGAGTCCTCGAGATATTCTGCAATAATAATAATAAGTCTTTATCTCACTATGTGAGGTCAGCTACATGAATCTTTTTTTCTCATTTCTTGATATATATTTAATATAATTTATATCTTGAGAGTTAGACAAAGGACTCTTAAAACTCTAATAAATTTATTATGTTTAAAGCAACATCATTGCTTATGCAAAGCCATTAAACTTTGGAAGATTTACATACATACCACACAATTCTTGTGTATTTACATATCTAGCACTTAAAATTAGATATTTACTTATCTAACACTTTCTTATACTTATAAATGTGTATTTTACTTTTAAAAAAATGAATGATGATGTTATTTTTGATGTGATATTGAAGATTGAAATGTTATATATATATATATATATATATATATATATATGTAAAAAATTGAAATTTGGGGGTTAGATGTGTAGATATATAAGAATTGTGGGGTATGTATGTAAATCTCCCTTAAACTTATTATGTTTTTGATAAAAAATTGATAATTTCTATAGTTAGATACAATACTTGTAAATTTGTTAAGAAATAAAAGGGTTTTCTAAATATTTTTAATAAAGAAATTGAAAATATTGTCCTTCAAAAAGGGAGAAATTATTATGTATGTAGCTCTAGATGATTTAAATTATTGTCTATTAAGTGTGTATTGTTGTGTACACATTGTGTATCGAGAACATAGTATATCGTGTACACAGTTAATATACAGTTGTTGTGTGCCAGATGCATAATATATACATAGTTAATATGTAGTAATTTCGATTGTCTGTATTTTGTTGGTAATAATTTTTCTCAAAAAAAAAAGCCCAATAAAATTCAACCCTTTTTATGCAATATCTTGAAATTTAAATTATGAACCATTCAAGCTAAATGTTTTGGTGTGGCGAGCTCAATGACATTAAAAATATTTATAATTCGTGTCCAAACAAGTCAAAACAAAATACCCAAGAAAATAGTCAATGATTAGAAAAATTCACATTGGTCACCTCACATACTATTTAGAGACTTTTGATTAAAAATAATCAAAATACTACTCCAAAAAATTATAAATAAATTTCATTCTTCTCATAAAAGAGACCTATAATTGCTGAGAGTTTAGAGATTTGAATAACTCAATAATTTAATGATTCTGCAACTAACGACGTTTAATCATCATCACTTGATTATCGTAGTTTAATTATTATCATCTGATCAACATTGTTTCATGAATTTCATCACTAAAACTTCATAATTGGATAATCATAGTTTAATCATTGTTGTTAGTTTTCATCACTTGATCACTATAGTATCATTATCATTGTTTAGCTGTCATGACTTCATTTTCATAGTCCGACTATCATTATATGCAGGGGCGGAACCAACCACTTTTTTTAGGGTAGTCAAACTAATTATCAAAATTTTTTTATTATCATTTATTAATTTTTAGGGTGGGCAAACTAATAAAATGAAAAAAAAAAATTATCTTTATTGGGAAAGATTTTTATTGTAAATTTATTATTTTTTTAAAAAAATAAACTATAATTTGCCCACCCTCACTTAGGCATGGGTCAGCCCCTGGTTATATGGGTGTCATTACTTGATGGTTTCACATCTATTAATTGTTTTATCTCATGATTATTGTCATCAATCGTCACTATTTTACTAATATTTTTCTTACTACAATTATCAGAAGTTAAGCCAATATTGTATATAATATAGTATTATCTTTTTTAATTGTGAAGAATAGACACTTGTGGATTTACATATATAGTAGATTAATTTAATTGAAATAGGTCCCATAATTTCTTTTTTAATTTTAGATTTTTTTTTAATAAAACTCAATTTAATGACTCTTAAGAGCTATTTGAGATCAATTTTATTATATTTTTTAATTTTTGTTTTTATGCTATTTTTAAAATCATGTTTGTTTAACAAATTTTTAATTAACTTTTTTTTTAAAATAAACAATATTATTTTTTAAAAAATATTCAAAATAGTTTTTAGGTGTTTTGATTTTTTTTTAAAAGCAACCATTATCATCAAATATATTTTGCTTTGATATAAAATAAAATAAAATAAAATAAAACTAAGAAATAATAAATAATAAATAAAAGTGATCCCAAATGGCCCCTTCAAATTTTATTATCTACGTGTATACGATTTTCATATAAAATTAAAAAGTAAAATTCTCTAGGGTGTTGTTAATATTCTAGTTCACAATAATATTTATATAGTGAATATATAAATTTTTACATTTCTTTATATAATATCATAGTTTTGAAAATGCATCAAAAATATTTTGATCATTAATTTATCTAAATCAAAACTAATATATATATATATATATATATATATATATATATATATATATATATATATATATATATATATATATATATATTGCGCTAGAAACCGCCATGGTAGAGTAAAAGTTTTGCTTATTTTGTAATAGACACACAGATATTTAAAGAGTGAACAATAAAACCCGAATTTTATATTTAAAAACCTCAAAAAGAGGAAAAATCCCAAAGAAAAGCTTTCACTATGTATATGTTTCGAGTACAAGATTTTCCGACAACGGATTAATAATCAGATATGGAAAGGACAAATCGCTAGACGCATAATGTTGATACGATGCGGCGACGACGTTAACAACAATGTGGCGACAATGTTACGATGATGTCGAAATGTTCACAATGATGTCGACGATGATGTTGACGACGATGTTGACGACGATGTTGACGATGATGGACGGCGGGTGCGATGATAACCGGCAACGATGATCGACGCGGATCACGGCGTGGCGGCCGGCTCGTGGTCGACAAACGCCGAGTGGGACGATTGTGCTTGGAGGATCTTAGAGCTCTCCTCTCTCTGCCCTTCCTCATACGAGGAATGAGGCTATTTATATATGGCGCTCTAAAATACATGCAAAATCCAAACCACTCTCTATCGAACGACTCATGATGATTCTGATCATATGATGTATTTTGTAAAATGCTCAAAAGTCGAATTGTAAGATCTTTGGCTTGTTGGAACCTACCGTCGAGACGCGATTTGACTATAAATAAACACTCCATATTTGAGAGCTTTTAGGAATTTAAATGACGTCTCAAAGTTTTCAATGATATTTTAAGGCTTGATCTTCGCCAATTTCTCGACTTGCTTTCGATCAAGATTCGTTTTGACTAGAGAATTTTAGGGTCATATCGTTGCCCCTAATATTATCTCAATCATCAAAAATATATGATAAAGTACTTCAAAATAAGAAATTCTTCAATGAAATCAGGTCCATTAACCACACATTTTAGAGAAGTGATCACGTAAGAACAAAGATTACCACTACAAGCAGATGCACCCACAAATATGCATAGTATGGGCGCTGGGTAACGCTGGACAACATGGTGCGGAACATGCGCAGCGGCACTACCACCGGTTCAAACGGCGCTTTTGAATGTTTTGACGGTTTTGGCGATTTTTATTTATGATTTTTTTGCCTAGAAAGTCTAAAACAGCCAAGGGAGAAGGCACACTTCTTCAATGCTAGTGCTCTCTTCTTGAGTGAGGTTCGTTGAGTCAATCGGGCCCACTTTTGCCATTATTCGGTTTTCCTCAAAGAGCGGCCAACCTCGTCTGACCGTCCGGGTTTGAGGCGATCAAGGCCCACGGTACTACGTCGCCCAGTTTTTTCTTGAAAGAAGGCTAACCGCCTGCCGGACCGTCTGCTCGAGGCGATCAAGGCACGATTTACGTCGTTGTTCCGCTTTTCCCTCGAAGAGGCGCCAACCCTCGTCGGACCGGTTTAGATCAAGGCCCATGGTACTTACGTCGTTGTTCCAATTTTCCTCGAAAGAGGCGTCAACCGGCCTCGCCGACCGTCGGTTTGGAGTAATCAATGCCCACGCATACGCCGTTGTTCGCTCCGAAGAGGCCAACCGCCTCGAACGGTCCGTTTGAGGCGATCAAGCCCGCGTCACGCCGTTGTTCCGTTTTCCTCGAAGAGCGCCAACCGCTGACCGCCCGTTTGAGGCGATCAAGCCCACGATTTACGCCGTTGTTTCCCTCGAAGAGCGCCAAACCGACCTCGCCGACCATTTGGAGATCTGGGCGATTACCGTTGTTCCAACTCTTTCTGTTAGGAAATTTTATTTCTCACGACTTTAATGAATGATTCAGCAGTTGATAATCGCCAAGATGGGGGAGCGGAACTATCGCTCAAACGACTGAAAGTTTGGCGTAATTTATGAGCATCATCGAGGGGAATATCTTCTCTCTCTCTTTTTTCATCATGTATGTGTATCCTTTTGTCGATCGCAGTAAAAATTTTATCGCAAGATCCGCAGAGAGAGTCAAAAGGATACCAAGTATTGGGTGAGTGAGTTGCTTTTACAAAATTCTCGATTTTGTCATTTCCCTCTTTATTTATTATGTATTTTCACTTGGTGATGGCGAAGAAAATCCATAGATCTAGACGATATACCATCCACTATCACATCAGATAGTTTAATGGTGTTCCGCAGAAAGTTTTTCTTCCCTAATGAGTTGGTGGTCATTGTTGCCAAAAAGTCTAATCGAGCTCAACTCGTGGTACTTTCTTTCGAGATAATTCGGGACCGCGATTCCCTCGAGTTGATTGAGATATTCAAAATATGTGGTGTAGCTTTGTCATAGTTTTCGTTTCGAGCTTTAATGGTCATCGTCAGTTTGGTTGTCTACTTCAGAGAGCGTGGTGTTACTTTGAACATCAAATACTTGTGTCGAATGTGCAGATTTACATGTGATACCTAGGGACATGTTTCTTATCACACTATAAAGAATTGAATAGAATTTTCAACACGGGATCAATCTAGAAATTGGTTTAATGAATTCTTTTTTATGAAAAATGAGTGGGGCCTTCCTGAGAGATGGGGAAGATTGAATGACCTTCTAGATCCATCGCTGATATCGGAGAATGAGATCTTGGCAACTCTTAATATCCCTGATGTAGGAAGCTTGCAGCATGAGTTACGTCACATTAACAAATATATAGTTGAAGATAGAATGTTCAAGGTTGGCCTTTTTATCCAGGCGGGGAGATCTCATTCTTTTCCACTAAAGAGGCCAAGTAAAGGTGATGAAAGGTCTCCTCATATTCATAGGGTTCTTTCAAGAAGCCCGTCCAATATCGGTGGTGGCAATGTTTCTTCCTAAAGAAAAGAAGACATAAGTGACTACGTCGATATCGTGAAGAAGATGTTCACCCCCCCTTGAGAGTTTAGCTTCAACTCATGATGGGGAGTTCGTCCGCACATTCCTCAAGAGGTGTTAAATCACATATGTAAAAGGCCAACGAGTGATGAATTGATGTTGTCTTCCATTCTTTCTTATTTTCTTCTTCTTTTCTTTTGTGTAATATTTGTGATGATTTTTTTTATAGGTAACTCAAATATTAGGGCAGATGGCTCATTTAGGTGTCGCTTTAGATGAGTGAAATACTGAATTTATGAAGATAAAATATCGAAGGCGTATGAGCAAAGATGAGTATTAAAGCCAAAGAAGTGAGACTTTGGAGGATCACCGACCGGGTGCGAATCGAAGCAATAACATGTCGACTTCCTTTCTCTCTAGTGTCGAGGTGGAGCACTCGTGATGATGATTGATGTGAGGATGAGACTCATCGAAAAGAGAAAAGACTTAAGGTACTTGAAGAGAGAGCTCTCGAACCGAGAAGAAAGCATTACAGATCGCTTTTCCGAGAAGGAGCATATAATATCGTTTAAGCAAATGAAATCTCCTTGAAGTGTGGAAGACTTTAAGAACTCCTGCTTATCTCGACACTCAAGACCATGTTCAGGAAGCTCGTAATCATATACTTGATGTTGAAGTGAAGGACTTGGAGCACCAATGTTTAGAGGAGGGCTTCATCCGAGGGTTCCTAAAAGGAATCCGCTTAGTACATCGCAAGACTAGAGCTAGTATTGAGGATCTGTCTCCCAGCCAAGTATCCGAAGACTCTTCGTCCGATTCAGGAGATGAAGGAGTTGAGAGTGAGTCCAAGGGAGTATCTCCTGGGTGAGGAGGACGGATATCACCAACTGATATGATGTAGCATCACTTGAGGATGCATTTTTTTTTATATGTATTATTAGTGTATCGTAATCTTGATTCTTTCTTATATCATCATGTTAATGCTATCAATTTTTTTTTAAATGATACGCTTATATTTTATTTTTTTACCTATCCGAGGTAATTGGTGAATATTATTCGATGACGCTAACCGTATGGATGAGGTTGAATTGAATCCACTCGTGATTTTGATCTATCCGGTGGTTGTTGTCGAGTCTCCGCCGGCGACGTTAACCTGTATGAAAGAGGTCGAGGAGTCCACCAAGGACCTTTTGACCTATCCTAGGTTGTTTGTTGCATGACGCTAACCCGCGTGAAAGAGGCCGAAGTCCACCAAGGACCTTTTGACCTATCTTAGTTGTTTGTCGAAGTTTTCGCCGACATTAACCCGTGTGGAAGAGGTCGCGGAAAGTCCCTCGGGATTGATCATGCCCGATTGAGATATAACGTGAGTTGTATATTTCAAGTGGGAGAATTAAATGAAGAAGAAACAAGTTTGTAAAAGAAAGCTATAAATTCATTACTCGATAAGTTCGGATATAATCATAAGACGATTTTAACACAGGATATGAGTTTTAAGAGAAAATGATAACAACAATAACAATAACAACAACAACAACAACAACAACAACAACAAGTCTTTATCCCACTAAGTGGGTTTACCTGAAGAGGAAATGATAAACGACAAAATAAAAGTCGCGATAATTATGGAGGAATTACCGATAATATTTTCTGAGATTCTCGTTCCAAGTTCGAGGTAAAGTTTTTCCTCTCAATCCTTGAGTTTGAAAGTTCCGGCTTCACCATAGCTATAACCACATATGGGTCATCCCAAAGAGGTGAGAGTTTATCGTTGAGGGCCTTTACGGCAGCTTGAGACTTAAGACCAAGTCACCACGATACGGGATGAGTTTTACTCTTCTGAAGTGATGAGCTACCCTTTGGTGATAGGAAGCAGTCCGAAGTAGGGCCATGTCACTAGTTTCGGAGAGTAGGTCCAAGTGCTGTCGGAGTTTTTCTTCTTTACCGTCATGATCGAATAATTGAACTCTTGGACTTGGAACCCCGATATCTACTGGTATAATAGCTTATCAAAACACAAGTTATATGTTTCACCAATGCGTGCGAAAAGCGGTAAGCCCAAAAAAACATTAGAAAGCTCATCAACCCATTGCCTCCTTCTCAAGACGCGTGTTTTGAGTATAGTTGGTAGCTTTCACTGAGTTTGAGGATATGCTACCAGATGCGCAGATGAATGTGAAGATCTTTGCAAAAGGACTTAAAGACTTTTCCAGTAAATTGTGTTTCGTTGTCAGTGATGATCTTTGCAGGAAGACCGAACTGACATACTATATTTTTCCAAACAAATTATTTAGCATTTGCCTCCGTAATTTTAGCGAGTGGTTCGGCTTCCACCCATTTAGTGAAGTACTAAAATGATGAACTTTCATTGCCCCGATGCTATCTAAAAGGTCCCATGATATCAATCCCCACTGAGCAAAAAGGCCACGGCTTTGAATGAGAGCTCAGATGTGGCATGTGAGGAGGTTAGAGTGCAACCGACAACTTGCACATTTTTTTGTGAACTCCAAGGTGCCTTGTTTCATCGTAGCCAATAACCCTTGCCTTATAATTTTAAGGGCTAGCGCCTTCCTCCTAAGTGTTCTCCACATATCCTCGAAAGTGAACCTCTCTAATGCACCTACCTCAAGGTGATTGATACACGTACGCAGAAAGCTCATTTCAGATAGTTCACCTCATAATAAGTAAAGTTTGAAGCTTGTCTTGAGAGGCAGTGCGTTGGGTCTTGGGAAGAGTTCCTTCTTATAGAAAAGACAGATGGGGTCCATCCACGAATGTTCCTTTATCATCAATTGCTTGAATTACCCATGATCCTTTGATACTAGAAAATATATTTCTTCAACATGCTTTCTCTTGATCTAGTAGAAGATGAAGCAAGCTTAGCGTGAAGCGTCACAGTATATTCTCTCGTAGTATGTGAATGATTTGATGTGTCTTGAAATGGGCAAGAGACTTCACCAAGTGGAGGTATGTGTGTGAGGATTATGAGCATTAAAGTTTCCCTCAACTTGGGAGGACAAGTTGAGAGTCGGTGTCACTAAGTCTTGAGCTTGATTAATGGCGGTCTCAACCCTGATAAGAGCCTCATATTGACCATATTATTAGTTGTAGGAAATTTTAGAAGTCCATACTCGGTATTATTGGGGAAATAAGTAAGATTCCCGACACCGATTACTTCCAGCTCCATGTAGAGGGTCCATTGAGGGAGACGAAAGGCATGTAGCTGAGATAGTTCAGGAGTTGGGCGGTGCATTCCACTATAAAGTCTGCGGTACTTGAGACTTTATAGCAGGAGTAGAAAATTTATATCAAACTCTCCAATTCTACCCATTTAATTAACCTCCCGGATGCTTATGGTTTACGTAGGATGGCCCTTAATGGTAAATGAGTGTAAACACGATAGTATGAGCTTGGAAGTATGGACGTAATTTTCGCGCTGAGAAAACTAAAGCGAGCCACTTATCTGCAAGTGGATAACGACTTTCTATATCAGAGAATTTTGCTGACATAGTAAATTGGTTGTTGTATCCCATTTTCTTCTCGCACTAAAACTGAGCTTATCGCTGGGAAGAGACTGCGAGATATAAATATAGCATCTCTCCTTGAATAGGCTTGGATAGTAGGGTGGAGATCTAAATACTAGTTGCTCAAAAGCGGTAACATTCATCGATCCATTGAAAATTATTATTTTAGCTCCCCTTTAATATTTTAAAGAATGACAAGTATATCCCGAGCGGGCTAGGCGGGATAACGCAGAATTCGTCCATTCAAAGCGTTGAACTTCTTAATATTCTTGGAGTCATATCTTTTTGAGAACTTTGATTTTCTCAGGGTTGGCCTCTATCCCACGGTGGGTTACCATAAATCCAAAAAATTTTCGACGTAACCCCAAAAGCACATTTGGTCGGGTTGAGTCGCATGTTATAACGTCGAAGAAGGTTAAAACATATTTCTAAGTCAGAAATATGTTGTGATTCTTCCAAGCTTTTCACTAACATGTCATCCACATATACCTCCATTATGCGGCCTAATAGGTCTTTAAAAACCTTATTCATAAGTCGTTGATAAGTAGCACCAGCATTTTTTAACCCAAACGGCATAACTTGGTAACAGTATAAACCTTTATATGTTTGAAATGCTGTAGCTTCTTCATCCGTTGGGTCCATTTTTATTTGGTTGTAACCAGAGTAAGCATCCAAAAAACTGAGCATTTGATGTCGGATGTAGCATCAACCAATTGATCAATTCGAGGAAGAGGAAAACTATCTTTCGGGCAAGCTTGTTAAGATCGGTGTAATCAATACATTCTCCATGTTCCATTTATTTTCTTAACCATGACAACATTTGCTAGCCATGTAGGGTAATGTACCTCTCGTATGAATCCCAGAAGCTTGTTAACTTCTTGCTCAATAGCTTGGAAGCGTCGGTGCAAAAAATTCTTCTTGGATGATCGTTTGAATGTTGGATCAATCTTGAGGGAGTGCATGATCACATTGGGTCGACCCGATATCCGTCGGACTCAAGCGAAGATGTCTTGATTTACGCGAAGTCTATGTATTTTTCCCTTTGTTCTTCGAGCATGGATCCACTTGCACTTGTTCATGGTGGTTGGTCATCGATAATACAACGAGAGCAAGTCTTCTACGAAGCTTTTTTGGGTACTTCTTCATCTCAAAATTAAAATCTTGATCTTTGAAGGTCACGAGAAGGCGTGGTTGAGCTTGTGAGGTAACATGATTGCGCTATCTGTTGATTTTCACAGACCACCCTAACTCCAACGGGGGTTGGAAACTTCATCTTAAGATGAGATACTGAAGTGATTGCACCGAAAATTGATTGGAGGGGCCTTCCAAAGATGGCGTTATATGCCGAATCTGACTTGACCACCATGAATTGGATTAAATGAGTCACTTGTCGAGGAAATTCACCAAGGACAACGAGGGTGATTGTCCCCTCTACGCAGGCGATTATCAAACCCGTATAATGGTCTGCACGGGTTGGAGCTTTTCCCTAACCATGCTTAAATGTGTAAAATAAGACATCAAGAACTATCATTGTCAATCAAAATTCTCTTAACATTATAGCATGGGTCCACGATCCTACAATGTGGATCTTGATGAGGAACATTGACTCCTTCTAAGTCTGAGTCATTAAAAGTGATGGAATGATCAATACGATACCTCTTTAACTTTGGCTCTTCGGAGATGGTAATGAGAACTTGATTAGATAGTATTGGTCCTCCTGCGATTGTTTCAATTTCTCCAACCGTTTGATGATTGTTTTGTTATTTCTATGATGATTGTCCTTGTTGCCCCTCAGTTGAAGGTATATTTTTTTGAGTCGATTGATTCTTTATAAATCGACGTAAATATCCTTGCTGAATGAGCCTCTCAATTTCTTCTTTGAGTTGTTTGCATGTCTGGTAGTATGTCCGACTTGATGGAAGTGACAATATATCTTGATTTCTTGAATTTGGTTAAATGGATGCCACTTGATATTTTCTTCATCTCGAATAGCCATTGAGGTTAACACGAGATGTGTTCACGGCTGTATTCCTTTTCTGGTTTACGCTGGATATGAGGTCAGGAGGAGATCACGACCTTGTTGCTTTTGATACGCATTCCTGATGCTTTTACGTTTTCCCGTAGATTGCTCAAATTGTCTGCGATGAGTAGTAATAGCCTCATCGACAGAGATTTGTGCTTCCACACGATGAACCAAGTGATATGAGCATGCGGTCTCACATTAGGACGAGTAAAGGGCTGACGAGTCCTCCAAGGAAAACTCCTCTTAATAGTGTGGGTCTACCTGTATTTGGCGAAGTTTCTAAGGAGAACCTAAGTATTTCTTAAGTGATTTGCCCTCGCTTTGACGAATGTCGGAGAGAGAGGAATCTTTAATGATCCTCCTTGCTATGAACCGCTACAAAAATCTTGGCAGCTCACAAAGGTATGGATGGATTCCTTTGAAGGGAGGAACCAAGTGCGAGCTTGTCCCTCGAGGGTAATCGGAAAGACGACAAAGCAGTGGTCGTGAGCTCATATGCATGATATGTAATGGTCGATGTGTTCATGTGGGTCACGCCCCATCATGAATCAATGTTCAAGCTTGAAATCCACGTAAATAGGATGTTGAAGAATAAAAAGGTGAGGATTCCTAACCGCAGGGGAAGATGATTGCCATGAAGGTGAAATTGCCTTGAATTAAGCGCCACTCGCAATAACATGACAAGTCAACAGGACGAGAATGTGTCAAGCTACCGAATAATGGATTAGCGTCTGATGACGATGGAAGTGTAACGTAGCAAGGAGATCGATCACGGCCTTTACGCCAAGAGCTTCAAGATTGAGATGCATTTTGACCTCCCTAACGATCGATCTTGGGAAAGGTGTGTTTGTCGTGGTAATGACCGTTGTGTTTCTCTCAAAAGTCGGATCATCTCATTTTGAGACTCTTCCATTCGGCGGACACAATCTTCTAAAGAGATCCCTATCGCGTCTTCACCACGTGGTCACGCCTATTGTGGGGAGCGAGGCGGCTTGTCTCTCAAAGATTGATTTTGAGAGTGACGAGTTGAGCGGAGGCCCGCTCACGCAGTATGCGCTATTGGCCATAATGCGAGTGTTCACAAAAATTATGATTGAGGGGTTTTCTTCCCACGCATCTGCCAAACCGCTGCGTAAAAACCGCCATGATAAGTAAAATTTTTGTCTTATTTGTAATCCAAAGACACACAGATATTTAAAGAGTGAATAATAAAAAACTAATTTTACGGAAAACCTCAAAAGAGGGAAAAATCACGGTCAGCCCAAGAAAAGCTTCTACTATGTATCTATTTCAGAGTACAAGATCTTCCGACAACGGATTACGAATGTATATGGACAAGCTAGTGACAATGCAACGTTGACACAATTTGAATGTAACGTCGACAATGCCGAATTTAATGGCAAATGACGATGACCACGACGATGTCGACGATGATGACGATGTCCAACGATGCCGCGATGAAACCGCGATGTCGACGATGGCATGATCACGCAGGCCGATGGCGGCCGACGGTGGTCGACAACCGCGAGCGGCACGAGTTATCTTAGAGCTCTCTCTCTTTTTGGCCTTCCCTCATATGAGGAATGAGGCTATTTGATGGAGTGAGCGACGTAATATACGCAAAATCCAAACCACCTCTCCATCTGACGGCTCATGATGATTCCCTTTATCATATGATGTATTTTGTGTATTTGAATGCTCAAATGAAGTCGGAAATATAAGATCTTTGACTTGTTGGAACCGCCGAGACGCCGATTTGACTATAAACACTCTATATTTGAGAGCTTTTAGAAATTTAAATGATGTCTCAAAGTTTTCAATGATATTTTAAGTCTTGATCTCACCAGCCAATTTCGATCACTGATCAAGATTCGTGGTTTCTGTAGGAATTTTCAGTCATATCATATATATATATATATATATATATATATATATATATATATATATATGACATTTAAACATACAAATATTATATAGATAAATTTCAAAAGTTAAATATTAGATTAGGATCAATTTTATTTTATATTTTATATTTTATATTTATATTATTTTTAAAAAATATGTTTGTTTAATGCATTTTTAAGGAGGTGTTGATTCGCTTTTTTTGTTTTATATTTATATTTTGTTTCAAAATAAAATATATTTGATAGTTATTATTTTTTAAAAAAAAATATTCAAAACATCTAAAATCTATTTTGTATATTTTTAAAAATAATATTATTTATTTTTAAAAATAAAAAATAAAAACACATAAAAAATACACCAAATAAATATATTTTTAAAAATAATCATTACTATCAAATATATTTTGCTTTGAAATAAAATAAAATAAAAATAATAAATAATAAACTAAAAATAAATGGCCCTTAAATATATAAGGTTTGCTTGAGATCACTTTTACCTTCTATTTTATATTTTATTTTATTTATATTTTATTTTAAAATAAAATATATTTAATGATAATCATTATTTTTAAAAATATTCAAAACATGTAAATAATGTTTTAAATATTTTTAAAAATACTATTATTTATTTTTAAAATAAAAAATAAAAATATATTAAATAAATATATTTTAAAAATAATATAAAAATAAAAATAAAAAATCCGAAATAAAATTTATCCCAAACAACCACTTGTTCAATTTCGTATTTTTATTACGTCGTATTTTATAAAATATAGTTAACAAATTTTAAATTTTATTTAATTTTTTTTGTACTTTTTTTTTTTTTTTTTCAGAACAGTGTTTATATATTCCGTTTTAAAACAGCTTTTTTAAAAATAATTTTTTTTAAAATTAAAAGAGCAGCTAAACGAGCCCTAAGAACTGCAAGGATGTATGTCTCCATATCAAGCCAAGTAAGGCAATTTCACTAGACCCGGCCAACCCGACCCGAGTGAAGCTTTTCATGCTCAAGCGAGAGGTTCGGGCAACCGCCTTCTTCTGCTTCTCGTCTCATTCCTCTGCTTCCATTCTCCGATAGTTTTTGAAGTAGAAGCTCAATCGCCAGCGTTTCCATCTTCTTCTTCCCCTTTGGTTGTTGCTTTGTGTCGAGCTGGTCAACGCGTTGTCGCTGCCGTCATCTTCTACTTTCTCTTTGCGACAATGGGGATCGCTACATCTTATAAACCCTAGGGGGTGTTTGGTAACGGATTTATTTCGGATTTAAGTTCTTAAATCCCGTAAATCCTTGGTGCCGTAAATCCGGAAATCGGGATAAATCCCGGATTTGTTAAATCCGCCGATTCGGCGGATTTAACGGGATTTACAGATCGAGCTGACGGTATGGCGGGAATTGCACTCCTTCTCTCAACTCCTTCGAACTTGCAAGCAGGCGTTTCCGTTCGCTCTTCCCTTCCGAAGCTTCGCCGCAGGTGTGCATCGCGCGTCTCTTTCGGTTAATTATTAGGACCTCATCCACTCCATATTCAAACTCGTTTGGAGCAGGAAAACAGCCGAGAAAAGTGAAGAGGCGGAATTAATCGAGACAGAGGTACGGTTTTGATTCAGGATCAAATAAATGATTTTCCTTAGAATCCGTTTTCCCGTTTTGAAAGTATGGATCAAGCATGTGTAATTTCAGAGTTAGCGATTCAAGTTCAACAGTTAGCTGATGCAGCTTTGGAATTTACTTGTTTAAAACGAATTTGGTATTTGGTTTTTGCTAATGATTGGCATGAGTGATTGTTTTGGAACATCCTGTAAGATCTAGATGTAGGGCTTCTTTTTATTGTATCGTTAGGGTGGTTGATTTTGATTAAGGATAAAAATTAGGCTTTGGTTATGCTTTTTATTTCTCTCCACGAATTGGAGCTTCTGGATTTAGGTTGGTTTTGGGCTTCTTTGTTTTGATTGCATATAGTTGATTGCCAATGAAGAAGGATGTTGTCCTTGGTCTAGTGAAAAATATCGAGTTGCATTTTGTTTTTTTTCTCTTTTATGAGTGCCTTGTGTGTTTTCTTATGTTATACTGCAATTATGGTATGGGAATAACTAGTAGACTTCAGTGGAGCAATTGCATTGTTATGACCCTAATGTTATATTTTCTTATAAACTAGATAAGATGCATGGTATAAATCTGGAAAAAAACAGATTAAATCTTAAAACCAATAAAGAAGAAAAGATAGCAAAAAACATTGAGAACAAACTATCAGAGAACACCAGTGATTAACACGGTTTATGTTCAACACGAATTCTACATCGCCTGGGTAACCACACTCCCATTATCTTTCTTTAATGACGAAGATCAATTTTACAATAGATTCTTAATTATCTTGCAAATCAGGAAGCAAAAGATCACTGACAAAGAAAAACTTAAAAAACTTCTTTTCTTCCAAATGCATCAAAAGATCGCCTTCTATAATCTTTCCTCCAAATCAATAAAAAAGAAAGAGTTTAGACCATGCATTCCATCCACGAGGAGAAGATACTATTTGTTTACGATTCGATTATTTTGTAGTGTAGAAGAAGTGCAATCTACTTTCAATTAAGTGTAAAGGTTTCCATATGGACCATTACCTTCTTTAAAGCTATGTAAAACATGGTTTTTTTTGCACCAGAACACTTTTTTGTATATACAATAATGATTTCATAAAATACGAAGATCTCCCAACAAGCATCGCTAAATTTCTTCTTTCATTACTGAAGCAATATACTCGCTTGAATAAAATTATTATTCAAGATAAGATCTTCAATTTACAAGACCTTTACAAACTACACAAATATAACATATACATATAGTAAACCCTTTTTTGTCCAAATCTCTAACAAAATTTGAGTTAACATGACCAATAAGCTCAACTGAATCTATGCTTGATCGGAATATTAGGCCAAGGTTCAATGCAACTAACAACCTTTACCACTAGTCTATCTTTAAGCATCTTATGTTCACCTACAGAGCATTCCGCTTAATTTGATTATTCACTTTCCTAGAGATTTTAAGATATATTTAATGTCTCTAGAGTAATCCTTATTTTAAAGATAGATAAAAACGATTGCTTTCATCAGTAGATACTCATGCTGATCCCCAGATGTGATAATGAACATAATTACTAGTCCCATTTGCGTTCTATCTTGAGAGCTTGAATGCAAGTCTATGTGATTTGCCAAAAATACATGATTCTAAAAAAAATAATCTTTGTAATATGATCACCATCATGCACCATTGTTTATGTAACTAAGCTTGAATTTAAGTCTCTATCAGTCATATGCTCCATATGTTGATGTCAAAGCTTTAGTTTATCAAAAGTTGATCTAGCAGGCACATTAGTTTTACTAACCACAATAACTCCTTGTAAAACATAGACTCTATTTAATTTAGAAAACTTCATGATTACAAGAACATCCTTAGAGACTTTTCGCAATCCTTTGGAAATCTAGCCTTTGATCAAATTGAATGGTTTCTCCAAAAGGATGATAGGCTTGTGTTGTTCATGGACAAGTTAATGACAAAATGGTTGAAATGTTAACAATCTTATCTTTATATATAAATATACATCACAAGCATTTTGTCAATATGAACAATACTTATATCAGTCAGAAAGTGTAACAATCTTGTCGTTATCATGGTCTATTTAGTTTCCTTATTTTTTAACACTTTAGCACACATCTTGGTTGTCTAAGCAATTGCTGGTTTGAAGAACATGAATAGTAGTTTAAAATGGCCTATTTATTACAATACTTTGAAGAAACAATACTTTGAAGAAATATAACATTTGATTATATAGTTTTAATATAATTTTTTTATACTGAATACTGACCTCGAATGCGCAAGTATCGAAAGAGTTGAAAAATTCAATTGTATTATCGTAAAAATTTATTAGATCCAAATAATGTAATGTTTATTTATATTAGAATATGATATATTTGTTAAATGAATTTTAATTTTAATTTTAATATTATACTTTTTTTTTATTTATTTTCATATTTTTAAAAATATTATTATTTAATTATAATGACTTAAATCCTCAAATAACTTACCAAACATCTTTCCTGCAAGATTTAATAAATCTAAACACTTTTCGTGATTTAATTCCGAATTTACTAAGACATATCGGATTTACTAAATCCTACTTGAAATAAATCCAATCCGTTGCCAAACACCCCCTAAGGGTATCATCATGGACTATGTCCTCAATCAGCAGGTTAAAACCTGTTAAAACACTTGTGAGTGAGAGCGAGAGAGGATGATATCGTTGCTTAAGATGGTCGGCGGTGGATTGAGTGCCGCACAATAATGCCATAGCTCTTCTTCCTCATCCTTTCTCATTTCCTTCTTTCTTCTCTTGGGCAATGAAAGATGGCCGCCAGCTACTTGCTCTTGGACTAGAATAAGCTCTATATCGTTCACCTTATCTTCTCTCTAGCCTTAAATTCAGGAATTCTAGATTATATAAGGGGATTTAATTATGATAATATTCTGATATAGGTAATTCTTATGTTGTATTTGATGATTATTTGTTAATCAATGCTGTTCTAAGAAGGAACTAGACTTTGCTTAGATTTGTTTTTTTATAGAGAAACTGTAAACCTGAGTAATTATATTTATCGTTGACGAGCTTTTGTTAACTGTTATTATTGGACAAAAGTTATAGTTAGCTTAGTTTGAGCTTCAGCATTTGGAGGTTATATGTTGTGAACTGGGGTTATGAAAACCAGTATACACAATATAGTTTCTATTATTTGCCAGAACATTATTGATTATGTAGTTTAATATGATGATGTTTGTAATAGATGGAAATTTTCCAAGTCAATATTACTCAAATAGGGGGAAATTCTTGATTAGGGATGAGCTTCATAATTTTAGAAAATTTTATAATATATAAAAAATTAAATGGTTAAAAAATAATAATGAATAATTTAGTTATCCTTTTTTATTAATTATTACTTAATTGTCATAAGGTTAGCATTGAGGTTAATTTTGATTTATGTTCTTAGATGGGAGCGAGTTGTCTCAAGTTTCCTAATAGTTGAGTGAATTGAGTTTTGAGAATGTTCGTTGTAGTTTATCGTGGTATAATTATTTTATGAGAATTAGGAGTACTTTTGTTGTCTTCTAATATGATTATTATGCATTTTCATTAATTATATTGATTATTAATTTATTATTTATTGTTCGTTATAAATGATTATGATTAGCCTCTAATGACATACTAGTCCTTGATTTAATTCCTTGTGTTTTCATGACTAAAAATTGATTTTGATGATACCTTTTGACCAATCTTTAATGTGCATTCTTTTAAATGATATTTGATTTATTTGAAATTTATCTTCAGAGGTTTGAACTTGATATCATATTATATTATGATTTTGAAACATATTGAATATGTAAAAGTCTTACTTCAACTGAATTAGTTGTGTCATTATTTTCTTGATGTCATTGATCATGTTGATGTTATGATGTAATAGGATAGTGATTTACACAACTCATCACCATTTTTTGCTTGGGATAGGATTGAAAAACCCCCTTTGTTTTGGGCTTGTTGGGATGAATTGGTCCAGTGGGAGCTTTAGCAGGTTCTTTATTTGTATGAACTGAGTATAATTTTTAGGCTAACATTATGTTTATGACTCGTTTAAATATGTGAAATTGATTTAATTGGATATATGATTTTATTCTATGCAAATTGCTACACCAACATCTTATTATAGATTTATGATCTTTGCTATTTCATTGTGACATTATATTATGGTTTGCATAGTTGTAAATGCGATCCAATTATATTATCTTATTTGGGATGTATGATTTGTACAATTTCTTTTTATATGCCTTTATTCTCTCATATGTACCCATTTTGTTACCAATTATTATCTTTATTATCATTGTATATATTTATTCAATGATTATTATTTAATGTATAGAGTTATGCACATCAATCTATTAGTCTTGTTAATAGATACGCCTTTTACCAAGTTAGGAAAACTAACTCCCAAGTCACCTTAAATGATGGCGTTGTTAACAACTATCTTGCTTTGTGTTGAAATTAGGCATTCATTTTATATTTTAGTTCTATGTTCAAGTTCAATTTTGGTCTTTTTTTTCTTAGAAATCTTTGTTTTGTTTAGTTGTGTGCTTTCAATAATTAACTTTGCATTACGTCTTTATAGATAATGTGTGGATGTTTTGTTTAGCGCTATAGTGAGATAAAATTGTATTATGGATTGCAAGTCATATTTGAAATTCTGTACTTTGAAAAAAGGTTACCCCATCTAGCCATATATTGTGGAGATTCTTAGGCCCAATTAGGTGGGCTGTGAAAAAATGACATTAAAGCCTTAGGTTTAATTCACTAGGTGTAGGATTGGTCGGGGTTTTGGGTAATAATTTCTTTATTTGTTTTTTTACTTTAGGTTATATATATATATATAATATATTCACGAGTCTTGTAATTTTTATCCATGTAAATATGATGTTAATCTTTTATGTATTTGTCTTTAGAAATCATATACAAGGATCTTGATTTGTAAGAAAAAATATGAATTAGAATACTAGAACCTTTTTACAATCTAGAGTAAATTAGTTCATACAAAATTTGTATAGAAGTTCACATAAATTATACTAAAGATATTATTTTATAGTTTTGGTGAGCAGTCATTAAGTTTTTAACATTTTCATAAATAATGATATAAAAAATCATAATGATTTGTTAATTTAAGTTATTTATGATTTCCCTTTTTCTATGATTCCAAGCTATTGAATCCTTAATTGAAATAACTGGTGTTGATGCTTTTTGTCTCAGAGTATAATATCCACTGCCAATGTTCCTCATTGGGGTCCTCCCGATGGAATAACCCATGTAATTCTATATGACGGATCACATCGCAGGAATCCCATAGGCTTGTTCATGAAATCTGATGGGAGTCGACAAAAAAGAAAATCTTTTATGGTTCTATCAATAAAATAGAATCGAGAAAAAACAAAACTTGATCTAATTGTTTGGTTCATCAGTTTAAGAAATTTAAAAAAAAATTGGATTGGTTCGATTAGTTTAAATAATAATTTTTAACTAGGATCAATTTGGATTTACATATATTAATAATTCAAAAAGATTTCATATGCTACAAATTTAAGATCAACCCTTTTATCTTGATTAGATTGCTCAAATTACATCATGAATATTTTGATTTAGTATGATAAATTTAATATCAACCCTTCATTTTTATCATAGATCTTAAGATGCATCATGCAAAGTTTGATTAGTTCATTCTACTTTTGTCATTGGTTTTTCAAATTCTAGGCCTTGATCAAACTAGCGCCATTCACAAACTGATTCTGTGCAAAACTTAAGCAAACTGAATTAAGCTAGTTTTCTTAGTTTGGATTTATTTTAAAATTTTAAGTTCAATTAGTTTTCTTGGTCCATATATTTTAGATCAAGTGGCAACTGTTAGACAGGATGAATAGGGGCAACAAAGATTTTTTTTTAATTGATTAAAACATATAGCAAGAAAAGCAGCATAATAGGCATGAATATAAACTGCAGTTTTCTATAGTTATGCAATACAGTATTTCATGTGGATTTTAATTTTTAAATTCAATCTTTTACATTATGCAGGGTTGAGGTCTTCTCAGAATATCAACATGTCTTTTTGAAGGGGAAAATAAATTGTCAAAAATCCTAACATTAAGGACCATGACTGTCATCATGATTATTGATTTCTTTTCATATGAACTAGAACTGATGGTCATGACTCAGTTATTCTCGTTGCTTTGCTGATGTATGCTACAATGGCTGAGGTGCATCAACAAAGTTTTATCAGCAAGCTTCATTTTAGCATTTCAAATGGCATGCCTCATGCAGAACCACTCTCTAGCTTCAGGGCAGATGAAAAGGATCTGGTATTTAAATATTCTTATACTCCTTTTGTTCCAGTTCAGTTATTTAGGCTTCTTTAAGGCTATTTATTTCCAGAACAATGAGCGGACTGTTATTGGGGTGCTTTTGCAGACTAATATGCAGTACTCTGCATGGCTTTCTTAATGCATTGCAGCTCAAAAAACATGTATTCATACTCAGTGTTTCTCCAATAATAGGCTGTATATGACAAATTGGCAATTTTCACAACTGTTTTTTGTATATGAAGCCATAATGACATAATTTATACATAAAGATATTCTAAACTTTACTTTTTGATCAGGTACATGGCGTCTTACATATGCTGCAAGGTTTCTGCAGCTATTTATTTTATTGGGATGGGGGTGGACAAAAATTTTTGGTGAAGAGTGGGATCTTTTCTTGTCATTTATCCCAGACTAGTCTCAATAGCATTTTAAACAAGTTTATATTCTGTGGAACATGCTTAAAGAAGGTGGAACTCTTTGTTAAGAAGGTAAAAGCTTCTCGTCAAAGAGCTCCTACCCTTAAGGCTTTTGCTAATTCCGTCCATTCATGGCTCAAGGTAAGCTTGCCTCATTATGTCTACATTAGATCTGATTTTTCTTTGTCTAACCTCTTTTGTTTTGTTTAAAGAGATTGCGGGATGTTGCTTTAAAAGAGGAAATAAAGTCAACTTCTTTAGATTGTCAAATGACAATTACACTTCTTCAGCTGACCAATTCTTTATCAAGGTCAGCCATTTTCATTATAATCTCAGTTATTCTGACTTGCTTGGATGTGCATGAACTGAGTAAAGCATGTAATTAGGAACAATGAATATTTACAGTTAATCAGTTATCTTTATTTATAAAATCTTCTGCTAGCTATCTTTGGTCCAGATGCTCTCTCAGAAGAAAATTTTAACTCCCTTTGAACAAGTTTATTATGCATTATTTATCTTAGCTTGTTTATGTTCCATTCTTTGCTTGGATTCTAAGTAGTTGCGTGATGAAGTTAAACAAATTTTCATGCCATGCTCAATCCGTTGACCTAGTAAGTTATAAAATTGAAGTGATACTCATTATCTTAATATTTCATCTCAGCTTAGCCTTATCAAATTGCCATTCCAGTATCTAAAAGTTCATGTCTGCACAATCTGTCTTTTTCAATTTGGAGCTATTTCTATCACAAAGATGTCTAGATTGTGAAGATATGGCTGTGTCTGAGGAAACCCTTAGATTATAGTCCTGTTTTAAATTTGGATGCTCTTAAAGTGTAAAATGTCATGCTTTTCCTAATGCTTCCAATTCTTGGTTAATCGAGCACAAATAGTTGGGAAGGATATTAATGGTGATGAGCTTATATTTATTACAAGCTCAATTATCAAGCACTTTTTATTGTTTTTTTTGTTTTTTTTTTGAAGTCTGGAAGTTGCGCAATAATGAATGGTTTCAATGCTGTTATTATTTTGTTAATAATAGGATTGAAACTAACCAATTGATATCTTATGCTACCTAATCTGCTTGTCCTTTGTTCAGACATATTTAAGTTTTTCTTTTGGCGTCATCATTAATTTTATGCTCTAAATTTGTGTCTCAGGATTAAGTTTATTTTTTTGATCATTATCCCAACTATTTAGGGTTTAGATTTTTCTAATTCTTTCTTTGCCCATATTCCTTCTGAACTTCACCTAGCCTTAATTCTTTTTCAGCAAAATTTTCTAGGACCATCTTTCAACCATGTCAGCTTTGGTCTTACACCTCTTTCACCAAATCTTTTAAGATTATATCCATCTCTGCACCTTTCGAAGGAACATTCCACTGAAGAAGAGTGAATGGAGAACCTCTTATTACTTCGGATTTTTTGTTTTTTTCTGTTGTTGTGTAGAAGCATCCTCTTGATTCTTTAGCGAAACAAAGAAAATTTGGTTGATAAGCTTCATAGCCTTGACTTTCCTGCAATTGCTTATTTTAGATTCCTTCTCTGTTTCATGTGACTTATCTCATATGGCACACTACTTTGCAGTTTGTGCTCTGCGGCAGAGCATCTTGCTCAAGTGGTCCATGGTTCCATACCGAACGCTTATATTAGTTCTGAAGTTACAATCCCAGCGAATAAGATGGCCGTTAGTATTCTGGATTATTTGTTCAAGAAATTGAATGATGTCTGTCTTGTACAAGGTGGTGAGGTTAGAAATATACTCTGTTCTCACCTGCTATTTCTTATATTATTTCCCGTTACAATTTTATCTAAACAATTCCTGCTGAAATCAGGAAGAAGCATATCATATGTTGCTTTCCATTTTGGGAGAAAGTTTACTTCCATATCTTGAGGTGCTGGACTCATGGATGTATGAGGGATTTCTTGATGATCCTTGTGAGGAGGTTTGTTATTTTGTATTGAGTTTGGCCTTTTTTATATATTTTTCTCTAGCATGTTTATCTACAATCTTGACTGCTTTCATAGACTTGTTAAAACATGAGAACTCAAATGTGCGTGCACACACATACGAAATTGTACACCTAGTGCATAGAACTTTCATTAATCTATGGAATAAAGAAATGTTGATGCATGCAACCTTACCCTAGTATTTGTAAGAATAATTATTTTTCTGACTCGAACCTGGGACTGTTAGAATATACTAGAGGTAAAGTTGTCTCTTGTGTATTTTGATGGTTCATATGTTCAAATAACATATGGTATTTAATTTTCTCATATAACTGCCTTTGTTCATACTAGTTACATCTTTTTTAGATGGAGTCCAAGTTCAGCTAATAAATGTTAGCAGATTCCCATCAAAAGGCTCCATTGATTGAAGAGAGGAAAATGCATCACGTTTTTTTTGTTTTTTTACACTTCACTTTCAAGTCTTTATCTTTTATATTCTGAGCACTTGAAATTTTTTGTACAGTTTATTTATGGAGTTTTCTAATCACTAGTGGAAGTATTTGAAGTTGAGGTAAAAGTATAGCTACTGGAGTGTGAGAGGAGCAAGCAAACGTTTTTCTTAACTTACAAACCAGGGATCATCTGCTAGAATTATGGAAGCAATAGCAAACAACACTTCATTTAGTTATAGCTGTTTAAATATTTTCTTTTCAATGTTTTTGACGTCCCAAATGTTTCATTTGTTGTGTTCATCGTTATTGTCTATTAAAGGCCATATTATAAAATTGAATTATTAATAACTTTTGTAGTTAAGTTTCTTAAACTTCCATCCCTCTCTCTCTCTCTCCACTTTGCAGGTTTTCTTTTATGCCAATAATGCAATTACTATTGATCAGCCAACATATTGGGAGACCAGTTATCTTTTTCGGTCAAAATCCAATGATACTCTGGTTGACAGGGATATTGAATCTACTACTCCAGTCTGGAGAGAACCAGGAGGTCAGGAAGCTATTCTCTTGTTTAGCTCTGGGGGAGGGAGTGATCAAGGTGATATTGACTGCCCCATGTTTCTGAAGGAGCTGGCAAGACCCATTGTATCTACTGGGAAATCTTTGCAGTTGATTCAACATGTTCAGGGTGACCTCAGTGCATTATTAGATAAGGATTGTGGCAGCGAGCTTGACTTTCCAACATTGAACAACTCTGACCGTCAATTTAACAAGCAGCAGTTTCAGCCGGGGGCTCGATCAAACACATGGAAAATGCATATATGTGAAGAAAGTTGCAATTATACTCGACTAATGGGAGGTTTAACTTTACCTGGAGTCTTCTTGATATCATTGGTGGGTTTAGTAGGTGATGGAGATCACATTTATCAGAAACTAACAATACCTTTCTCTGACATAGCTGAGATGTACAAACCTGGTATTAACAAAAGGATGATACTGAAAGGAGTTACAGAAGATGGGCAAACATCATTAAAACATGATAAGATATGGGTCAAATTTTTGGCTGATGCTGTAACAGGGAGGAGAGAGAAAGAAGATGGAAAAGGTGATTCTTGTCATAGTGGAAACACTCAAATTCATGGTTCAGTGAAAGAACCTAAATGTAACTCAGACTGTCAAAGCACCAAGTCCGAAGATTGTGAAATGTTTTCAAGAACCCATATTAGCTCTCTCCACCCTCATAACCCTATCATGACCGTTTCCAAACGGTTTATTGAAAAGCACAAAGCCTCCTGGAGTAATCTCAACATATCTCAGTACATTCACCTTCCTCCTTTGAATGATGAAAACCTGCGAAAAGCTATTTATGCTGAAAAGTTTAACAGAGCAGATGTAAGCATCAATAACCAAAATGGAGATTTCCTTCCTAGTTTTTCTGGAACAGACTACACTTTTGGTTTTCAACATAATGAAGTTAAACAGCTTCGTGTAGAAGACGATATTAGTAATTTGGAATATTTGTATTCTTTTCCAACCCTTCTTCCTTCTTTTCAGGTATGTTGAGACAAACTGTTTGGGCTTATATAAAGGAATTCTCATGAAAAACAAATTTTTTTTAATACCAGGAAGATGTCCCAGTGTCAGATCTTCTTCCTTTCCAGAAGAACAGCACACTTTCCCTAAGAATTCTTAGTTGGATTCAAGGCATAAGTTTGAAAGTCACCCCCCAACCTGATGTCATCATAAAGGAATGTCTTGCTGTATATATTAAAATGCAGGTAGGAAGGCTTATTTTTTTCTCGTTTTTTGTTGCTAATGTTCTGACAGCCTTTTTGTTTTTTTTTCATTTCTTCATTTCTAGATGGATCAAATTGGTAGACATATACTTTTGAAACTAATGACTGATTGGAAACTTATGGATGAACTTAATATAATCCGTTCAATCTATTTACTTGGATCAGGTATTTTGAGTTTCAAGTTCATGTTTTCCAACCAGTGTTAGCGATTGTGGGGCTTCAGAATATTCTTGTTTTTCAGGTGATTTGCTGCAGAGGTTCCTTACTGTAGTTTTTGACAAGATAGATAAGGGAGAATCATGGGCTGATGATTTCGAGTTGAATACCATTCTGCAGGTTCCTTGACTTTCAAAATGAATGCAATTCTTCTGCTGCAATAACTAATTTGAAAATCTTCCCTTTTGATAGTCTGATACTACTCTCTTTCACATAGGAATCCATCCGAAATTCAGCTGATAGTGCACTTCTGAGTGCTCCAGATTCTTTGGTTGTATCAATTTCACAACCCGATGCTCTTGAAAAAGAGGAAAATAAAGCTAGCAATATTGCGACTCCTCGTAGGGT
Source organism: Cymbidium sinense (assembly GCA_021442155.1). Lineage (NCBI taxonomy): Eukaryota > Viridiplantae > Streptophyta > Magnoliopsida > Asparagales > Orchidaceae > Cymbidium > Cymbidium sinense. Next base: position 45,663,665 of record CM038227.1, on the reverse strand, counting down.
TCGTGGACAGTTTTTTGGTATCGATGCAGTTGATCTTTTAAAATTCTCATACAAGGTATGATTTTAACTGGGAGATTGGTTGTTTCATTTTGGTACTTGTTATGTGCTTAAGTTTTTTTTTTAATTTTAATTTTAATTTTTTTTTATTTTTTTCATAGGTCTCTTGGCCTCTTGACCTGATTGTTAATTCGGAAGCATTGAAGAAATATAATCAGGTAAATTCCACCCCGCCCCGCCCTTCATTTTTTATCTCCATTAAGATTGTTTGTTTTGATAGTTTTTGATCAGTTGTGGTTCATGCAGGTCATGAGTTTCCTATTGAAGGTCAAACGTGCAAAATATTTGCTCGATAAAGCTCGAAGGTGGATGTGGAAGGTGGGCCTGCATTTAAGTTTTGTCGCTGTTTTATTGAGGTAATGTTTGGTGTAAATGACAAATTGGGGTGGGTACACTTGGAAGTGAGAAAGTGAGACCTTTTTGCGGTATTTGGCAAACAGCTAAGTAGGGAAGCTGAGCTACAAATGAATCAAGCCGAGTAGAGCAGAAGCTTACTTGATCTTAAGCTCGTTTACCAAAATTTTATTTGAACATGAGCATGAGTTCGAATCAAGTATTTGTGTAGTGTTCAAATTCAATTTGTTTAAAATTAACATTAATTGCCTTGGTTTGAGTTTCACTTGTTTCTAATCAAAAGAGCCTTATTATGCCTATTAATGAGCAATGCTATCAAATAGCTTATTAGTTAATTGAATAAGGAGTATCAAGCTTATTAATAAGCCGCTATTAGAAATTAAAAATGAGAATTTAATCAAATGAACTACTAATTAAACAAACTTTTTGACAATCACAAAGTTGTATGTATTCATGAACAAAAGTAATGAATAAGACTCCTAATTGTATATTAAATGAATTCACAATCAAGTCTTAAATGAGCATATTATCAATTCTTAATTGAGCATCTTAATAAGCTTGTTCATGAGATTTAAATGTTATTGTTCGTGATCACAATAAATTGAACGTCAAGTTGTTAAAGCCTATTCATTTATCTATTGAGTATACTCAAGTTTGTTTGATTAATTAATTAAATGATAATGAATGAACTCTAATTTAGCCGAGCTACGAATAATTTATTGAGTGTATTGGTTCATCTGCAAAATGGGAAGTCACTTCAAGAGAATTGATTAAGGAGGATTTTGCTCTTCAAGACCTCAGCCCTTTAGTCTGTTCCAAAAATTGAAACTATCTGTTGATTTAGGAGCAACCAAACAGATCCTTATCCAACATTATCATTACCACGTTACAGAGGGTCATTAGACTAGCAATTATCATGTGCGTAATGTGCACATAGAGGAAGGTGCACACATCTATGCATTATGCATATTTGGTTATCTTTTGTGTTCAAAATATTTATAAATGCTATGCACACGACACTAAAGAGCAAAATACACGCGAATATATGGTGATTGACACTTTTCTCTACATGTATTTAGCTCACCTAATAATCTTTTGTAATCAGGATGACAAGAACTAATTAATCAAAGTGATTTTACTCATTTTTGCATGTCATGACATGAGCTTTATTGGAAACCATCCAACGACATACCTCCCCTTTTTATTTCTTTGCTATTTAAAAGTATGTTTTGGTTAAGTAAGAAGGTTGCATTTTCTTGGCTCTAGTGATTCTGATGGATGGATGGACTGATGCATGAAGTAATCTGAATGCATAAGAGCACAGTAAACTGCGCTTAGTTGTCCCATCCAATAAGTAATAATACTGTTTCATTGAAATAATTTAGCTTGTTTTTGGATCTAGTTGTTACCTTGTTGGCAACTTTTGTCCAAAATACTGAATTTGGCTATCATGTTAGCAGATTGATGAAATCACGCAAGAAAATATGCCCAATAAGTCCAACGACTGGAATATATAAAAAACTTGGTAACTATCAATGAATAACAGTTGATTTCAACAGCATAGAATTTACCAGAATTGTTCATGCCAAATAAAGTGCATATAACTAGGATGTAATCTATGGAATATTCCTTTATGATGGATATTCTTCCTATCAGCACAGCTTAAAATTTGTATTAGGAACCTTCTTTTTCTCATGTTACTAGCATCATAGTGATCATTAGTCTTTTCTCATCAATCTGGATTGTGTATGTCCTCTTTCAGTTCGTTATCTTATTCTGGACCTTTTTTTCGCAGATTTTAGTTTATAGTAATCTATTACTTTGTTAAATTGTAATGATTTTAAAAAAATTTTCATAGTTGTATATGTTTTTTTTTAATTAAAGAAGGCTAACAAGTTCCCATATTTCTAATCAGGGAAGGACCTCAGTGCAGAATCACAAGCATCACTTGTTGGTGGAACTAAAACTCCTCCATTTTGTCGATGGATTTCATCAGTATGTCATGGATCGAGTAAAGAGTTCATGCCCTGAGCTTCTTTTTCGTTGGCGTATAAAATTTTGATTTTCATCATTGCCACGAAGCTAATCTATATGCTTATTCACAGGTATTTCACAGTGCTTGGATTGAACTCTGCACTACCATGTCAACTGCAGGCTCTCTTGATGAAGTTATAGAAGTTCATGAGGCCTATCTTTCATTGATCCAACGACAATGCTTTGTCGGTCCAGATAAGCTGGTTCGATCAATCTTTTAACCTTCACTGCATTAGCATTCTTCTGAAAAAGAAATATATGAAATAGGTTCATATACTATAATTGCATATTTCATTAGGTTTTGATTGTGTGGAGATTTATAATCCTAACAGCCCTCCATCTCCCACTCGCAGTTAAATTCTCAAAATGCCTTTTGATGAAACAAATGATGACTTAAGTCTGCATGGTGTTTTTTGTTTTAAATTGCATTCCTATTACAAATTTCATCATGATTTTGATTTTGGAGAGTTACAATTCATTTTTTTCAGATAATATATAAAGATAGCACTCTTCTTTTTAATATAGGAAATATTTAAGGCTGTTGAAAATATGCTACTTCTCAAAATACATTTTAACAAAATAAATGATAATTAGGGCGTGTTTGGGTCGGTGGTGGGTTGCGGTGCCAAAATGTATTACAGGTGCTATTTGTGAAATTGCATTTTGGTTGCATTTTAGAGAATTTGTTGTGGGAAAGTTGATTTGATAGAGTACGGTGATTGCCACAAAGTTACAGTCTGACTTTAAAAAAAAGTAATTCCCACCTCAATTTTTTAGACAATGGCTTCTTCTGCAACAGCTCCACCACTGCATTTTTATACCCCTATAGTTGCTTCAAACAAACCCTAAGTCTGCATGTCATGTTTTTGTAAATGACAACAACAACAACAAGCCTTAATCCCACTAGGTGGGGTCGGCTACATGAATCCTTCATCTCCATTGTGTCCTATTATGTGTCAAATTCTCATTTAAATCAAGTATACTAAGATCATTTTTATACATCTTAACCAAGTCTTTTAGTCACTCTACCTTTCTTAACATAAGACAAATCTAATCTACTCTCCTAATCGTCATCTGGACGGCCGACGCTTTATGTGGCCAAACCATCTAAGCGACTCTCCTAATCTTATCTACCACTCCAACTTTTTCAAATATACTCATTTTGCATTCTATCTCTAAGAGTAAAGCCACATCCACCTAAGCATCCTCATCTCAGAACACTTAACTTCTTCCTTATTTTATCCAACATTCGCACCATAAGTTCAGGTCACCATCTTATAAAATTTTCCTTTTTTAAGTGGAACTTTATCACATAATAGTCGATGCATTCCTCCACTTCAACCATCCAACTTGAATTCTACTAATAACATCGCCATCTATTTCACCATCATTTTGAACAATAGAAATATGAAACACTCACTCTTATTAATGACTTGTTCACCTAATGTCACAACACTGCCACCAAAACTTCTACAACTAAAATTACACTCCATATATTCGCTTTGGATCTACTTAAATGAAAACCTTTAGACTCTAGAGACCTCCATAATTCAAGTTTCTGGACTCTCTTCTTATCAACAAGAAGAATATCATCAAGAAAGCATACACCAAGGTACATCTTCTTGTAAATGCCTAAGAACATCCATAACTAAAGTAAAAGATAAGGGCTTAAAGTCGATCCTTGATGTAATCCAACTAAAATAGGAAAATATTTTGTCAATCCTCCTGCGTTTGGACACAAGTAAAGTATCATATATATCCTTAATGACTTGAATATAACCAATATTAACTCTTCGTTAGAACTCTCCAAAGAACATCTCTTAAAACTTTATCATAAGCTTTCTAAATCAATAAATATCATATGTATCCTCCTTACTTTCTATGCTCTCCATCAAACCCTTAACAAATGTATAGCATCCATAGATCTCAAGCATGAAACCAAACCGGACAGAGAGAAACTTCGTATCATATCGTAACCTATGCTCAATTACTCTTTCTCCCATAATTTTAATGTATGGCACATTAACTTAATTTCTATAATTTGCACTCTTGTGCATCACCTTTATTCTTAAATATGAACTAACAAACTCTTTCTCCACTCATTCGATCTTTTAGTCTTTAAAATGACATGAATAAGATTTGTAAAGAAATTCCTGATCTCCTGACATTTCCACACTTGGAATATTATCCTGCCCTATCGCTTACATTTCATTTTCTTTAAAGCTTCACTAACTTCATTTACTAATATAACGATAAAATGAAATTCTCTATTTTGTTTAGAGTATTAAGGTTAAAATCAATCGTCTTTCAGATCCTTCATTGAAAAGTTTATCAAAATACCTCATCCATCTATTTTCAATATCCTTTTCTAAAAAAAGCATTTTATTATTTTCATCCTTAATACACCTCACTTGAACTATATCTTTATTTCTCCTATCTCTTTGGTTGACTAACTTATACATACATCTTTCACCTTCTTTGGTATTTAATCTATCAGTAAATCACTAAAATTTTTTCAGATCGCTTTCTTAATCTCTACGCCACTTTATATCTTTACCAATTCTCGAAGTTTTACATCTAAACAAAGTTTTATAACAATACTTTATTTTTTATCTTTTCGCACTCGACTTCATCACCAACTATTCTTATTAAGCTTTTCCTTGATTCTCCAAGACATCTTTAGAACTCTAATTTCACTTGTTATTTTTTCCACATAATATTACTTCCTAAACATCACAAATTCTAATCTATCAGTCTTCTTAAAAATATTTTTATTTTTGTTCTTTAAGTCTCCCATCTAATTCTGGGATAATAATTTGATTTATTTTTCTCTTACAAGTTTTCATCTTAAAAAACTAACGATATCGACTTAGATTTTCAATTGGAATGACCTTACAATCTTTACAATTTAAACGATCTATTTTTCTTATCGAAAATAATTAATTTGTGTTTTACTAGATCCATTTTATAAGTAATAATATGTTCATCTCTTTTCTTAAATAAAATGTTAACTACAAAATCATGAAAGAAATTTAAAATTTAAAATATATCTTCTTCATTACCATTCCAAATCCATAATTACTACGTGAATACTTTTAAAATTTTCTAACACTCTACCAACACGCCCATTTAAATCTTCTCCGATAAATATTTTTTCTTCGATGATTCAGATTAATCCTCTAATTCATAAAAAATTTTCATGCTACCTCCAAACCTACTTGAGGAACATAGACACTTATAATATTGACGATGATTTAAAGGATTCATGTCATGATTATTTCGACAAATTTTACGCTGGCTGTCAACTACCTAATGCAACCCTCCACTTTTCACATCCGGACTTCGGACCGGAAATGGTAGTGTTTGTTTCTGTAGATGGCAAAAAGATTAAATTCCACATTAAAGAACTCATTATCTGGAATCATGAAATTGTTTCATCAGTTTAAAGTAAATGATCTTTCTTCCTGTTCTTCTTCTTCTCACGCACTTGCAGTGGGCTCTGATTGCAAGTAGAGTCAAGAGCATTCTGGCATTAGCACTAGATTTTTACTCTATACAACAGACTTTGCACAGTGTGGGAGCAGCTCCAGCTATGAGGGCAAGATGTGAAATGGAATTGGACCGAATCGAAAAGCAGTTCGACGATTGTATCGCCTTCCTTCTTCGAGTACTCTCTCTCTCTCTCTCTCTAACTCGGCGAATTTGTGAGAATTTTTTTAAAACAATTACTGTATCTGGTTTTATTTCTGCAGATCTTATCATTTAAGCTCAACGTAGGGCACTTCCCTCACCTGGCTGATTTGGTTACTAGAATAAACTACAATTACTTCTACATGTCTGATAGTGGAAACCTGCTAACTGTTCCTAACTTTGAGAGTTCCAGACATGGGAGGAATTTGCCTTCTTAAGCTGTGTGATCAAGATTTGGCGCTATATTTATTTATTTCATAAGATTTTTATATCTTGCAAAAATTAGGGTTATGCTCGTAAATTTTTTTTTTTATTGCCCTTTTTTATGAAAATTGGTTGAATTGAATTTTTGATTAAATTCGCTGTATATTTTTTTAAAAAAATGGTTGGCTTCAGCTTGCTTGGTGCACTTTGATTGAAAATGATGTTTCTGTTTGTAGGTGTATTTATTTAGTTTGGTCCCTTTATACGAGTTTTTTTTTTTTTTGTGACCTAAATAAATATTTTTCTTAGCGTACTAATTGTTTAAATTCTTCCAACGTCCCTAAAAGAAAAAAAAATGCTTATTTAAGTTTTATTTTATTCAATTTTATTTAATTTGGATGGAAGCTTTAATATTTATTTTGAATGAAAGTGATTTTACCGTAAATTAAATTCATTTATCCTCTTTAACTATTGTAGTTAATATTTCATTATATTAATATATAACATTTCTCTAACACGTTGGATTCATGGTTTTTGTGAGAAAATAATAATAAGGGGGATTTACAGACATGCCACACAATTTTTATGTATATATATATATATTACTTAAATTTTAAATTTTAATATTATATTAAAAATATTATCATCACTTATTTTTTAATAGTGAAATATATATTTTTAAGTATAAGAAAATATTTTAATAAGTAAATATTTAATTTTAAATGTTAGTTATGTAAATATATAAGAACTATGTGATAAGTCTAAGTAGATGATATGAATGATGATTATTAAGAAATTTATAATTTTGGAAAGGTGGTAAATATAGTTTTAATAATTATTTTTAAAAATATTTTTTGTTTTTTTATTCAGGATATATATATATATATATATTACTGTATAAATTAATTTTCGTAATTCATGTTAATTTATGTAATCATTATTGCATGTTTTTATTTTTCTTGATATATGATATTAGATGTGCTCATAACACCGTATTATAGGTCACATTTGAATTCATAACACTGTATTATAGATCATAAGATGTTCTAATAGTGGGCCGGTGCATAGTAGGCCAAGTAGTCCCACAGCTCAGCGTAATAATCACTAAGCAACTGGTTATCAAGGCCCATTTGGCGCAGCCCAACTGAGCATCTAACAGCTTTAGTGGATTGAAGTTGATTTATAGGTTATTTTTATTATTAACTTAAGTTGTAGAAATAGGTTATTATTATTATTATTATAAATGTGAGGACAAAGTTGTGCATATAAATCTCTCCTTAGATCTCATATTAGTAGTAATCTATGCATTAAATATGTTTTTTTTTTGTTAAATATCTTCAAAGATATATATAATGATAAATGATTTTCTTTGTAAATTGAACTTTTATTTATTAGGTGACTCATCACAAATAGAGAAAACTTAGTTCAGCTTTAATGTTAAAAAATATAAAATTTATTTTAAGATGTGTGTAATATATAAATAATTAATCATCTTTCAATTAAACTCTTTTTAAAAAATAAATTACAAATTTTAAAATTTGATCACGTTGTTTTCACCTAATTTAGCTTTTCATCTCAATTAAAAAATTAATTTAGAATAATTTTTTTTAAGTTAATAATTTTAGTTTCAAATATATTTTAAAGTTGAATGCATTATATTAATAAAATTCATTGAAGTCACAAATAGAATGATGCACATCAATACAGCCCATCCCCGTGTGGCTTCGGCGACGTCAACATCGCCGCATAATGCCGCAACCGCTCCTCCCCCGGCGACGGGCACCTTGATGACGGCCGCCGCGGCCGAGCAAAAGCTATGGACGATGAAGCCGAACCGGCCACCTTCGTCAGCTTATAGCTCCGCCAGGCCAACTGTATGGCCACCGCCGCCCAGGTCCGCCACGCCGGCGAATAATACCTCGCGCTCCGCCGCACCCTTTCGTTGAGGAAAACGTAGCGGAAGTGCTGCGTGACGTACTTGACGTCGGAGGCGTCGAGGCCGAAGGCCTCTGTGGTTTCGAGGGTGACTAGCGTGGAAGACGAAGGCGGAAGGCGGTCGACGAACGGGTGGCGAAGGCACCATGAGAGGAGCTCGTCGCCGCTGAAGTTGCCGGGGCCTAGCATGCAGCAGCTTTGTAAGCCGTCGCGGAGAAGCTGTTTGCTTTGAAGGTGGCCGCGAACGATGAAGATCATTCTCTGCACTGGATCTCCTTCCCTCGTTATCTGGAATCAATATCAATAACTCTCAATAAATATTTTTAATCAATTATATATATATATATGTTTTACTATTGATATCTATTATTATTATTATAAGTTTAGATCAAATGATATTTGATAAAAAAAATAATGTATGACACATATAAATTGCATTTATTTGAGATAAATAATGACTATTGAAAAGAAAATGATAAAAAATTGATACATTTCTGCCTTGAGTAAATTGATAGAAAATTAATGAAAAAAAGAAATGCAAATAATAATAATAATAATAATATTATTATTATTATTATGTAAGGCTAGAATAAATAATAAATGAAAATAATATAAAATAAATCAAATCATAATCAGTGTTATCTTTCTTAATGACTTTATATTATTTAAATAATATAATGTTGAACCAATAATCACCTATTTAATTAGGGATTTTGCAGCATAAAAAAAACACTTATTTTAAAGTATTAATGAGCCCCTAAACTAATATAATATAATGTAAAGCTTACTGTTTCTCCTTCGGGAAACACCAGAGACTTCACCCTGTCACAAATGTTCTCAAGGACTAGCACATCCATGTGCTGAAACAGTGGCACCTGCAAATTTTAAGTAACTAAATAGTTCAAACATTGAGAGCAAAAATAATAATAAATACATAAAATTCGATATGTAAAAATGCAAATTTTACACAAATTCATGTAATTGATGTCTACATTTTGTTTAAAATTGTAAAAATACCGAGTTAAGCTGAGAAGATGTTTGTTCAAGTTCAAGCTCGAGCTTGTTTACAAAAATTTTGTTCGAACTTAGCTCAAGCTGAATACATATTAAGATTAGTAAGCTTGTTAACTATTTTATTTGAAAAATATAAAATAAATGAGTTATAAAGACTTGATCAAACATTAATCAAACTTTCATCGAACTTTTTGATGAGGTTTAAATAATACTATTCATGAATAAGAGATCAACAAATAATTCATGCTTGTTCATTTCGCTGTTTAGTATTTACGAAAATATTCTAATTCGTTCAATTAGTTGATCGAACGATCATAAACGAGCTCAATAGAGTCAAGTTATAAATAACTCATCGAACTCGGTTCATTTCCTGAAAAGCTATTTGTCTTTTGCTTTTTGAAAAGGGGCTAAAACGGAGCTTTTAGTGAGATGGAGCTAAACCCCAGTTTCAAAAAGCACATTATTCAAACGGGTATCAAAATTAAAAATTTATGCTCTCAAAAGTAAAATGCACTAAAAAAGTCCTCCCAAACGAAGCCTAAATTTACGTAATATGTTTTCTTTTTTCAAATATATATATACCTGGCGAACTAGGTCAAGGCAGAGATAATACTTGATATCTCTTCTAAGACCTTGTGGAAGATTACTAATCATATGGCACTCATCGACGCCTCTCATCGCCGCCCACCGCTGCCTCTCGTATTGCCGCACGCGCTGCCGGATGCTCTTCGGCAGCCGCCGCTGCCGCATCCACCAGCCCAAGCTTCTCATCTTCATGTGCAGAGTTTTCTTCTTGCAAGTGGTTGAGTGCAGAAACACCTGCAGTTATCAGACAGCCATTACTGCCTGCTTCTGCTGTTAGATAATTTCAATGAAATGTTTTTTTTCTAATAAATTTTTGTCTGACCTTGATATTTCCGATCAGCATTGTTACTAAGATGAGGCCGCTTGTGATCACCACGATGTTGAATATGATCTCCAGCCAATCTGTTGTGCTCACGAGCGCTCCACCGAAGGTGCTGTAGAATATAAGAACAGGCGACCAGATCATTCATGCAAGTATTATACGTATTTAATTAATTATCAAGAACTTCATTTTTTAATTATTTTTTGTATTTTATTCTACTTATATTTTAATATGAAATAAAGTATATTTGATTGATTTATTTTATTTTGTTTTGCTTATAATATTTTTTTCAGGTTTTCTTAATTTTTATTGAATATTAAATAAATTAATTTTTACTAAGAGCTCATCACTTGAGAAAAATAAAAATGGATGTTCAAAATACCCTAATTTACAGACAATTAATTCTGGCATACAAGTTTTGAAAAAGCCTAAAACTCATACCTGAGATTTACTAATAGTATTTCAGAATGCTCAAATATCTATGTCAAAAAAAAAAAAAAATAAAAAAAATAAAAAAAATAAAAATAAAAATCTCATATGCAAGGATTAGTTCTTCTATATAAAATAGGGTAAAACATCATCCTCCTCTACAGAGCCTTCAAAACTATGATCTTTTTCACAAAAGAACCAATCTATAAGTGTTTCTGTTCAAATCTCTGATACTGTTAGCTTACGTTAGAGTCATCAATCCCCATAGAAGAGGAAGGAGTATCTTCTCCAAGCGGCTTGTGTTGGCGACTAAAAGCACAGTCAATCTGTAAGCTCCATAGCTGTAGTTGTTTCCACTGTCGCCAAGACAGTTTTCAGCAGCGCTGGTGCTGTTAGCCCATAAGAGTCTCGTATTTTCTCTAATAGTAGTGGCGCTTCCATAGTATATAGAATCAAGACAGCCCAAAGCCATTGGCAAGCAGCCTTCTATAGCACTGCATTGTTCATTCAGACATTTTGTGGCTCTTTGTATTCCTAGCAAGTACCAACAAGCTCCCACCGCCTGATGATTTTGGGATCAAATGAAGATGAAGAAGAGATGTGAAACAATGGAGAGAGCAGTTTGAGTGGGAAGTATCAGTGGTACTTACATGAGAAGCTATGAAATAGCCAATCAGGTTGAGAGCAATTCCCCACCAGATGGTTCCGAAAATATATCCCGATGAGTTCTGCAACCGTCGGAGGAAGGAGATGGAGTGGTAGATCTTGGGGAGATACTGGAAGAGGAACATGATTAAGAAGATGGTCATGACCCACATTGTGGAGCCTTGCTGAATCAGAGCTGGCACTGCCACCCATAGAACAACCTGAAGAGGTTGTTTTTGTTTTCATGTCTCAATCTTTGAACAAAGAGAGTATAATGTGGGTTTATCTTACCTGAGGTATTGGAAGGATGACGAAGAGATCAAAAAGGAGCTCTTTTTTCAATCTCAAACAGTTCATTGCCGCCCTCCGAGAACTCAAAATGGAATTTTGAACATTTGGTTCAACGGCTTCATCTTCTTTTTTATTGCACTTTCTCACGTGACATAAGGTCTTCATCTTCAGCCACATGTTCCAAAGATGCACTGCATCAGTTATGAACCTGAGGAGGGAGATGGTGGCGGCGAACCATCCGTCGACGAAGAGACAGAGCATCTCGCCGTTGATGGAGAGCGCGTAGAAGAACAAGGGATCGACGAAAAGCCCGGAAGCTCTCACGAGAAGGAAAGCGCGGTTCCATTCTTGCACCCACTTCGACTGCGGATCGAATGCGCCGCCATTTGCATGCTTCGGAGGATTGTAGCTCCAAGCCTCCTCATCAGAATCTCTGTCAACAATGCGAGAAGGATGAGTAGAATTGCCAGAGTCCATGATGGTGTTGAAGGAAGAAGAAGGCTAAAATGGTGTTTTTTCAAGTGGTGAGAAGCATGTTGTTTATCACAAATAAGGCATGTCAATGGAGCACAAGATTGGAAAGAATAACAGCGAGGAAGGTGCAGCGCCATGGCATCCAAAGAGTGGAAGCCGAACACTTTTGTACTAATTTGTCATAAATGTTTGGATAGGTACAATGCTAAGTTTGTGCTTAAAAAAGAAGCAATCCTTACAGTGCTAAGTGTTCTCTGATTCTTGAAAGTGGCTTCTGATTTGAACTTTGGCCTCATGATTCTTCTGCAACGTTCTTTAGGAATCAACCTGTTTGAAAAATGCAATGGGTGCATACAACTTTTCATATACTTGAAGTTAAAAGTATTATATATATAATTATCAAATTGCATGTATTATATATATGAATAAGAATTGTGAGTTATGTATGTAATTTTTTTTTAAAATAAAAATAAAAAATAAAAAATAAATTTTCAAAACTTCAATAGCTTCTTATAAAAGATTTATTAAAGTTATGTGTAGTTGTTATTTTTTTCTTAAAATAGTTTAGTAACTATTTGGTGATGCTGCAATAGTATGAAAATCAGTAGTTAAAGTAGTTAATGCAGAAGAAGTCATTATTTAAAATTTTTTGATGATATTATAGCAGTTTTCTGACAGTTTTCACGCTCTTTCAAGTTAGGTTAAAAAACACAGCTTTCACAATCTAGATTCTCCATATCCTAGCTTCAAAACTGTGCTTACGGTGCATTTTTGCACCGCACCACACTGCCGCCTCAAACACCACCTTTGTGAGGAAAAAAGAGGAATTTGCTTATCAAGCAAAGTTAAAATGGATAAAGATTATTAGCCAATTCCTTTTTGACTGCCAATATCTCCCTCTAAAGAAGGAAGCTAAAGCTTCTATACTGGGGACTCCACAGCTTCCACGAACTTTCCAAAACATTTCTTACGTACAACTGAAGAAAAACGTGAACGAAAATCTGAAAGAAATCAAACACAAACAGAGAAGAAAGAATAGATATATCGTAATGTAAACAAGATCAAGAGCTCTCCTTATATGCTATAAAACTTTACTATTACAAAACTGCAAATGCTCGTCTTCTAAAATTCAGCAGTATCTCTTCAATACAACAACAAAATTTTAGAGCATTGTAGCACTAGAATTGAACAGCAAGATCATTACTTGCTGCAAATAAATGAGCTAAACAGTTCATTAAAAACGATAAGTTGCTCGAAGTTTTCAAAAAAAATAAAAAAAAAATTTAAAAGAGTGATTGGCTCTGCTTTTCTGCAGATTAGATGCAACTGGAGTCCCTCCCAAATACTGTTTTCTTCATCCAGTCAGATACCACCAGAAACCTTGTGCGCCAACTGACTTGTTTGCTGGATTTTAAAAAAAAAAAGAAAGAAGAATTTTAAAAAACATTACACATTAAACTTATTGATGATAAGATTAAGAGAATATTATTAAAAAAATTACTTATGCTTTTTAAAGCTTTCTTCTCTATTAAAAGGTACAGCATATACCTTGCGTACACAGAGTACCAAAGCCACTGGGTGCTGTGGCCTATGGAAATCCAATCATAGGGAAGCTGAGCAGCTGTTTGCCCTCCTCCCAAAGGAGCAAATTGCCCAAAATGCCGGTATCTGATGTCAAAATATGCAGTACATGAGACAACGAAAGAGACAACACAAGTATTCTGTTCATGGCTATAGAGAAATCATAAGATAACAGATATAAGAGATGTACTTATAATTTTAATTGTATTAAGAAACTCTAAAGAGAGCAATCTATTGAATTAGCTTGTTATACTCTTTTATTCAGAACTACTTTGTTATCATTTGCATTCTAATTTTAGCTTTGACTATTTACATCTAAAGAAAGCAATATATTAAATTATTTAGGCAATTTTTTTAAACTAAGTATGGTTAGAAGCTTAATTAGGTAATTAAGTATTATTAAAAAAAATTTAAGAATAGGTATAGTCGCCAATTGGTAGCGTGGCCACGTCGACTCCGGCGTAGGCGTCCGCGTTAAGTCTGAAGCCAGTCATCCACTAATTGGGCGACTGGCCTCGAACACTATTAGGGCCGATCGGTTGAGGTCCTCGGTTTGTTTCGACTTCGCTATTCTGCGCGATTCCTCCGCACTCTCGAGCTCGTGCGCGCAACATCCCCATCCGACCGTCGTTCTCGTAACATCGGAGCTTCTCGGCACCCGTCGACATATCTCCAACCCTTGCATTGTGCCGTCTCCCTCGGGTATTCGAAATAAACTTGTTTTTCTTGCCGACAGTCGCGTTTACGGCGTTTGACACTTTCCTCTCTCATATAGAAGGGTTTGGAAGTCAACATTAGCTTTCGGTGACGATTCCGGCAACTCCATTTTGTTCAGGGAAGTTTCTTGTGGCAGATTCAACTTGTTTTTGCGCACATCCCCGTCGTTATTTGTAAACTCACGGTAAATTCCTATTTCTATCAATTTATAAAATAATAGAGTATGTATGGTAGAATTTGAGTAGTATTTTTAGACTTTTGTTTGGGATTTGAGTTGTATGTTTGCGTAGGTGTTGCGATTCAGGTGTTAAGTATCTATATAGTTTATTTGGAAAGAATGAACAGAGAATTTGTTTCGCTGATCCTTTTCTATGGAGGCGAACTAAGTATCAATGGCGATTCGGTCCAAGTTACGTGAAGGTGTCGTCAAGTTAAGGTTACGCGTCGGCACACTTGGAATTGAAACAACGAATGAGAATCTTGCATATTGATCGAGCGCAACGCAGTCACTCTAACAGTCGTTATCCGGTGGGTGATTTATAGCGTCTGTAATATCGGCGATGGCGTTTGAGTTACACTTGGTGAAGCTTCCGTCGATGTTGGTGTTGTATATCGAAGTGGAAGATGTTAATATTGCATCCACATCACCGATCCGTAGTAAGGTCAGATATATCGCTAACATACCGCGGATTTCGCGACAGCACCTCCGGGATACAACGCCTTTGATGAGTTGATTCCCAGGTAGTATATGGTTAACATTTATCTGATTATACTTTTAATAATTAATATGATAATTTGTTGCTCAACTTATAAGTTATGTGGCATGGCGATGTTGTCATCGTTGGATGAACGTATGTGCCTCAGTCTTTGCTAAAGATGAGTATCGGATGAGTAGTGGCTCAAGTAGTGAGTTTGACAGATATTAGTGATGATGTTTGTTTAGTGGTTAGAAGCTGTTGTGCTTGGGAATATAGACAGTCATAATCTGCTGAAAAATCACTCATTTCATAATATTGACAGTGAGAGTCATATGTTGTCCACAAACGAGTATGTCCGAATGTATCAAACTATGAGAGAGTGGGACAACGATGTTTACTTTGACGGCCCATTCGACGAAACTATCCTAACAGATGAAATTAAAATTTCAAATGACATTGTTGAAGGTATGTGTTTAAAAGAGTCACAATTTCTTTGTTGTTGGTGCATAGTAAATAATGTTTAATTCTAAATAGTTACCTCTAACCAGAAGAACTACACAGTTGTATGTGTACAGCACGATAGTCCTACAAGACCCTGTAAGTGGCGTTTTCATTGTAGCAACAGCAGACGCTTATGGGGTGCTTAGAGAATATCAAGAGTTGGTGAAAATCATAGATGTGTCAATGCAGTAAGTGCATCCAGTCATCGGCAGTATAGTTCAAAATTCATAGCGTACTTCATCATACCTGTGATCAGGCACCATATTGATCGAAGCTAGAGATTATAGGTAGAATGAAGTGAAATGTTAAAGTTTAGATATAAAAGCTTGGGATGCAAGGCAAGACAATAAAAGTAATATTCGGTGGGAAGAGTCCATAGACTCTCGGTCTTTAATATGTCGGTTTATACGATGGTAGTATGCGTTATGGGACAATGACGGATGCATCCGAGTGTTTTAATGGTGTCAAAGCGAAACGCGGTTCTGGATTCAGCTTTAATCATCTATTACAACTTATTCATCATGAAACGGTTATTTACTACTGCTCAACAAGAGGAAGTCAGCTTGTCTATTTATACTTAAATGATGTCCAGACTGTTATAGCGTACTGAAAGGGAGGCTAGACATTGCCCAAACCTGTAAATATCAACCCACATGAGATGCAGGTTTTTGACAGGTCCAGCCGATCATTCAGAGTTGACTTGCTAGATAATGGCCTCTGTCATTGTAATTGTGGCGGAACGATCATATATCATTGTCTATGCCCACATGTGATTGCTACATTGGGGTTTCGACGGTTGAACCATCTCACGTGTGTCAGATTACACTACCAATAAATACATTCACACTCTACCGGATCGTTATGATTGACCATCTCGCAGTGTAGAGCATGGATTAGTGTGTTACGACCAACTTTCGCGAAGGTCGGTGACCTGTCTGAATAGATTCAAAACACAATGGATGAAAATGTAAGTAGCGATGCGAGAACTTGTAGCATATGCAAAACATTTGGTCACTTCTGAGCCATTGTGTCCTCATAATATTAACGGTACATTTTCCCTTTATAAAGTTAGATTTTACACATAGGATAATGCTTATCTTTCTCTTCAGGTTGTCTTGCTTTAGATTTTACAATATTAAGACTATTATATTTGCTTCTTTTCCAGTATGATGGCAGGTGCTTCGCCGTAGGCGTCGGTGCGCCATCCCTACCATTGGAGCTACACTCGAGGTTCATCCTAGCATTGCCTCCCTGCATGGGTAGCATCGAGCCGCTCACCCTGAGAATGTAAGTGATTTTTATTTTTTATTTCGTTACGTCGCTTTTATTTGGGAGTGACATTATTTTTTTTGCGAGCACCGTGCGAGCCGCATCACACTTGCTTATGCTGAAGGAGTGACCCATCACGTGCAGACGATTCATCCATGGGCTAGAGCAGGTGGGCCTGCACTGTGTTAGTCAGCTACGCTTCATCCGACTAGATCATCATTTGCTGACTGCCTTGGTTGAGAGATGGTCTCCGCAGACCAATACCTTCCACCTTGTTGTAGGTGAGATGACTGTGACGCTCTAGGGCATGGCGATGATCTTGGGACTACGGGTTGATGGGCCACCTATCATAGGCCCGATTGTGATTAGTGAGGGGAAGAGATGACACACCTGGCCTGATTGCTGCGATGATTTGTTGGGATGACACCCTATACCAGATGTGACGTATCATGACCCGTTCATATGCTCGTCGACACTCGGATGGGCGAGCCTGATGCATGCCAGAGGTGGCTCGTGGACTTTCTACAAGGAGTCATACATCGGCATAGAGGAGTTCTTCCGTCTGCGTCTTATATTTTATTTCGATTGGTGCTTCTTCGACTTGGTTGGTCTACTGCGGTATTTATCACTCTGGATGACCTTGATTCCTTTAGCATGATGTCTATGGGTGAAGCGGTTCAGCTTCTATATAGGGGCTCGCAGTCGGCAAAAGGTGGTTTCTTACACCTCCTTCAGATTTGGGCTTGGGAGCATATTCATGTGGGCAGACCGACTCTACATATTTCATATCATGCTGAGCTTGCTAGTCTCAGCATTAGTTTGAGATATGTATTGTTAATTGTACTTTCAAATTATGCAGCTTATATATATGTTTAAACTATTTTCTGTGTGCAAATGGAATGTGAAGTATGTTATCGCCGATAGCGAATGTTGCGGTCTGAAAATGAATTTAGATGACTGCGGCAAAGTTGGATCTGCAGATAACACTTTAGTTCAAATATCAGAATGCGATTATGTTTTAACATAATTTTACTATATGTATAAGTGATGCAGGAGGCATGGCGAGATCAGACATCCATCGGTACATGCTCGTGAGCTCGACATATGGTTAGCATGAGTCCTCTTATCAACTAGAAGAGGGTTGAGTGACATTTACCAGATAGAGTGTTGCGCCAGTTCGGCCTTATTCTCATAGTATATGTAGCCCCAGTTGACCCTAGTTTCAAAAGGGTGGATGTAAAAGCGGATGTCGACAGGTTCATTACCACTAGTCACATTCTTTGCTTGGAGAAGCGGATGGATTGACTTCGTCGAGGGCCTGATAAGGATGTGGGCGGAAGACTGCTCGGCCGACATGTCTTTGGTTCGTCGTGGGCTTCTCGTATTTCTTGGCGCCTGATCCTCGACCACTTACTACGTCGAGCACCGGTGGAGCGTATTTATGTAAGTCACGGTATAAGTATTCATCGAATTCAATATTTATGTAAGTCTAATTTTACATACTATTTTTGTGGCGAAGCTCGGTGACTTCGGATATCATTGACCATACTTGGATGATCACCCTTACGGGGATGTGTTGATAGTACGATATGCAGACACGGATGGCGTGTACATATTGGTGACACATATTACATCGGTGCTTATAGGGTGTCGCACCATGACTCGGCGTCGGGCATTCGATCGGTCCTACATATCGCCTACATATGAGTCGCGGTCCCTATCTTCCGATCCAGATGATATGACCCACACTGCCGAGGATCTTGCAGTAGAGGGTCACCATCAGTTGCATGATCGTCCATCCCGTGCACCTGACGAGTACACACCTAAGAGTGGTGCGATTCCATGCAGACGCCAGAGGCGTTAGATGTTTAGGATAGTATACTTTTGTGTCTGTACTACATTTTATTTATCTGTTTCATTACAAACTTGAAAGTCATGTACACGATAAATTTGATTATGTCATAATGAACTTCTTATTATTTGTCCATTTCTGAAATAAATTTGTTAACTTCATATGATTGTCATCCCTTAAACTATTACCAACTTGATGCGGTCACGAACCATTTTAAGTTTAAACTACACTTTTTTTTTAAAGTAGGTTTATTACTCTCTACTTTTTAGAAGAAAAAAATTGAAGGATTAAGATTTGTTTGATGAGTAAAACTGTATCGTGAAAATTACGGTTCTCTTCATTAAACCATGACGATGTTACTCATCTCTCACCACAAAAAATTAACACGGCTTGTGCCTAGTGGGTGACTTTCGCGTGACAAAGCCACGCCACGTCGGAGTCGATGTGGCATGGCCAGTCTCCCATTAATTGGGCGACTATACATATTCTTAGATTTTTTTTAATAATACTTAATTACCTAATTAAGCTTCTAATGATACTTAGTTTAAAAAAATTGCCAATTATTTAATGGTTTAGGATCTACAATTCCACAAGTTCTCTTTGTTTTAAGAAAATCTAATATCAAAGCTTAAGAAACATTTGTCGAGTTCATAAAAATTAATAAAATAATACAATTTAAAATAACATGATGTAAGTTGTGCTTTTAGATGAATAAAATGTACCTATGGACTTAAGAGTTATTCTTAAGAAAAATCTAGTAATATATCATCTAAAGTTCATTGAAAATACACCAAAACAAGAATGATAAATGGTTAAAGTTGATCCTATTGAAGAGGCAGTAATTTATGAATATTCTTTTGAGGATTACCGTGACCGTGACATGCAAATTCTCAAATTCTTTTTGCATGAATTTATATATTGGATCATATCAGTTAACATTAAGAAACCCTAATAATGAAAAGTTATGCCTGTTAAGTTTCTAAGCTATTAGGAGACTAATACTATAATGAAAGATAGTTTTAGAGTCTTCTTCTTATATTAGCTTAGTGATAGTACATATTCTAGTTCAACATGAAACCTCTTCAATGAATTCTTACAAAAATAGTTGATATGACACTAAAAATTTTACTAGTTGAAGCGCGAATCTTGATGTTAAAAGCAAACTGATCCGAAGTTGAAATTGGTCGAGATCGAACACTTAAAATATCATTAAAAACTTTGGGATATCAGTTAAATCCCTAAATAGCCCTCAAACATAGAGTGTTTATAGTCAAATCGAGCGTCTCGATGAGCCGGATCTAACAAGCTCAAGATATTAAAATTCTGACTTCATTTGAGCATTCAAATATTTAAAATACATCAAATGATTAAAGGGATTATTTTGATCCGTCCGATGAAGTGGAATGGTATAAGTTTTGCATGTATTTACAGAGATGTCACTTCTCCAATCTATAAATAGCCCCTCATTCCTCATATGAGGAGAGCCAAAGCAAGAGGGAAGAGAGAGCTCTAAAGCTTGAAGATCCTCCAAGCACAATCGTGCCACCACGACGATCTCACCATCGCCGGTAGCGCCAACCGCGCCACGATCCTTGCAGTCATCAATCTCGTATCATGACGAACTTCATTGTCAGTCGTTAATCCTCGTTGTTCACCATCATCTACTACCACTAACATTTGACAACGTAGCTACATACATTGTTCCTTTCTTATACAATTGTAATCCCATTATCGGAAGATTTTGTACTCTGAAACAGATACATAGTGGATGATTTTTACTGGGCTAGGCCTCATGATTTTTCCCACTTTTCGAGGTTTTCCACATTAACATTCTGGAGTTTTTTTGTTCACTCTTTAAATACATGTGTGTGTGCTAGATTTCATAACAAGGCTAAGGCGTAAACTTTCACTCTACAAGCGATTTTCTAGCGCAGCGGTTTGACATCGTCTCGTGAGAGAACTATCAATCAATTGAACACCATTATGGCCAAAAGGTGCAATACCCATCTGCAGACCTCCCGCTCAACTCCGTCACTCAAAATCAATTCTTGAACCAAGGGCGTCAAGCTTACGCCTCCCCCCCAATAGGCGTGACCGTGAAGGCATCTCTTTAGAAGATCGTGTTCGCCGAATGGAAGAGTCTCAAAATGAGATCATTCGACTTTTGAGAGAAACACAACGGCCATTACCACGGAAAACACACCTCCCCCAAGATCGATCGTTAGTCGCGGGAGGTTAAAATGTCGATCTCCTTAATAATGAAGTTCCTCCACTTCCTGACCATGATCGATCTCTTTGACTTCTTCTCATCCATCCTGTAGCTCAACGCTAATCCACCAATTATTGCGGGTAGCTTGATACATTCTCGTCCTGTTGATCCCACTTGTTATGCTATACGTGCAGAATTACGATGCTTAATGCAAGATGAATTTTACCTTCAAGGCAGAAATCATCTTTCCCCTCACCGCGGCTATGAAGAATCATCACCTTTAGCTGAAGCTATTCTTCAACAGCCTATTCCTGTGGGTTTCAAGCTTCCAAGCATTGATTCCTATGATGGGGCGACTGACCCACATGAACACATCGATTATTACAAGACTATCATGCATATTCAACGAGCTCCTAACACACTGCTTTGTTAGGTCTTTCCCGTTACCCTCAAGGGGCAAACTCGCACTTGGTTCTACTCTCTTCCAAGGGGATCCATCCGTACCTTTGATGAACTCACCAAGATTTTTGGGGAACAGTTCATTGCAAACCGGAGGATCATTAAAGATTCCTCCCACCTCTCCGACATTCGTCAAAATAAGGGTGAATCAATTAAGGAATACTTTCAGAGGTTCTCCTTAGAAGCTCGTCAAATACTTGGAGTAGACCCTGAACTATTAAGAGGAGTTTTCCTTGGAGGGCTCCGTCCAGGGCTTTTTTACTCATCACTAAGAATGGTGCTCATATGCCGACTTGGTTCATCGGCGTGGAAGCACAAATCTCTGGATGAGGCTATTCGCATCGCAAATAATTTGAGTAATCTACGAGAAAAGCGTAAAAGCACCTCGAGAATGCGGACCGGGTCTATCAAAAGAAGCAACAAGGCAGTCGTGATCTCCCTCCACGACCCCCATATCAACGACATGAACCATGACCCGAAAAAGAATACACGCCGCTGAACACATCTCATGTTAACCTCCTAATGACTATTCGAAATCAAGAAAATATCAAGTGACCATATCCATTGAAACCAAATTCAGGAAATCAGGAGAAATATTGTAACTTCCATCGAAGTTGTGGACATACTACTGAGGCATGCAAACAACTCAAAGAAGAAATTGAGAGGCTCATTTAGCAAGGATATCTACATCGATTTATGAAGAATCAATCGACTCGAACAAACATACATCCAACTGGGGGCAACCAGGACAATGATCACAGAAACAACAAAATAATCATCAAACAGTTGGAGAAATTGAAATAATCGCAGGAGGATCAATACTATCTAATCAAGTTCTCATTACCATCTCAAGAAGTCGAGTTAAAGAAGTCTTGCGATCATTCCATCACTTTTAATGATTTCGGACTTAGAAGGAGTACATGTTCCTCATCAAGATCCACTTATCATCGGTGCGAGGATCGGTGACCCATGCTATAATGTTAAGAGAATTTTAATTGACAATGAGAGTTGTGATGTCTTATTTTACTCCACATTTCTTAACATGGGCACGGTTGGGAAAAGCTTCAACCCTTCGCGGGACCATTATCGTGTTTTGATAATGTCATGGTAGAGGGACAATCACCCTTCCGGTGTCCTTGGTGAATTTTCGACAAGTGGCTCATTTAATCCAATTCATGGTGGTCGAGTATTACGTTATCTTTGGAAGGCCCTTCCAATCAATTTTCGGTGCAGTCACTTCAGTATCTTATCTTAAGATGAAACTTCTAACCCCCGTTAGAGTTAGAGTGGTTTGTGGAAATCAACAGATAGCACAATCATGTTATCTCAGACAAGCTCAATCACGCCCTTCTGTGACCTTCAGCATCGAAGATTTTAATTTTCGAGATGAAGAAGTACCCAAAGCTTCTTCTGTAGAAGACTTGCTCTCTTGCATTATCGGATGACCAACCACTACTGAGCGATGCAAAGTAGGATCTTTGCTCTCGCGAACAAAGGAAAAATACACGGACTTCTTGCAAATCAAGACATCTTTGCTTTGGTCAGATATGCGGTGGACATGTAATCATACACTTCCTCAAGATTGATCCAACATTCATCCAATCATCAGAAAGCGGAGTTTTTTTGCTCAGCTATTGAACAAGAAGTTAACAAGCTCATAGAAACATAATTCATACGAGAGGTACACTACCCTACATGGCTAGCAAATGTTATCATGGTTAAGAAAATAAATGGAACATGGAGAATGCGTATTGATTACCACTTTTAAGGTTTGCCAGATAGTTTTCCTCTTCCTCGAATTGATCAATTGGTTGATGCTACTCATCAAACACTCGTTTTTGGATGCTTACTCTGGTTATAACTAAATAAAAATGAACCCAATGGATGAAGAAGCTACAACATTTTAAACATATAAAGGTTTATACTATTAGGATTAAAAAATGCTAGTGCTACCTATCAATGCCTTATGAATAAGATTTTTAAAGACCTATTAAGCCGCACAATGAAGGTATATGTGGATGACATGTTAGTGAAAAGCTTGGAAGAATCACAACATATTTATGACTTAGAAATATGCTTTAATCTTCTTCGACGTTATAACATGCGACTTAACCCAACCAAGTGTGCTTTTGGGATTACGTCAGAAAATTTTCTTGGATTCATGGTAACCCACCGTGGGATAGAGGCCAACCCCGAGAAAATCAAAGCTCTCAAAGATATGACTCCTCCGAAGAATATCAAAGAAGTTCAACATTTGAATGAACCAATTGCTGCGTTATCCCGCTTTTTAGTCCATTCTGGGGATAAATATCTATAATTCTTTAAAATATTAAAGGGAACTAAAAATAATAATTTTTAATTTACGGATGAATGTCAGTATGCTTTTGAGCAGCTAAGGGAGTATTTAGCATCTCCACCCCTACTATCCATGCATATTCAAGGAGAGATGTTATACTTATATCTCGTCTCTTCCCGCTTCAGTTTTAGTGCGAGAAGAAAATGAGATACAACGACCAATTTATTATGTCAGCAAAATTTCCTCTGATATAGAAAGTCGTTATCCACTTGCTGATAAGGTGGCTAACTCGTCCTGCTATAAAGTCTCAAGTACTCGCAGACTTTATAATGGAATGACCGCCAACTCGGAGGAGCTATCTTATATGTCTTTCATCTCCTCATTGGACTCCTATGTTGATGGAGCTTGAGTCGGTGTCTTGGTCGGGAATTTTACTTATTTTCTCCCATCATAATACCTTAGAGTATGGACTTCGCCTAAAATTTCCTGCAACTAATAATATGGCTGAATATGAGGCTCTCATGGCGGTTGAAACTCACCATTGGCTGAAGCTCAAGACTTAGTGATGACTCTCAACTTGTCGCCTCCCAAGTTGAGGGAAACTTTAGTACTCATAATCCTCAGCTGACATAATACCTCCACTTGATGAAATCTCTTCTTGCCCATTTCAAGACACATCAAATCATTCACATACTGCGAGAGAAGAATACTCGAGCTGACGCTCTCGCCAAGCTTGCTACATCTGCTACTAGGAGATGCTCCATTGGACTCACTCTCAACTCCTTCATCTCCTGAATCTGATGAAGAGTCTTCAGACACTTGGCTGGGAGATAAATCCTCAACACTAGCTCTGATCTTGCGATGCACTAAGCGGACTTCTTTTAGGAACCCTCGAATGAAGTCCTCCTCTAAACATTGGTGCTCCAAGTCCTTCACTTCAACATCAAGAATAAGATTACGAGCTTCCTGAATATGGTCTATACCACGATAAGCGAGAGCTCTTAAAGTCTTCCCTTCAAGGAGATTTCATTTGCTTCCGACATTATATGCTCCTAGAAGACGATCATGTAATGCTTTGTTCTCCAATTCGAGAGCTCTTCTTCTTTAAGTGCCTTGAGTCTTTTCTCTTTCTGACGAGTCTCTGTCCTCACCTCAATTAGCTCATCACGAGTGCGCTCCACCACCTGACACTGAAAAGAAAGAAAAGTCGACATGTTCACTAGCTCAGTTTTGCACCCAGTCAGCTGATCCTCCAAAGTCGCCACTTCTTTGGCCTTAATACTCATCTTTCGCTCATATCGCCTTGCAGATATTTTACCTTTACAAATTCAGTATTCCACTCATCTAAAGCGACACCCAAATGAGCCATCTGCCCTAATATTTGAGTTACATATGAAAAAAAACCATCACAAATATTACACAAAGGAAAAGAAGAAAATAAGGAGGAGAAGATAATGTACCAATTCATCTGCTCGTTGACGTCCAGTGCATATGTGATTTAACACCTCTTTAGGAATGTGTGGCTTTGAGAAACGAACTCCCTCATCATGAGTTGAAACAACTAAATTCTCAGAGGCCAACTGGGGGCAAACATCTTCTTCACAGGTATCTGACATAGTCACTCCAGCACATGTCTTCTTTTTCTATAAAGATGAAGCATTTTACCAGTGATTTAATAGCGGGCTTCCAGAGAGACCTTTCATCACCTTTCATTGACCTCTTCTTGGGTAGAGCATGAGATCTTCCTTCCTGGATGGAAAGGCAAACCTTGAACATCTTATCTTCAACTTTTTTTTTCCAATGTGACGTAACTCATGTTGCAAGCTTCCTATATCAGGAATATTAAGAGTTGCTAGGATGTCATTCTCCGCCATCAACAATGGATCTAGAAGGTCATTCAATCTTCCCCATCTCTCAGGGATGCCCCACTCATTTTTCACAAAAGAATGACCAATTTTAGGCGGATCCTGCTAAAATTCTATCCAATTCTTTATAGCACGATAAGAACACGTCCTTGAGCATCACATGTGAATCTCACATTCACAAGTATTTGATGTTCAAAGTAACATCACGCTCTCAAGAAGACACTCAAACCGACGATGACCACTAAAGCCCGAAATGAAAATTATGACAAAATACACCACATATTTTGAAGATCTCAATCATGGGGCAAATCGCATCAGATGAAAAATCATCTCGAAGCGATTGAAGTATCTTGAGGTGAAGCGAGCTCGATCAGACCTCTTGACAACAATAGCCACCAACTCATTAGGGAAATAAAATTTCTTACGTAACACCATTAAACTATCTGATGTGACAATGGATGGTATATCGTCACATGTCGCACATGAGTTTTCTCATCATGAAAATACATAATGAATAAGTAAAGAGGGGGAGAAATGATAAAAATCTGAAATTTTTGTGAAGCTATTCACTCATCCCAATACTTGGACATACCCTTTTCTGACTCTACCGCTCATGGACAGCTTTGGCTAGAATTTTTCGCTTACGATCTGATGAAAAGGACATCATACATGTGAGATCAAAAAGAAAAGGAGGATAGAGACAGAGAAACTATTCATCCCCAATGATGTTCTGAAATTACAAACTTTCTCGTTCAAATGGCCTAATTACGCTTCCGCCATCTTGGCAATTATCGCCATTGAATCATCCATCAAGTTTGAAGAAATCCAATTTCTCACTTCTTTGATCGCCTCAAACCCGGTCGGTCAACGAGGTCATTGACACCTCTTTCGAGGGAAAACGGAGCCTTGTCGTATGAACTGAGTCTTGATCGCCTCAAACCCGGTTGGTCCGAGGTCGTTGACACCTCTTCGAGGGAAAACTGGAGCACTGCGGTATGAACCTCTTGATCACCTCCAAGTCCGGAAGTTAGTTAACACCTCTTTCGAGGGAAAACTGGAGCCTTGCCGTACGAACTATGGGTCTTGATCGCCTCCAAACCCGGTCGGTCCGACGAGGTCAGTTGACACCTCTTTCCAAGGAAAACTGGAGCCTTGCCGTATGAACTACGTGTCTTGATCGCCTTAGAACGACCTTCACTCAAGAAAAAGAGAAATGCTAGTGCATTGAAGAAGTGTGTCTTCTCCTTTGGCCATAGGGGGGTTTTTATAGACCCCTTGTAGGGACAAAAAGATAAAAAATCATCAAAAATAGCTCAAAACCGCCAAAAACCACCCGAAATCATCAAAATCATTTGTGCGCATGCGTGGCCTTCCGCCCTTGCTACAGACCCGACATTCGACCCGTCGACCGCACCATACGACCCATCATTACGTGACCCACCGGCGCGCAGCGACCCGTCTACTACCGGACCCTTGGCCTTTGGTGCGTTGGCGCCCGTAAGTGCCCAGATAGGTCCGTAACCCCGAAATCTTGTGCCCGTGCATACCCACACACATCCGCGGCCCTGCACCCACTTCCGTGATCATAATCTTGTGCTCCCATGAAGATCTGTTCTCTCAAAATATATGGTTAATAGAACTGTAAATTTCGTTGAAGAATTTGCTATTTTCAAGTATATGTCATATATATTTTTGGATGATTGAGATAATATCATCCAAAAATAGGAGGGAAACGGATATGACACTGAAAATTTTACTAGTTGAAGCGCGAATCTTGATGTTAAAAGCAAACTGATCCGAAGTTGAAATTGGTCGAGATCGAACACTTAAAATATCATTGGAAACTTTGGGATATCAGTTAAATCATTAAATATCCCTCAAACATGGAGTGTTTATAGTCAAATTGAGCGTCTCAACGAGCCAGATCTAACAAGCTCAAGATCTTAAAATTCTGACTTCATTGGAGCATTCAAATATTTAAAATACATCAAATGATTAAAGGGATCATTTTGGGCCGTCCGATGAAGTGGAGTGGTACAGGTTTTGCATGTATTTACAGAGACGCCACTTCTTCAATCTATAAATAACCCCTCATTCCTCATATGAGGAGAGCCAAAGCAAGAGGGAGGAGAGAGCTCTAAAGCTTGAAGATCCTCCAAGCACAATCGTGCCACCACTGACGTTACGCCGATCCTTCTCGTCAATCTCGCCGTTCCATCAGATCTTCATCGTCAATCGTTGTTCCATGTCACCTTCTCTGCTTCATTTACCCAATCGTATTCATGCATTTTGTTCGCTCACAATCTTCATAATCCCATTATCGGAAAGATTTTGTACTCTGAAATAGATACATAGTGGATGATTTTTACTGGGCTAGGCCCCATTGTTTTTCCCTCTTTTCGAGATTTTTACATTAAAATTTTAGAGTTTTCTTGTGCACTCTTTAAATACCTATGTGTGTGCTAGATTTCATAACAAGGTTAAGGCGTAAGGCGTAAACTTTCACTCTATCACAACTGATTTTCTAGCACGCAACAATAGTAATATTAAAAATAGGCATAATTAAGTTAATAATCAAAATTTACATCTGAAAAGCAAACATTAAACTTTTCTTTAATGAACAGAAATGCTTTGTAATAAAAACATTTACCTGAAGGGTTTGAATCGATGGCGACCTGTCTCTCTTATACGGATAGGGCCTTCGGGGCTTTCTTCGCACTTCTTCATTTTGTTGAAGCATCCAGCAAGATACTCTCCTTCCTGTGATGCAACCTGGAATATCATGGTACAAAATGAAAAGCATATAAGATTATTAGTCAGGACTGGGAGAAATCATTACATGCAGAAACGGTACAGATTACCGTGTATCAGCTGTGTACATATATACAATTAGTTCATGTTAGGTTAAAAACTTGCCTGAGCTGTCGCAGGGAGCATCTTGACTTGCGAATCTACCTGCGCAAGAGCTTTCTTGAAGCGTTCAATGTCAAGCTCTACTGATTCTTTGAAAGAATCGCCTTCAGACTCTTTCAGCAAATCTGAAAAGTTCTTCATTTGGTTAGTGTTCATATACAGTGCCACCTGAGGATACCTTTCAATGATGTCTTCTAAAGCATCTTTGATTTGTTTTACAGTTAATGTGCCTGAATTTTCCTTGTCAGCAACCTTAAAAACTGCAGAAATATCCTCCTGTAATGATTTTGAAATAAATGAGTATTATAAAGTCAGAGCGCATTAGTAATCTCTAATATTAATATATTATATTCTAAAAGAGAGGGAATTGGGAAAAAAAAAAGTTGTATCTTTATTGGATTGTCTTACTACTACAAGCATGTGGGCACCCTAATAGTCAAAAGAAGAGAACAATAAAATAAAGAAAAATTTACATATATACCACAAAATTCTCATGCATTTACATATTTCACACCCAAATTTAAATATTTACAAAACTAACACTTTCCCTATGTAGAAAAAGGTGCATTTCACTTGGAAAAAGTAACTAGGGTGGTATTTTTGATGTAATAATAAAAATTTAAGTGTTATTTAAGTAAAAATTAAAGTTTGAGTGTGAAATATGTAAATACATAAGAATTACGTGGTATGTATGTAAATCCCTCTAAGTGTTATTTATATATTTAACATCTAAATTTTAATTTTTATATATATAATAATTCTATTTTCAATATCACATTAAAAATATCTTCATTATTTACTTTTAAAGTATAATTTGTTTCTCAACATACCATAACTTTCCTTTGAATTATTGTGGCACAATCACCGAGTGCATATACACTCTCGCATCCAATGACTCTGAGCCATTCATCGGTCGCTAAGACACGCCTATCACCCTACATTCATTGAAAGTAATAAATGATAAAACAAAATTCTAAAAGTGGGCATATAATTATTTCAAAAATCAAGAAATTATTATGTGTGAAATTTGAATTATTCGAATTATTATATATATGATTATTACATGCAGAATCTGAACAATTCAGATCACTATATACATATTATATACATAATTGTTCTATTACATAAATAATAATGAAATTCTTTTTAAAATAAGTATGATTTAAAATATAATTAGTAATTTAAGTATCTTAAAAATAAAATTTAAATATAGGTATTATCTCCCGTTTAACGGACGACTTTATTCATTAGTGGCCGTTAAACATCTTACATGTAACTTGTATACTTATATACAAAATAATTTAAAATAATAGTTACGTATAATTCAGTTTAATAATGACTTACATGTAGGTAAATTCGCGATAAATATCTTTATATTTAAATTTTATTTTTAAGATACTTAAATTACTAATTATATTTTAAATTACACTTATTTTAAAAAAAAATTCGTTTGGAATCACCTGACCAACTTGTTTCATCAAGTCCAACATAATAGGGCGAGTTCCGATGCCAGTTGACCAAACAACCATTCCATATGGAACGTTGACCTCTCCAGTCGGGTTTGTCATTGTAATGGCTTCGTCAGAGACCTTCACGACTTTATAGTGCGTTTTTACGTCGATGCCATCCTTCTTGAACTTCTCCTCAGCAAATTGAGTGATCCTCTTATCAAACCTATATGAGAATACAAAATGAGAAGAAAATTTTGAAAATCCTGAGGAGAGTAGAGAAAATATTAGGGTTTGTTTCGGATTAATTTAGTTTTTATTTTATTTTTAAAAATATATTTGTTTTATTTATTTTTTAAAGTGATTTTATTTTATAAATGTATATAGAAATATATATTTAATATCTAAAATTTGATATTTATAAATATAATATTTTTTTTTAGTCATGGAAAGATGCATTTTATTTAAAAAATTAATAATAGTATTTTTTTGATATAATATTAAAGATTTGAATATTATTTATTTAAATAACTTTTTTACTTTTTTATTTTTTAAAATAAATAATATTACTTTAAAAACTCTTAAAATAATTTTTTTAGATGTTTTCAGTGATTTTAAAAATAACTATCAACATATTCAAATTAAAACAAAACAAAGTAAAATAAAAAAATTAAAAATAAATCTCAAACAACCTCTTAGTTAACATTTTTAAAATTATATTTAAAATGCACTTATTGGTTAATTATCTACCGAATAAAAATAATCACTAGGAAAATAAATGTTTTGTTCTTAAGATTATAATATTTTCTACCAAGAGAAAATCTGTTGTTCAATTACATTTTATAATTATTTTATATTGCTTATTATTTTATTGGTTGTCCACAAGAATTTTATGTTTAGAAATTAATTTGTTTATTCTTTATTTTTATATATATTTGTATTGGTCAAGCTTGGATCACAAGAACTTCCTACTTATATACTAAATAATATTATTAATTTATTTTAATTATTTTTTATATTTTTGTGAATGAAAAATATTTTACATGATTATTATTGATTATTAAATAATATAAAACATTTAATTAATAATTAATTTTTTTTCGCTATTTTTGTTACTAATAAGGGTGATGTCAAATTAAGTTAGAGTGTGTCAACCTAATTTTAAAATAAAAAAATTTAATTTTGATTCCAATCAAC
Organism: Cymbidium sinense; assembly: GCA_021442155.1. Lineage (NCBI taxonomy): Eukaryota > Viridiplantae > Streptophyta > Magnoliopsida > Asparagales > Orchidaceae > Cymbidium > Cymbidium sinense. Next base: position 45,632,626 of record CM038227.1, on the reverse strand, counting down.
ACTCTTCCATTTCAAGTCGAGCTTCATGTTTTTTTTTTTTTTTTTTCAGTGAAGTATTTTTTAATTTTAATTATACATTTTTGTTCTCATTGTGACGCTGATGCAATTAAGGCTCCGTAAAAATGGGCTAAAACGGAACTTTTAGTGAGATGGAGCTAAAACTCAGTTTCAAAAAGTACACTATTTAAATGGGTATCAAAATTAAAAATTCAGGCTCTCAAAAATAAAACGCACTAAAAAAGCTCTTCCAAACAAAGCATAAGTTGTATTTATAAAAGCATGCTTCCACTTACATGGTCAAGAGCCGGTCTCCAGCCTCAATTAACGATATCTTCACCAAATCTTTGATATCAGGGTACAGCTTAGATAAATCTTCCTTGATGAAGTCATGTAAAGACGCAGAGAATTCAACGCCGGTCGGACCGCCTCCCACAACCACGAAATGAAGATTCTTCTTCCTCTCGTCTTCACTTAACCATGGTAGACTAGCTTTCTCGAAGCAGTCCATCACGCTTCTGCGGATTCTTTGAGCATCTTCGATTTCCTGAACAGCCAAATACAACTCATATTCAACTGAAATAACTATAATAATTTTTATGAATACTAGTGATTTCCATTGTAGATTTTTATCTTCCTTGCTCTAGCGATGAAATTGAAGAAACGGGATATGCTTCTTATAACAGCTGGGGAGGAACTGGACCTTCAGGAAATGGCAGTGCTCGGTGACGCCAGGAGTGTTGAAGGTATTTGACTTAGCTCCAATGGTGATCACCAAGTAGTCGTAATCTAATTCGAATTCGCCGTTGCCATCCAAGTTTGTTCCAATGCTTGACCTGCAGAATACTTTCTTGTTTGCAGGATCAATCTTATAGCATTCAGCCTCAGAAAATCTGACTGGTCCGGTTTTCTGGAGAACCGTAGAATGAAGAAAGTTTAACTAACTCCTTGATAACTGTCATGCGCCATTAAAGAAGATGGAAGAAAATAGACAAGAGAAATATGTGATGTAGCAGAGCTGTGTGGCATGGCGATTATATGATATGGACAAGCACAAACAAGTAAACAGCTAATCGGAAAATAAACCATAAGATAGGGTAACAAGATTAGCTAAGTAAAAAAGATTTCAGCAGTAGTGCAGTGAATTCGTACGTAAGTACACAGAAATAATTATAGATTAGCTCATCATCATCTCGTAGCAGTAAGTCTCCATAATCATATTTGATGAAATACAAGAACTAAGTCTAAGGGGGTGTTTGACAACGGATTTACTAAGGATTTAGCTCGCTAAATCCCGTAAATCCTACCAAACATCATCGGAGGATTTAGTAAATCCTCGATAGTAAATCCGGTAAATCGCAAGGCAGCGATAAATCCGGTTGTTAAATCCATATTAGTTAGATTCTGAGAAGAACCTATGGCGGGAGCTGGGTCTTCGTCTCAACTCCCGATCGTCTATTTCTTGGCTGCTTAGCAGGCGTTTACGGTCTCTTCTTCTTACATACAGCGTATGCGTATCTCCGGATTACTTTGGTAAGTTCGTTCTTCACTGCGTCGTTCTTCTTTTCCGTTGCGACTGCTTTTATGGAATCTAGCTGCAATGATGCGATCAATATAATCTGGTCTTTGAGTAAATTTCCGTTGAGAAGCACTCGAATGTGATCTTCATGAAGAATCTCTGCTGACAACTTTCCCATCAAACTATCACCAACTCTTTCACTGGAATGTGGTCTTTGAGTAATCTCACTTTCTTTCATCGAATGTTTTCCTTTGACTTGAAGATTCTTGTCGGCTTGATTCCTTTTACCTCCCTCGTCTTATTTGACATAGATCGATGTGGGGTAGCATTGATCTAGACTTGATGAGGATTTTATCAGGACATAACAAATTTGTCTTCCATATGAAATGCTTTTAGAGGGCTTAATTATGATCAGCATAAATGATGATCATTTCTCTATATTTTCTATGGTGATGTGACATTTCAGGATGATCTAGAACTTTTGAGGCAACCACAGTTGTCATCTCAGAGTAATTCATGCATATCTTTATAAACAATGCTTCTTTGCTTTTCTTTCAGACTGCTTTATCATTATCATCTTCTTTCATTTTTGGATAATATCCCTTTTAAGTTTTGGATGTTATATGATGTGAACTGAGGTAGGTTTACTATTTTTGAAGTTCTAATCATATCTTGTGTTTGAAAATGTATATTTATAGTAGATATGGTTAAGCTCTTGAAGACACCTTATAAATTTGCTCTTCTCAAAATAATGCTTCTGTAGTATGTTGGACAGTTAATTGGTAATACTATAATCTTTGATAACTTCTAAAATGATGTATTTTTTATTTTAATATTATATTTCTTATTTATTTATTTTTATATTTTCTTAAATTATTAGTATTTAATCATAATAGACTTAAATCCTCAAATAACTAACCAAATATCTTCTGGATTTAGCAAGATTTAATAAATCTGTTACTAAACACTTTTCAGAATTTAACAATTCAGGATATACTAAATCCAGATATACTGGATTTACTAAATCCTACTTGAAATAAATCCAATCCGTTGTCAAATACCCCTAAGTATGTCTTGAGTTTTTAGAATGTTTTAAGATTTATTTCAGTTATTGCATTTTAGTTATGATTTTAAAAATATTTTAACAAAACTAGCGCCTTTTTTAACTTTTTTTTTTTTCTTTTTGCGTGACGGGACTTTGTGCATTGATTAACCTTTTGAATAATTTTAAATTTAAATTGAATGCCACATAGAATGGAGTGAATGATGAGGTTGGTGGCTTGGTGCTACTAATGCCGGGTGGAGAAGGTAGAACTGTTGGATTAAGATGACCATTCCTGCATCGACATGATTTACAAGGCATGCTAGGGCGAAGAAGATGACGGCAAATATGGATAATACGAACGGAGACTTGCAAGACTTAGATCATTAGAAAAACTTCCTTCATCAGTGCGAGTTAAGGGGTGGCGCGTTCTTGAGTGGATACAGATGAAACCCTCAAACGGTCGGAATGGATCCAGTTAGAAAGAAACCAGGAAGAAAGGTTTTATATCTTCATATTTCAGTTTTTTTCTAAATGAAATTGAAAATCTGAAAAAAGTTCAATTTAGATTGGTTAATTACCGTTAGAGAGTGGCCGCCTGTTGGCTTAGTCATAAGCGAGGCGGTTCCGGTTTAATATTTTCAGGTTAGGTTTTACTGTTTTACTACCATGCAACAGTGAAGGTTCCGAGAGCATCTCTTCTCTATGAACTCTCTAACTTGAGCAGCATAACTTACCACGCTCATGACTGCTGTACACTTCCCATGCAAATGCGCAAACCATAAATCGATCTGCTACATCTAATAACTTCAATTCTCATGGCTTCCACACACAAATCAATATAATCAAATCAAAATAAAATCTTTAATTCTGCCTAAGCCATCTTAATTAAGCATTCTGAACTCCAGTATCAAACTGCTACTCTTTTTTTTTCCTCAGAACTTTTTCCATGCAGATCTAAAAGAAAAAAAAACAGTACCTTTCGTGTGATATTGCGAATCGGTTCAACAATGCTACGCGGCTCAATGGTGCCGCAGGTGACGCTTGGTAGCAGAGGAGTAAATGCGAAGTAATTACGAGGAGAGACGACTCGAACGTCGTATAAGGAGGTGTCCAAATTCTTCAAGAAACTTGTTCCAGCCCAGCCAGTTCCAAGAACAACCAGCTTCTTCCTCGGAATGGCTGGGGAATATTCAGCATTATCAGACCTCGCATCAGCATAAGCAACAACGCCTCCACCGCTGTAAACACAGACAAGAATAAATTTTTGAGTGGAAAGTGAGTTATCAGAAATCATGAGAAGAAAGAGATGATGAAAATGAAAGTATTAATAAAAAGTACAAAAATGGAAGATGAAGCTGGTTATTATTAAAAAAAAACAGACAAACAAACAATATGAGTAGTTTAGTTAGATCAGATCTGTGCAATGTCTTTCAAGCATTCAATTTGGTTTTCGGCTTTCTTTTCAAAATTTGAAGAGGGTTTTATAGTATCAGAATCCATCATCGTAGCTCTAAATCAAATCGAATGGCAGTGAGTATCTGAGGCCGAATGTAGGATTATCTCTACCTTGGATCATTAACAGGCCTACAATCAGAGTAAACACTGCCCCGATCATAACAGCTGCAGAGCATAAGTTTTAAGCATCGATCCAACAGATGATATAAGAAAGATTTTTAAAAATTTTCAAAACCAAATTCATCGAAAACAATCCAATAAATTAATAAATTTACACGGAATATCATAACATCCATCATCCATGTAACAAATTGCTCAAATTAGGGTTTTGACGAGAAAAGAAGTAGACGGAGAGAAAGAAAAAAGAGTGAGAACCTGGCGGCGACGAGGACGGCAAACTTATATAAGCCCGGCCTGCGGAGGCATCTCGCCGCTGGCTCGGAGAAGAATGCCGTGAACCGCATAAGTCTCTATATAAATAACAGAAGAAAATAATGGAGATAAACTTTTTCAGGAGCGGAGGGAGATGGAGGAGGAAGAAGAACAGGAGGAGAAGTGGTGGTTTTAAGGGTTTTCGAGCGGTTACGCACTAGAGGTAGGGACACGCAGCTACGAGGGGGAGACAGAAGGAGAAAAACAGAGAATATTTTCCAAAAGAAATAAATTTTTCCTAATAAAATCATTTGGAATTTGGAAGTATATTAAATTTAATCATAGTTTTTAAAATATTATATATAATAGCAGTTTTTTGAAAATAAAAAATAAAAAATGTTAAAAATAATAACAGCCATACTAAGTAGATTATGTATGTATTAACGTTATACTCAATAAATTAATATGGAATTCGAATATTAATTTTATAGGATATTATTATGAATTTTATAATTTTTTTTTATTGAAGTACCCAACATCAAGTCTCTTATAACTATCACTTTTTAATTATTATATTCTAAAAAATTCAATTTATTTCAATTTTTTTAAATTTTCTTATAATGTAATATTTTCTAAATAAATTTGTTTAAAAATCCAAAATACATAGTTAGATGATTAAATTTAATTCATTGTGATTTTTTTTAATTAATATTTTTTTAAACGTTGTAATAATTTGTGCATTTCCAGCTATTCAATGGCCTGAACGGTTTCAAAAGCGTTTTAAAGTTTTTTTTAATGCTCTTTTAAAGGTTAACGAAAAAAGGACTGTTGAGGATATTTAAGTATTTTAAATGCTCAATCATTGGCGATTGTTGTGCGGTTTAAAATTATATACAAATATATATATAAATTATATTTGATTAATTATAACTTTATGATAAATCTTCTTTGATTAACTTACCATGAATTCTTTGATCATAATATTTAAAAATGTAATAACTAAATATATTATTCGTTTCACATTTGATGATATTCCGGTAAAATAAGCTTTTTTATTAAATTTGAAATTAATACATTCTCTCTCTCTCTCTCTCTCTCTCTCTCTCTCTCTCTCTCTATATATATATATATATATATATATATATATATATATATATATATATATATATATATATATATATATATATATATATATATATATATATATATATATATATATATATATATATATGTGGATTGAATAGAGTGCATAGGGGAGAGTGTGATATCATCACGCGAGGGATCAAAGGCGAGAAGAAAGATTCATGATGAGATCATCAATGTTTGAAAAGGAGAATATATTAATAAGCGTAAAATTTTAATGAATTTTATGTGTTTAAGTTATATTTTGTGCTTAAAAAATGTTGTATTATGTTATTTTTAGTATGTTTTAAGTGTTTTTTCACAAAAAAATCTTAATTAAACTGAAAAATAGAAAAAAATGTAAATTGTGAAAATTGATATCTCGAAGTTGCATGAGAGAATGCCATGGTGTTGAGATGAGATAAAATAACATGTAGAAACATAATGGGCAATGCTAGTCACTAGGAAATCAATTCTATGTCGCTACAAGAGGAGAAATTTGGATAGCTAGATAGAAAGCCTAATGACTGGGTGTTGCATTTGCAGCGCTATGATGCTTAAATAGTCTAAAGAAGCCTTAAATTTGCTCAAATTAGTAAGTACAAGACCTAGACACTAGATGACTAGTGCCACGATGCCACATTTCCCGTGAAATTATTTCTGTGACATAGAGCCCAATGCCTTGACATTGGAAAGATTGTGCTATGTCACTAAGGACTTAGAAAAAGGTTCATCATAAAAGTGCCCAATAGAGTAAGAAGACCGTCTTGATACTAGAAGGCCTCAATATTATCCCAAAGATAGAGCGAACAGTGGTTAGGCACTACATTTGTGGTGCCGTGGCACAACGGCATAACAGAACAAATTCAACTAGTTTCAACTACTCGTTTAGAAAGTTGTTGGGGCAGTTCAAGGGAGTTACTTGGTAAAACATGGGGACAATTATTGTAGGACACCTATTACTATAAAATGGAAGGGATTTTCATGATAAAAAGGTTTTAGCAAAGTGCATAGTTCCATATATTAGTGTGAGTGTTTAGTATATTACTTAGAGAGTGGGACTCCAAATGCAATGCTTGTTGCTTTGTTTGTGAGATTCATGTGCTATTTGCATTGAAAATTGAAGAGGGAGAAGATCCATTAGAAGAAAAATCTATACTGGGAGGCGAAATACTTGAATTAAGAAGAACTTAGAAGACCTTACTAAATTCTTTCTTTCTTTTCTTTTGATATTTCTCAGATATTCTCATACATTTATATCATGTTAATATTATTCTCTTTTTTTTTTTTTCTATATAATGAGCAACTGAAGTAATAGTGCTATGAGTTTACGAATATCTTATTTTATTTTATGTGATATTGTCATGTGAGTTAAATATTTAAAAAAATTATTTGTGCTTCAAAGTTTATGTTATTATGCTTTTCTACGTGTTTATTTACTTGTGATCTAATAAATTGTAATGTTAAAATATAGTGTAAATTAGAAATATCATAAGAGTTTTAGTGAAACAATTGGAAAAGTAGACATATTTTATGAATATACATAGGCATATGATATTTGGAATCCACAATCGTATAAGGAGAATTTTTTAATGCAATTACTTATTGATATACACTTAAAATACTACTAGACGAAGCACGAATCTTGATGCTAAAAGCAAACTGATCCGAAGTTGAAACTGGTTGAGGTCGAGCACTTAAAATATCATTGGAAACTTTGGGATATCAGTTAAATCCCTAAAAGCTCTTAAACATGGAGTTAAATCGAATCCTCGATGGCCGGACCTAACAAGCCCAAGATCTCAAAATTCCGACTTCATTTGAGCACTCAAATATTTAAAATACATCAAATGATCAAAGGGATCATTGTGAGTCGTCAGATGAAGGGAGGTTTTGTTTTGTATGTATTCTGAGACTTCACTCCAATCTATAAATAGCCTCATTTCTCATATGAGGGGCCCAAGCAAGAGAGATTAGAGAGCTCTAAAGATCCTCCAAGCAATCATCGCCACTGACCGTTGCCAACCTCGGCCGCCGTACCGCCACTGATCCTCGTCATTACTATCATTGCCGGCCATCATCACCCATAACTATCGTCGGTCATCATCGCCAACATCGCCCAACATCATCATCAACATCGTGCCAACATCGTCTTCAACATCGCCTATTACAAGAATCGTTGTCCCTTTCATATACACGTAATCTCGATCGGTCGAAAATCTTGTACTCAAATACATAGTGGAAGCTTTTCTTGGGCTAGCCGTGATTTTCCCTCTTTTGAGATTTTTCATGTAAAAAATTCGAGTTTTATTGTTCACTCTTTAAATACCGTGTGTCTTTGGATTTCACAACGTAAGGAAAAACTTTTACTCTACGACAACTGATTTTCTAGCATGCAACACTTATTTTAATTAAATTATAGACATAACCCTAATTAATTATAATGATTATGCCTTATTGATCTAGGCACAGATGATAAGATATAATTGCTCCTAATTAACAATCACAAATATTAAAACTCAAATTTTGCTTTTAGCATAAAAATAATTCAAGATTTTATTAATTCAGCATATACTTTCTAAAATTAAGAAAATCTTATTTTAATTAATATTTTTTTACTATTTTCATTTTTTTAAATATTATCAACATATTTGATTTAGTTGGATAAAAATAAGATTAGTATTTAACTTTAATTTAAATATTTGTAAAAGATCCTCATGAGAATGATACTCTATTTATCATTATATTGCTTGAACAATATATACACGGCTTTACTTGGTCACACACAAATATTTAAGAATATATTATATAGCTCAACATTGACGAGAGTGTTATTTTGTGGAGTCTAATTATGTAGATAAATCAGAGAAGTACTAACATACCAATGACTTAGACCTCAATTTCTCATGACACATCTTAACACAGCGTGTGCACACACACACACAAATATAATGATAAAGACCTTGGAAGTTATTGCCAATGTCTTGGACTCTAATCCATTTTACACCATAATAAAATTTCACTTTACAAACTTGGGTTAACAATATAATAATAATAATAATAATAATAATAATAATAATAATAACCTAAACTTAAACAAATTAATTCATAATGAGAAAATGAGGGCAAAATAAAATAAATCAATTTCAAAGTGTGATCAAATAATATTTGGAAAATGATTGAACTATCTTCAAATTATAATTTTCAAATCATATTTGAGCCTTGATTGAATCATGTTCAAATAATTTCTAAACTTTATTGAAAGTTAGAATAAAATTCAAAGATAATTTGAAGTTAGTTCAATTATGATTCAAAATGATTTAATCATATCTAATGATGGTTAGATCATGATTTAAAAATAGGTTAATCATAAATTTAGAGATTATTTGATCATGATTCAAAGATAGTTCAATTACAGTTCAAAAATGACTCGATTACAGCTTGAAGATGATTCCATGATAGCTCAAAAGTGGGTTAAAATGTTTTAACAATTTTGTAGTAGATAGCAACATTCTTAGTTTAGAGTGTGCTATATGAATATACATTCAAACTAAAACAATTAAGGAATATTTACACACATATCATGCAAATCTTATATATTTACATATCCAACAGCTAAAATTAGATATTTACTTATCTAAAATTTTTCTATGTTTTGAAAAAGTGCATTTTACTTTTAAAAAGTGAGTGATTATGATTTTTTTTATTTGGTATTAAAGACTTAAGTATTATATATGTATATATATATAATTTAATTTTAAGTGTTATATATGTAAATATATATAAAAAATATGTGATATGTATGTAAATCCCCCAACAATTAAACACATAACATCATTAATTTTGAAGAAATGATGAATAAAGAGTATAGTTATAAAACTTTAATCTCTATGTGTATAGAAAGTGCTCGAAAGAGGATTAGAAACTAATATGATCTAAATATGTGTGATTATCTATAAAAAAAAATTTTACACTTATTTATAAGAGAGAATATAATTTGATTTAAATAAAAATTGAATATATTTTAAAAAATATAAATAAAGGATATATTTCTTAATTACATCTAGGGGGATTTACATACATACCCTTAATTTTTTGGCTGGTTTATTCCCCGAGTTCAGTGAGGTTTTGGCCAATTATTAACAGCATGAGAAATCCAGTTACAAGTTTCCCGGCCGCCCCCAAATTCTTCCCCGCAAAATTCAACATCCGCAGCACCCTCACTCTCAGTTTTCACCGTCGTCGTCGTCAGACCTTTTTAGGAGAGCAGCAATGGTGTCTGCCCACCACACAGATATAGTCGAGTAGCGGTAGAAGCTCCAAAAATCTGGTAGACTGAAATTACTCTTATAGATGTTATTTTGATTTATGTAATTTACTGTAATTGAATATTTTGGTTTTGCTGAGGATTTCACCGTTGAGTAGTCTCTTTTTAACAGGCGCTGAATGAATTTGATGGAAAACTACATTGACTCATTATCATTTGAGTATCTAGAGGAATTTGTGGAATCAGGTAATAGTAATATTTTTGTTATATTTTTTTCTTTTTCTCAGTTAGATTGGTTTGGAGAAATCTTGTTACTTTTATGCTTGTTTATTTTTGGAATTTTTGACCGGCTGCTGGAGGGGGGTTTGTCCATTTGTTCTTGTTTAGATTTTAGATATTCAAATTGGAATTAAGGTTATTGATAGGTTAAATACTGTTAAAAATCCATGAATTTATGGAAGTATGTGTTAGTGTTTGCAAAATATGTAATGGGATGGGAAAAATCCAATTGCAGTGGGAAAGGTTAACTCATTATATGTTGGAAAGGGTTACAATCGAAATGACGGTGAATTGAATGAGTACAAATTTATCTGAATTCAAGATTAAGGAGGAGATAGATGGAATAACTAGACTGTGAAATAAGTTATCACTTTTTATTTTCTCTTAATACACATATCTAATTCATCATTGAATATTTCATAGTGAGACATAGGTTGGCAGGGGACTTGATGAGATTTATGGGAAAACTGATCAATGTGGCTTGGTTTTGGATGGGTATCATATCAAAGATGAGAGTGGGCATAGCCATCAAGAAATGATTGATTAGGTTCATGATATTTTTAATGAAAGTGTGTATGGCTAAATGATATGATTTATCATGATCATGATATTGTGGATCAGAATATATATTGTCATCATGATTTGATCAGTAGCAATTATGATATGAACTATCTAATTCTTTTTCTTGATGTTTTAAAGAACAAGGGCCATAAATCTCATGATAAGAAGAGTAATATCAAGCGATATACATTTTTCCTCTTGTCATAATAATATTTTTTCCCTCTTGTCATAATAATGTTTTTTTTTTTTCATATGGATCATGCTAGGAAATATATGATGCACGTATAGAAGACATGAGCTTAGGTATGCCAACACAATTAGGAAGGAAGAAGGCAATGGGGGGGTGAGCAAACATGACAATTGCATGCAGTCTACAATATGGACTTGGGTTGCTCATGAGAGAAGGTTTGTAGTAAGGATGCATAATTTAGGATTGTGAGTGGAGCAAGTGAACTTAAGGCAAAGAACTGGCAATGTGACAATGAAGAAGAATTAGAGGAATTTATGATTATTGTATGATTGAAGATTGTTCATGATGGGAATGGTGGGACTAGTGGAAGGTGGGATGGAGTACTATAGAAGGTGGGCAAAGTACAACATGCTGGAGTACTGTTGGTTTATAATGATCACAAGGATAGCGACAATCCCTGTGTATTCAAGGGGTAGAGAAAGACTATGCCATTGGCACAAGAGGTGAGGCATGTGTACTACTAGTTTGTGTGATAGATTGACTAGATGGGTAAAGTGGTGAGTGCAGATGGAGGAAAAAATCAAAGATAGGCATGCATGTAGAGTGATATAAATGGTATGGATAGAACACGTGTAATTAAGGATGGGATTTGAAGGCTTTGATGCCAACTGATAGCTTATGACTATAAGAAAAAAGAGAGAAAGATCTACTCAGTCACACAGATGGATACTTATTATTTTCCTTTTTAACTTAACAAGCATTATGCTCCAAGTCCACTCAATAAGTGGAGCGATCATAGGAGGATTCACTCACTATTGAAATTGCTCGATCTTGGTAGAAGTCAATAAAAGCATATAAACCAATTGATCACAAATGAATAATTGATTTTTGATATCACTTGTTTGGGAATGTGAACTCAAAGGAGGAACTTAGGTTGGGCTTGGTACACTAGTGATCAAACTCTTTTTTTCTTTCCAAAATCTCAAGCTTATGGGAGAGGGCTAATCAGGGGTATTTCCTTATTAAGATTTTCCAACCATCCAACATAGGACTAAACTAAATATTCTCATGTGCCTTAGCATTTTCAGACCATAATCTAATGACATGACTATTCAATATAATCAATGAAAATAGGTTAAAATTTTGATATTTGTTTTGCTTCATTTTTGTTGTTATTCCTACCCAGACTATCAAATGGTGTATATTTTACAACAGCTACATCTTGCAGTTGGTGATGGTACTGATAAAAAGCTTCCTTTTTCATACAAGGCCTTTTTTCTTCTCTTTCTTCGATAGCCTTCTCAGTTTTCATGCTAAAATTCGACATGTTTTCATCCCGATTTCACCATATTCCTCCCCTGGCATTCTCCGCCTAAAGAAATCAATAAAAGATGTCCTACTCCCAAACCCAGGATTCTCTGCTGACATCTATTTCCAAACATTAGAGGACTGCACTCACTTGAAACTGCTAGAAGAGGACAAGAAAATACACCAACACATTCTTTGGAGCAAAGTCCATGTCCATCATCCTGCTCTTCTTGAGAAACTATCTTTAATGTACTTATCATGCAACAAAATTGATGTAGCTCACCTCATTTTTGATGAAATTCTTAAGCCAAGCATTTTTCTATGTAATGCAATGATTAGGGCTTATGCTTGGAAGGGACCCTTTGATCAAGCAATAAATCTATATTACCATTTGATTGGTTCTAGCATAAAACCAAACAAGTACACTTTTACATTTGTTCTGAAGGCCTGTTCTACCCTCCTAGCACTAGAGGAAAGTGCAGAGATTCCTAATCATGCAAAGAGAATGGGCTTGGATTGTGACGCATACATTTCAACTTCTTTGATAGACATGTACATGAAATGTGGACGAGTGGATGACACTCGCCTCGTTTTCTTACAAGCCAAAAATAGAGATGTAGTTGCATGGAATGCCATGATTCTTTGGTTGTTCCTTACATGGTTTATATGATGATGTAGTTGCATTTGCATTGGAAATGCAAAGGAGAGGTACAAGTCCAATAGTTCTATGGTGGGACTTCTTCTTCGTGGTTGGACGAGCGAGCTTTGTTACAAGGAAAGAGCATCCATTGTTTTTGCTTGAGGAGATTCTTTGATCAAGGGGATGTTCTGGTGAACACTACAGTACTGGACATGCATGCAAAGTGTGCCTCAGTGGGTTATGCTAGAGCCATATTTAACAAAATAAGTCTTAAAAATGAGGTGACTTGGAGTGCGATGATTGGGGGATATGTTCAATGCTAGAAGATGATGGATTCTTTGGTGATTTTCGATCAGCTAGTGTTTGATGAAGATTCCAAGATGGCATCCACCTCTCTTGCATGTGTTCTTCAGGCTTGTGCAAGTTTGTTTGACCTAAAGAGAGGAAAAAAACTGCATTGTTATTTGATTAAGTCTGGTTTTCTTTCAGACATAACAGTCGACAATTCACTTCTTTCAATGTATGCGAAGGTTGGAAGCATATGTGATGCAGTTTGTTTATTTAATGAAATTGATGCAAAATATATTGTATCTTACAATGCTATCATATCTGGATGCGTTCAAAATGGAAGGTGCAGAAGAAGCACTTGCCATTTTTAGGAGAATGCAACTTTCTTGCATGAAACCAGATGCAGCGACGATGGTTGGAGTCCTTCCAGCTTGTTCTTATATGTCTGTATTACGATATGAGAGCTGCACTCATGGCAATGTGATTACTTTTGGACTTGGATCCAATGTATCCATTTCTAATGCTTTGATTGATATGTATGCAAAATGTGGGAAAATACACCTTTCTCGTATAGTTTTCGACGGAATGAAAGCAAGAGACGCAGTAACATGGAATGTTATGATAGCTGGTTATGGAATCCATGGACTGGGTGTAGAATCGCTCTCTCTATTTGACTCAATGCGGGTTGAGGGGCTGACGCCAGATGTTATCACTTTCATATGCCTCCTTAGTGCTTGCAGTCACTCAGGATTAGTCATCGAGGGAAAGGATTGTTTTGAAACTATGACCCAGGTTTACAACATTGTTCCAAGAATGGAGCATTATATCTGTATTGTTGATCTTTTCGAGCGTGGAGGTTTATTTGCTGAGGCCTATGATTTTATCACTAGAATGCCATTTGAACCAGATGTGCGATTATGGAGTGTCTTGCTTGCAGCTTGTAGAATACATAAGAATGGTGAACTTGGAAATGAAGTTGCTGAAATAATCCAAAGACTGGGACTCGAAGGTACTGGAAACTTTGTTCTCATGAACGATATAGTCTTCTTTGGAAGATACCTTGATGCGGCTCGAGTTAGAATAATACAGCAGGAGAAGGGATTTAAGAAAAGTCCGGGATGTAGTTGGGTTGAGATTCAGGGTAAAGTCCATGCATTCATAGGTGGAGATAGTTCACATCCACAATCTTCAAAGATTAGTGCAAAGCTGACTGATTTGTTTGTTGAGATTCGGAAGCTTGGTTATAAGGCTGATACAAGCTTTGTAATACATGATTTGGAAGAGGAAGAGAAGGAACATTCCCTTGTTTATCACAGTGAGAAGTTAACAATAGCATTTACTCTACTAAATTTAAGTGGTGATCAAACCATTTTTGTTACAAAAAATTTGCGAGTTTGTGGTGACTGTCATACTGTAATTAAACTCATCACATTAGTCACTGAGAGAGAAATCACTGTGAGAGATGTGAACAGGTTTCACCATTTCAGAGAAGGATTGTGCAATTATGGAGATTTTTGGTGAGAATGATTGGTAAAGATAGTTACAACTAATGAATATTTGAGAGGTAGATGTTGGGAGGTTTCTAACAGCTAATAGACAGGTAATTTTACTGAACTAAAATTTGCCAATTTTGAGCCAATAAACAGTGATTTTTTTTTTTTTGTTTTTCTTCAAAGTAATTGCGTCAAAACAACTTTTACTGTTGCATGATATCCATGTTTTTATAGTTTATTTGAGCACTAGGTTGTGCATAATTTGGATAGAACTGAAAAGCCAAAATGATGGATTACTGTCAGTTCAGTTTGGTTTAGCTAAGAATCGGTTTGACAAGGGTTCTATTTCCTAGGTTATTCATTTATCGAGTACTGGTGTAGTTTAGCCCATTTTTAATTGATACTTATCATTAATTGACTGAAAAAAAAAGCTAACTTTTAAATCGTTCAAGAACATCTTCATTTTGCACTTGCAGAAGTCCTAATCTCATTTCACACTTCTCACTTTGCAGCCAATTGATGCGGGGTCCACCATCCATTATCAATTGGTTCATAGACTAGATGCAACTCTATCTTTGCCTCCTTCACTTCAAAATTCAAGCAATATCATCTACGGATATGCTTCTTTGAGTCGATGATCTTGTTCATAGTGATAGATGTTCTCTTGTTCCCACTAAAGAAGTCTGGGCGATTGAGGGACGTCTTCCTTGATGAAATTGCAAAGGGCTTTGCTCTCTCACAAGTCGCACAACATCAAACTTGCAAAATTGGTGGGAGAAGCCATTTCTGTGATGTTTCATGAGTACTACAATCTATTACAACCTGCTCAAGTTGAATAACCCATGGAAGTTGGCAAAGTTCTGCAGAGATCTTGCAAGAAAAATATTCTTATAAGGATTTTTTAATGCAATTACTTATTTTAATTAAATTATAGACGTAATCCTAATTAATTATAATGATTATGCCTTATTGATCTAGGCACAGATGATAAGAAATAATTGCTCCTAATTAACAATCGCAAAATTTAAAACTCATATTTACTTTTAGTATAAAAATAATTCAAGATTTTATTAATTCAGCGTATACTTTCTAAAATTAAGAAAATCTTATTTTAATTAATATTTTTTTACTATTTTCATTTTTTTAAATATTATCAACATATTTGATTTAGTTGGATAAAAATAAGATTAGTATTTAACTTTAATTTAAATATTTGTAAAAGATCCTCATGAGAATGATACTCTATTTATCATTATATTGCTTGAACAATATATACACTGCTTTACTTGGTCACACACAAATATTTAAGAATATATTATATAGCTCAACATTGACAAGAGTGTTATTTTGTGGAGTCTAATTATGTAGATAAATCAGAGAAGTACTAACATACCAATGACTTAGCCCTCAATTTTGCATGACACATCTTAACAGCGTGCGCACACACATACACAAATATAATGATAAAGACCTTGGAGTTATTGCCAATGTCTTGGACTCTAATCCATTTTACACCATAATAAAATTTCACTTTACAAAGTTGGGTTAACAATATAATAATAATAATAATAATAATAATAATAATAATAATAATAATAATAATAACCTAAACTTAAACAAATTAATTCATAATGAGAAAATGAGGGCAAAATAAAATAAATCAATTTCAAAGTGTGATCAAATAATATTTGGAAAATGATTAAACTATCTTCAAATTATAATTTTCAAATCATATTTGGGCCTTGATTGAATCATGTTTAAATAATTTCTAAACTTTATTGAAAGTTAGAATTCAAAGATAATTTGAAGTTAGTTCAATTATGATTCAATTATGATTCAAAATGATTTAATCATATCTAATGATGGTTAGATCATGATTTAAAAATAGGTTAATCATAAATTTAGAGATTATTTGATCATGATTCAAAGATAGTTCAATTACAATTCAAAATGACTCGATTACGAAGATGATTCCATGATAGCTCAGTGGGTTAGAAATGTTTTAACAATTTTGTAGATAGCAACATTCTTAGTTTAGAGTGTGCTATATGAAGATACATTCAAACTAAAACAATTAAGGAATATTTACACACATATCACGCAAATCTTATATATTTACATATCCAACAGCTAAAATTAGATATTTACTTATCTAAAATTTTTCTATGTTTTGAAAAGTGCATTTTACTTTTAAAAAGTGAGTGCTTATGATATTTTTTATTTGGTATTAAAGACTGAAGTATTATATATGTATATATATAATTAAATTTTAAGTGTTATATATGTAAATATATAAAAAATATGTGATATGTATGTAAATCCCCCAACAATTAAACACATAACATCATTGATTTTGAAGAAATGATGAATAAAGAGTATAGTTATAAAACTTTAGGGGATGTTTGGTTGTCTGCATTTGGAATGCAGTGTAAAAGGAATGCAATGTAAAAGGAATTCAGCGTAAAAAGATTAATTTATAGTTGTTTGCTTAAGAGATTTACAAATTCATGACTTTACATTTTTTTGTTTGGTTGACAAAATGTAATGTAAAGTGAAGGTTTTGGCGATGAGGGTGGCGATGGAAGCGGTGAATGGCGGTGAGGCGGCAGGCGGTGGTACGTGGCCAACCACCGTACTGACACATGCCTGTATTTGAAATTACAAATCGGGCGAATTCTAAATACACGCAAATTGATCTATCTAGTGTATTTGAATTGCATTACATTATACTGAAATTTTTACTTTTACAAGAACGGAAATGTTGAAAGCGTTGGAATCATTACCAAACAACTTCTTAATCTCTATGTGTATAGAAAGTGCTTGAAAGAGGATTAGAAACTAATATGATCTAAATATGTGTGATTATCTATAAAAAATTATTTTACACTTATTTATAAGAGAGAATATAATTTGATTTAAATAAAAATTGAATATATTTTAAAAAATATCAATAAAGGATATATTTCTTAATTACATCTAGGGGGATTTACATACATACCCTTAATTTTTTTTATTTATTCAGTGAGGTTTTGGCCAATTTTAACAGATGAAAAATCCAGGTTACAAGTTTCACTGCCCCAAATTCTTCCCACAAAATTCAACATCCACACCCGCTCTCGCTTTTGTCGTCATTGTCGGACCTTTTTTAGTGTGGCAATGGTGTCCTTATACAGATATAGTCGAGTAGTGGTAGCTCTGATTCTCTAAATATGGAAGCTCCAAAAATCTGGTAGACTGAAAGTACTCTTATAGATGTTATTTTGATTTCTGTAATTTGCTGTAATTGAATATTTTGATTTTTTCTGAGGATTTCACCGTTGAGTAGTCTCTTTTTAACAGGCGCTGAATGAATTTGATGGAAAACTACATCGACTCATTATCATTTGAGTATCTGGAGGGATTTGTGGAATCAGGTAATAGTAATATTTTTGTTATATTTTTTTTCTTTTTCTCAGTTACATTAGTTTGGATAAATCTTGTTACTTTTATGCTTGTTTATTTTTGGAATTTTTGATCGGCTGCTGGAGGGGGGTTTGTCCATTTGTTCTTGTTTATATTTTAGATATTCAAATTGGAATTAGGGTTATTGATAGGTTAAATACTGTTAAAAATCCATGAATTTATAGAAGTATGTGTTAGTGTTTGCAAAGTATGTAATGAGATGGGCAAAATCCAATTGCAGTGGGAAAGGTTAACTCATTTTATGTTGGAAAGGGTTACAATCGAAATGGGATAGTGATAATTATGAATAAAAAAGTGAATGATAAATTTGTTGGGGAGTACAAATCTTTCTCCTACGCATAATCAGGCTCAAGATTAATGGCTGAGACACAGGAGGAGATAGATGGAATAAGTAGACTGTGAAATAAGTTGTCACTTTTTATTTTCTCTTAATGCACATATCTAATTCATCATTGAATATTTCATAGTGAGACATAGGTTGGCAGGGGACTTAATGAGATTTATGGGAAACCTGATCAATGTGGCTTGGTTTT
The DNA here is from genome assembly GCA_021442155.1 of Cymbidium sinense. Lineage (NCBI taxonomy): Eukaryota > Viridiplantae > Streptophyta > Magnoliopsida > Asparagales > Orchidaceae > Cymbidium > Cymbidium sinense. The sequence continues at coordinate 45,614,095 of CM038227.1, read as the reverse complement.
GGATGGGTATCATATCAAAGATGAGAGTGGGCATAGCCATCAGGAAATGATTGATTAGGTTCATGATATTTTTAATGAAAGCGTGTATGGCTAAATGATATGATTTATCATGATCACGATATTGTGGATGAGAATATATATTGTCATCATGATTTGATCAGTTGCAATTATGATATGAACTATCTAATTCTTTTTCTTGATGTTTTAAAGAACGAGGGCCATAAATCTCATGATAAGAAGAGTAATATCAAGCGATATACATTTTCCCTCTTGTCATAATAATGTTTTTTTTTTTCATATGGATCATGCTAGGAAATATATGATGCACGTATAGAAGACATGAGCTTAGGTATGACAACACAATTAGAAAGGAAGAAGGCAATGGGGGGTGAGCAAACATGACAATTGCATTCAGTCTACAATATAGACTTGGGTTGCTTATGAGAGAAGGTTTGTAGTAAGGATGCATCATTTAGGATTGTGAGTGGAGCAAGTGAACTTAAGGCAAAGAACTGGCAATGTGAAAATGAAGAAGAATTAGAGGAATTTATGATTATTGTATGATTGAAGATTGTTCATGATGGAAATGGTGGGACTAGTGGAAGGTGGGATGGACTACTATAGAAGGTGGGCGACGTACAACATGCTGGAGTAGTGTTGGTTTATAATGATCACAAGGATAGCGACAATCCCTATGTATTCAAGGAGTAGAGAAAGACTATGCCATTGGCACAAGAAGTGAGGCGTGTGTACTACTAGTTTGTGTGATAGATTGACTAGATGGGTTAAGTGGTGAGTGCAGATGGAGGCAAAAATCAAAGATAGGCGTGCATGTAGAGTGATATAAATGGTATGGATAGAACACGTATAATTAAGGATGAGATTTGAAGGCTTTGATGCCACCTGATAGCTTATGACTATAAGAAAAAAAAAGATCTACTCACTCACACAGATGGATACTTATTCTTTTCTTTTTTAACTTAACAAGTATTGTGCTCCAAGTCCACTCAATAAGTGGAGCGATCATGGGAGGATTCACCCACTACTGAAATTGCTCGATCTTGGTAGAAGTCAATAAAAGCATATAAACCAATTGATCACAAATGAATAATTAATTTTTGATATCACTTGTTTGGGAATGTGAACTCAAAGAAGGAACTTAGGTTGGGCTTGGTACACTAGTGACAAACTCTTTTTTTCTTTCCAAAATCTCAAGCTTATGGGAGAGGGCTAATCAGGGGTATTTCCTTATTAAGATTTTCCAGCCATCCAACATAGGACTAAACTAAATATTCTCATGTGCCTTAGCATTTTCAGATCATAATCTAATGACGTGACTATTCAATATAATAAATGAAAATAGATTAAAATTTTGATATTTTTTTTGCTTCATTTTTGTTGTTATTCCTGCCCAGACTATCTAATGGTGTGTATTTTACAACAACTACATCTTTCAGTTGGTGATGGTACTGATAAAAAGCTTTCTTTTCCATACAAGGCCTCTTTTCTTCTCTTTCTTCGATAGCCTTCTCAATTTTCATACTAAAATCCGACATATTTTCATCCCGATTTCACTATATTCCTCCCCTGGCATTCTCTGCCTAAAGAAATCAATGAAAGATGTCCTATTCCCAAACTTAGGTTTCTCTGCTGACATCTATTTCCAAATATTAGAGGACTGCACTCACTTGAAACTGTTAGAAGAGGGCAAGAAAATACACTAACACATTCTTTGGAGCAAAGTCCATGCCCATCATCCTGCTCTTCTTGAGAAACTATCTTTAATGTACTTATCATGCAACAAAATTGAGGTAGCTCACCTCTTTTTTGATGAAATTCTTAAGCCAAGCATTTTTCTATGTAATGCAATGATTAGGGCTTATGCTTGGAAGGGACCCTTTGATCAAGCAATAGATCTATATACCATTTGATTGGTTCTAGCATAAAACCAAACAAGTACACTTTTACATTTATTTTGAAGGCCTGCTCTACCCTCCTAGCATTAGAGGAAGGTGCAGAGATTCATAATCATGCAAAGAGAATGGGCTTGGATTGTGATGCATACATTTCAACTTCTTTGATAGACATGTACATGAAATGTGGACGAGTGGATGACGCTCGCCTCATTTTCTTACAAGCCAAAAATAGAGATGTAGTTGCATGGAATGCCATGATTGCTGGTTGCTCCTTACATGGTTTATATGATGATGCAGTTGCATTTGCATTGAAAATGCAAAGGAGAGGTACAAGTCTGAATAGTTCGACTATGGTGGGACTTCTTCCTGTGGTTGGACAAGCCAAGGCTTTGTTACAAGGAAAGAGCATTCATTATTTTTGCTTGAGGAGATTCTTTGATCAAGGGGATGTTCTGGTGAACACTGCAGTACTGGACATGTATGCAAAGTGTGCCTCAGTGGGTTATGCTGGAGCCATATTTAACAAAATAAGTCTTAAAAATGACGTGACTTGGAGTGCGATGATTGGGGGATATGTTCAATTCGAGAAGATGATGGATGCTTCGGTGATTTTCGATCAGCTAATGCTTGATGAAGCTTCCAAGATGGCATCCACCTCTCTTGCATGTGTTCTTCGGGCTTGTGCAAGTTTTTCTGATCTAAAGAGAGGGAAAAAACTGCATTGTTATTTGATTAAGTCTGATTTTCTTTCAGACATAACAGTCGACAATTCACTTCTTTCAATGTATACGAAGGTTGGAAGCATATGTGATGCTGTTTGTTTATTTAATGAAATGGATGCAAAAGATACTGTATCTTACAGTGCTATCATATCTGGATGTGTACAAAATGGAAGTGCAGAAGAAGCACTTGTCATTTTTAGGAGAATGTAACTTTCTTGCATGAAACTAGATGCGGCGACAATGGTGGGAGTCCTTCAAGCTTGTTCTTATATGTCTGCATTACGATATGGGAGCTGCACTCATGGCTATGTGATTACTTTTGGACTTGCATCCAATGTGTCCATTTCTAATGCTTTGATTGATATGTATGCAAAATGTGGAAAATACACCTTTCTCATATAGTTTTCGATGGAATGAAAGCAAGAGACACAGTAGCATGGAATGTTATGATAGCTGGTTATGGAATCCATGGACTGGGTGTAGAAGCGCTCTCTCTATTTGACTCAATGCAGGTTAAGAGGCTGACGCCAGATGATATCACTTTCATATGCCTCCTTAGTCCTTGCAGTCACTCAGGATTAGTCATCGAGGGAAGGGATTGTTTTGAAATTATGACCCAGGTTTACAACATTGTTCCAAGAATGGAGTATTATATCTGTATTGTTGATCTTTTTGAGCGTGGAGGTTTATTGGCTGAGGCCTATGATTTTATCACTATAATGCCATTTGAATCAGATGTGCGATTATGGAGTGCCTTGCTTACAGCTTGTACAATACATAAGAATGTTGAACTTGGAAATGAAGTTGCTGAAATAATCCAAAGACTCGGACCCGAAGGTACTGGAAACTTTGTTCTCATGTTTAACGTATATGGTGCTACTGGAAGATACCTTGATGTGGCTCGAGTTCGAATAATACAATAGGAGAAGAGATTTAAGAAAAGTCCGGGATGTAGTCGGGTTGAGATTCAGGGTAAAGTCCATGCATTAATAGGTGGAGATAGTTTGGATCCGCAATCTTCAAAGATTAGTGCAAAGATGACTGATTTGTTTGTTGAGATTCGAAAGCTTGGTTATAAGGCTGATACAAGCTTTGTAATACATGATTTGGAAGAGGAAGAGAAGGAACATGCCCTTGTTTATCACAGTGAGAAGTTAGCAATAGCATTTGCTTTACTAAATTTAAGTGGTGATCAAACCATTTTTGTTACAAAAAATTTGCGAGTTTGTGGTGACTGTCATACTGCAATTAAACTCATCACATTAGTCACTAAGAGAAAAATCATTGTGAGAGATGTGAACATGTTTCACCATTTCAGAGAAGGATTATGCAATTGAGGAGATTTTTGGTGAGAATGATTGGTAAAGATAGTTACAACTAATGAATATTTGAGAGGTAGATGTTGAGAGGTTTTTAACAACAACATAATGGTGAAATAGACAGGTAATTTTACTGAACTAAAATTTACCAATTTTGAGCCACTAAACAATGAGTTTTTTTTAGTCTTTCTTCAAAGTAATTGCATCAAAACAACTTTTACTGTTGCATGATATCCATATTTTTATAGTTTATTTGTGTAGGTTGTGGATAGGCGAAAAGCCAAAATGATGGATTCTTGTCGGTTGGTTTAGTTTAAGAATCGGTTTGATAAATGTTCTATTTCCTAGGTTATTCATTTATCGAGAACCGGTGTAGTTTAGCCCATTTTCAATTGATCCTGACCATTAATTGAGAAAAAAAAGCTAACTTTAACATCTTCATTTTGCACTTGCAGAAGTCCTAATCTCATTTCACACTTCTCACTTTGCAGCCAATTGATACGGGGTCCACCATCCATTATCAATTGGTTCATAGACTAGATGCAGCTCGATCTTTGCCTCCTTCACTTCAAAATTTAGGCAATACCATCTACGAATTTGCTTCTTTGAGTCGATGATCTTGTTCATAGTGGTACATATTCTCTTGTTCCCACTAAAGAAGTTTGGGCGATTGAGGGATGTCTTCCTTGATGAAATTACAAAGGGCTTTGCTCTCTCACAAGTCGCACAACATCAAACTTGCAAAATTGGTGGGAGAAGCCATTTCGGTGATGTTTCATGAGTACTACAATCTATTACAACCTGCTCAAGTTGAATAACCCATGGAAGTTGGCAAAGTTCTGCAGAGATCTTGCAAGAAAAATATTCTTCTCTTTATATGATAACATGTAACAAGCATAAATGCTAAGTTAGTAGTTTGGAGAATAAGACAGTTAAATGACTTTCTAAAGGAGGACCTGGAAGAGTTTAACAATTAGTTTGATATTTTTTTATAATGGAAAGTGGAAATGCTAGGCTTCCTTTCCACTTATGGTTTGTCTCAATCTTTACAATGGCTTCGAAGTCTGTGTTTAGTACTCGAGGATTTGACCTAGATGCATTTAGGAGTTCCCTCACGCCTATGATTGTGGGAACTATTTTATGCACTGAAAATTTAATTAGTGCTATGTGAAGCTTGTCTCCAGTTTACATCGAGGAGATTTTACAAGAATTTGTCAAGTTTACAATAAGTTTTTATCCCACTATATGGGATAAGCTACATGAATCCTTCTTCTCCATTGTGCTCTATTAACTGTCAAATTCTTATTTAAATCTAATAAAATAAGGTCATTTTTATACTTTATAATCATATCTTTTTAGGTCTATCATAATTTTTTATAATATAGGATATGTCAAATATATCTATTCTCTTAATTTGACCATAATACGGTAGATATTTTAAGAAAAATTAGATCCCTGTCTTTTTTTAATCCACAGCAGTAGTACCGCCCACGTTGTTTCAGTTTTGACCGATGATTGGCCACTAAAATGCATCAAGCAAATCCGGCCATTGGAGATCAATCTAACGGTCAGGATTTATCTAATTTGAACCCAGTTCAGCTTTGACAGCAAAAACCGATCGGAGAATCGTCGCTAAACTATTTTTACAGACAGAGGAATCTGATGCTCTCTGTCAAGTTTCATTTCCAGATCGTCAATCTGAAAGGGGGAATCGCCTGCTTCCGCCGCCTTCTTCGAAGCGCATTTTCTTCGAATTGGAGCGAATTTGGTTCGATTTGCGAATTAGGTGAGTATTCTTGTCTTAGATCATAGCTTTCTGATGTTAGTTAGATTGGATCTTGCTAGGGCTTTTTTATGATTTCTGAATGAGATTGGATCCTGGGTTTAAGTGGAAAGAAAATTCATCTTATGCCTAGACCTATTAGCTTGCTTCTTGTCGCCGATTAACTGCTTTGATAGTTAGAATTAAGGAATAACGCATTTTCTTTCTTTATTATTTTTTTTTTTCAAGTTTCTGTGCGAGTTTGGATATGTGGTTTGTCGGGTAAGCATCTGCATTTGATGCCTAGATCTATTAGTTTGATTTATGAAGAACTTCCCTGTTTTTCAGTTTTCACTTCCTTTGCTTCAATTCACTGATTAACCGCATTAATCGCTAAAATTTGTATTTCTCAAACTTCGTTTTTTGTGACTTGAGTATTTTAAGATCTGTTGATTTAATTGTGAGAACAGTTCAAAGTTTTGGAAGATCCCAATTTCTTTCTATGTTCTTTTATCTGGTTCAGGATTAGCCAGAGATAGAAGGATGATTTTGAATCTGTGAATATAGGGATCTTGGAGGTTAGATCTGAGTTCTGCAATAAGAAGGAGGTTTCTGATCATTAGAAATAGCAGACTTCTGTGTCATTGGTTACTATATTGATGAGTATGAAATCCTTCTATTTAATTTTCTTCTTCCTGGCATTTCTTGCCTGGCATTGCAATGGATTCTATCTTCCTGGAAGCTACATGCACACCTATTCTGAGGGTGAATCCTTATGGGTGAAAGTGAATTCACTCACCTCAATTGAGACTGAGCTTCCTTTCAGTTAGTATGAAATCCTCCCATTCTCTGTGACAATTTTTTTCGCCCATTCTCTGTGACATCTTATTGTCAGGAGGATTCACCCACTATTGAAATTGTTCGATCTTGGTAGAAGTCAATAAAAGCATATAAACCAATTGATCACAAATGAATAATTTATTTTTGATATCACTTGTTTGGGAATGTGAACTCAAAGGAGGAACTTAGGTTGGGCTTGGTACACTAGTGATCAAACTCTTTTTTTCTTTACAAAATCTCAAGCTTTTGGGAGAGGGCTAATCAAGGGTATTTCCTTATTAAGATTTTCCAACCATCCAACATAGGACTAAACTAAATATTCTCATGTGCCTTAGCATTTTCAGACCATAATCTAATGACTGTGACTATTCAATATAATAAATGAAAATAGGTTAAAATTTTGATATTTGTTTTGCTTCATTTTTGTTGTTATTCCTGCCCAGACTATCTAATGGTGTGTATTTTACAACAGCTACATCTTGCAGTTGGTGATGGTACTGATAAAAAGCTTCCTTTTTCATACAAGACCTCTTTTCTTCTCTTTCTTCGATAGCCTTCTCAGTTTTCATGCTAAAATCCGACATGTTTTCATCCCGATTTCACCATATTCCTCTCCTGGAATTCTTCGCCTAAAGAAATCAATGAAAGATGTCCTACTCCCAAACTCAGGTTTCTCTGCTGACATCTATTTCCAAATATTAGAGGACTGCACTCACTTGAAACTGCTAGAAGAGGACAAGAAAATACACCAACACATTCTTTGGAGCAAAGTCCATGTCCATCATCCTGCTCTTCTCGAGAAACTATCTTTAATGTACTTATCATGCAACAAAATTGATGTAGCTCACCTCATTTTTGATGAAATTCCTAAGCCAAGCATTTTTCTATGTAATGCAATGATCAGGGCTTATGCTTGGAAGGGACCCTTTGATCAAGCAATAGATCTATATTACCATTTGATTGATTCTGGCATAAAACCAAACAAGTACACTTTTACATTTGTTTTGAAGGCCTGTTCTACCCTCCTAGCACTAGAGGAAGGTGCAGAGATTCATAATCATGCAAAGAGAATGGGCTTGGATTGTGATGCATACATTTCAACTTCTTTGATAGACATGTACATGAAATGTGGACGAGTGGATGACGCTCGCCTCGTTTTCTTACAAGCCAAAAATAGAGATGTAGTTGCATGGAATGCCATGATTGGTGGTTGTTCCTTACATGGTTTATATGATGATGTAGTTGCATTTGCATTGGAAATGCAAAGGAGAGGTACAAGTCCGAATAGTTCGACTATGGTGGGACTTCTTCCTGTGGTTGGACAAGCCAAGGCTTTGTTACAAGGAAAGAGCATCCATTGTTTTTGCTTGAGGAGATTCTTTGATCAAGGGATGGGGTGAACACCGCGATCGGACATGTATGCAAAGTGTTATGGGCCATATTTAACAAAATAAGTCTTAAAAATGAGGTGACTTGGAGTGCGATGATTGGGGGATATGTTCAATGCGAGAAGATGATGGATGCTTTAGTGATTTTCGATCAGCTAATGCTTGATGAAGCTTCCAAGATGGCATCCACCTCTCTTGCATGTGTTCTTCGGGCTTGTGCAAGTTTGTCTGATCTAAAGAGAGGGAAAAAACTGCATTGTTATTTGATTAAGTCTGGTTTTCTTCATAACAAGAGCAATTCACTTCTTTCAATGTTGGAAGCACATGTGATGCAGTTTGTTTATTTAATGAAATGGATGCAAAAGATACGTATCTTCTGATTATCATATCTGATGATAAAATGGAAGTGCGAAGCACTTGCCATTTTAGGAGAATGCAACTTTCTTGCATGAAACCATTACAATGGTGGGAGTCCTTCCTTTGTTCTTATATGTCGATTACGATATGGGAGCTGCACTCATGGCTATGTGATTACTTTTGGACTTGCATCCAATGTGTCCATTTCTAATGCTTTGATTGATATGTATGCAAAATGTGGGAAAATACACCTTTTCATTAATGAAAGCAAGAGACACAGTAACATGGAATGTTATGATAGCTGGTTATGGAATCCATGGGTGGTGTAAAGCTCTCTCTATTTGACTCAATGGGTTGAGGGGCGCTTGAGATGATATCACTTTCATATGCCTCCTTAGTGCTTGCTCCTGTGATTAGTCATCGAGGGAAGGGATTGTTTTGAAACTATGACCCAGGTTTACAACATTGTTCCAAGAATGGAGCATTATATCTGTATTGTTGATCTTTTCGGGCGTGGAGGTTTATTGGTTGAGGCCTATGATTTTATCACTAGAATGCCATTTGAACCAGATGTGCGATTATGGAGTGCCTTGCTTGCAGCTTGTAGAATACATAAGAATGCTGAACTTGGAAATGAAGTTGCTGAAATAATCCAAAGACTGGGACCCGAAGGTACTGGAAACTTTGTTCTCATGTCTAACGTATATAGTGCTGCTGGAAGATACCTTGATGCGGCTCGAGTTAGAATAATACAGCAGGAGAAGGGATTTAAGAAAAGTCCGGGATGTAGTTGGGTTGAGATTCAGGGTAAAGTCCATGCATTCATAGGTGGAGATAGTTCGCATCCACAATCTTCAAAGATTAGTGCAAAGCTGACTGATTTGTTTGTTGAGATTCGGAAGCTTGGTTATAAGGCTGATACAAGCTTTGTAATACATGATTTGGAAGAGGAAGAGAAGGAACATGCTCTTGTTTATCACAGTGAGAAGTTAGCAATAGCATTTACTCTACTAAATTTAAGTGGTGATCAAACCATTTTTGTTACAAAAAATTTGCGAATTTGTGGTGACTGTCATACTGCAATTAAACTCATCACATTAGTCACTGAGAGAGAAATCACTGTGAGAGATGTGAACAGGTTTCACCATTTCAAAGAAGGATTGTGCAATTGTGGAGATTTTTGGTGAGAATGATTGGTAAAGATAGTTACAACTAATGAATATTTGAGAGGTAGATGTTGGGAGGTTTCTAACATCAACATAATGGTGAAATAGACAGGTAATTTTACTGAACTAAAATTTGCCAATTTTGAGCCACTAAACAGTGAGTTTTTTTTTTTGTCTTTCTTCAAAATAATTGCATCAAAACAACTTTTACTGTTGCATGATATCCATATTTTTATAGTTTATTTGAGCACTAGGTTGTGCATAATTTGGATAGAACTGAAAAGCCAAAATGATGGATTACTATCGGTTCAGTTTGGTTTAGCTAAGAATCGGTTTGATAAGGGTTCTATTTCCTAGGTTATTCATTTATCGAGTACCGGTGTAGTTTAGCTCATTTTCAATTGATACTGACCATTAATTGACTGAAAAAAAAGTTAACTTTTAAATCGTTCAAGAACATTATCATTTTGCACTTGCAGAAGTCCTAATCTCATTTCACACTTCTCACTTTGCAGCCAATTGATGCGGGGTCCACCATCCATTATCAATGGTTCATAGACTAGATGCAGCTCTATCTTTGCCTCCTTCACTTCAAAGTTCAGGCAATATCATCTACGGATATGCTTCTTTGAGTCGATGATCTTGTTCATAGTGGTACATGTTTTCTTGTTCCTACTAAAGAAGTCTGGGCGATTGAGGGACGTCTTCCTTGATGAAATTACAAAGGGCTTTGCTCTCTCACAAGTCGCACAACATCAAACTTGCAAAATTGGTGGGAGAAGCCATTTCTGTGATGTTTCATGAGTACTACAATCTATTGCAACCTGCTCAAGTTGAATAATCCATGGAAGTTGGCAAAGTTCTGCAGAGATCTTGCAAGAAAAATATTCTTCTCTTTATATGATAACATGTAACAAGCGTAAATGCCAAGTTAGTGGTTTGGAGAATAAGACAATTGAATGGCTTTCTAAAGGAGGACCTGGAAGAGTTTAGCGATCATTTTGATATTTTTTTATAATGGAAAGTGGAAATGCTAGGCTTCCTTTCCTCTTATGGTTTGTCTCAATCTTTACAATGGCTTCAAAGTCTGTGTTTAGTACTCGAGGATTTGACCTAGATGCATTTAGGAGTTCCCTCACTCCTATGATTGTGGGAACTATTTTATGCACTGAAAATTTAATTAGTGCTATGTGAAGCTTGTTTCCAGTTTACATTGAGGAGATTTTACAAGAATTTGTCAAGTTTACAACAAGTTTTTATCCCACTACATGGGGTAAGCTACATGAATCCTTCTTCTCCATTGTTTCCTATTAAGTGTCAAATTCTCATTTAAATCTAATAAAATAAGGTCATTTGTATACTTTATAATCATGTCTTTTTAGGTCTATCACAACTTTTCATAGCATAGGATATGCCAAATATATCTACTCTCTTAACTGGGTCATCAGACGGCCGACATTTTATGTGACCAAGTCATCTAAGACAACTCTCTCTCTAATTATATTTAACACTGGAACTATTCCAATCTTTTCACACACACACACACACACACACACATATATATTGCATTTTGTCAAGTTTGTTGAAGGAAAATCCATGAAAGTTACATTTTCATTGATGCATTAGATATTGAGTTTTTTTTTTTGTCAACTTACAAAAGTTCATATTGAATTAAGAAACATTTTATTCTTAGAATTTCAATTATTTATTCCTCTTCTTTCTTATAGGTTTATAAATATAGCACCCTGGTGCATTAATGATGACGGCGAATGCACTGACTATTTGGAATATGCAAATTCTTTTTTGAGTGTGCCATGGTTTTAGATCTAAAATATTCAATTATTCTTTTTTTTTCTTGCGTGCATGATGCATAAAATGAAATATGCATAATAAACAATTAGCGTGCATGTGGATATGGGGAAAAATCTAAAATATTTAATTTTTTTTTATTTTTGAGTGTGTCATGGTTTTAGATTTAAAAATGGCATAAATGAATTTTTCTCAGCATTTGTGGAATGCATTGGAACTAGCCAAGTAAAATTAATGGAAGCTACATTTAGCAACTAATATTTAAAACTATTAGTGTGCCTCTGGATGATATTGGGGAAATCTAAACTATTCATTCTTTTTAGTGTGCAATTGTTTTAGATATAAAGTACTCAATTATTCGTATATGATATTTTGTTGAATGTGCCATGACATTCTTTGACATTAAAACTTGTAGTCACAAATGTATAAGCTATAGTTCATCCAAATCCAACATCTAAAATGATTATAAGTTTCAAATTCAATAACTTGTTGCTGCACATTTGAAATTGCACCATTATTCTAGAAAATTGTAATAGCTGCCCAAAAATCCTGTTAGCCAAGAGTTCAGCCAGAATAATATTTCTGTTATATACCTGCTTTGTGACAAATGAATGAAACTTGTCTTTTTCTAGATTGTGTCATGAACTGTTTTTGGCATAAAAATTTAATCTTTTGTTATTGTTTTTAACTGTATTACTCTTGTAGGCCAAGAATCTTCTCGCTCGTGATGAATTAATTGATTTATCTACTAGTTGCTACTGTAAAATGCTTGTTGATTGTTTATTGACTTGTTTATGGAAGGAGACTCTCCTACTAGGTAAGCTACTATTCATTTTTTTACAGGCATGTGATTTCAATTCTTTAACCCATGTTATGGAAATGTCATTATTAGGAGATATGTTTCTCTAAATCACATTTGTATTGACAATCTATTTTAATGATTACATGCTTACTTTATGGAACTCCATTTTTATTAACATGAAAGGTGATTGAAGAAGAAATAGATTTCAAAGGCTATCTTGACTATCCTATTTATTCACCTTTCATTTGGAGGGGAGCACCTTTTGCAAGACTGAAACACAAAGAAATTGACATGATTCAAGCAAGTGATTTAATGCAATACAAAGAGAAGAATATGTCCAACATGACATCATTCATGCCGAAATTTTTAGGATTTCTTGTTGCTACGAGAAATATAAATTTTTTTAGTCTAGGTAGCGCCCACATCAGATTTACTTTTCAAGTGAAGCTAAGAAATTGTGTTATTATGGAAACTTGCGTGTTACTTTAAATTGTGAGACGATACGGAAATTATATGAAAAAATTTCAAGATGGTCTTAGAGTATCACATTTTTCCAATTTAGACTCTTAATATGCTAAATTGATCCAAAATGGTTCCTCATGTAGAAATAGTGATACAAAATTGATCTCAGTTTAATTCTCAAGTGATTATTTTGGATTAATTTTATATAATTAAGGACTAAATTAGAGAAATTTGATACTCTGAAACTAAATTGGCTACATGGATAAAGTAGGGGGATCATTTTGGGATTTAAAAAAAAATTGAAAATAAACTATTTTTCACATTTGCAGGGAGCATGTGATTTAATTTGACTACGCACATGGAAGGAATTTGGCAAACCAGATGCCATTTATGCTGAGATTTTTATGCTTTTTTCAAGCTATGATGAGTACAAATCTCCTCAATCTTTGAAGTAGCAACCACATCAGATTTCTTTTGGCAATTGAAGCTAAGGTGGATGCAAGTTTGGGTATGCCACTGCATTTGTTGCTCTGCAGGTACAACTCAATCAACTAAATATTTATTCAATTCTCTTCCATTTATCGTATTTTGTAATAGTCAAACTATTTAGTTGGCAACTATCTTGTGTAATTGTATTGATTGTCTTCTCACTGAATCCTAACTTGTAGTTGGGTTGAGCTGTTGGAGTACATTAAGCTATTTCAAAGTACGAGTTTGATAGTTTATATCTCAGGTGCAATTTTCTACTCGATTCATCTGATGATTTGCTATCATTTTAAGGTAAAAAATATGAGTAATCATATATTGCTATGATGTGATTTTATAGTCATTGAATTTGCTTTAAGATAAGTGCAATATATAGTTAATTAATTAAAATTAAAATTAAAATTATAGGTTTAACTCACAAAAAACCTCTTTTAATGTTCGCATGTGTATGATATGTGGGAAGCCTAGTATGAAACTTCTATACATCGTTTTCTTGATAAATTATTGTTTATATAATTAAATGAAATCATTAGTTAACACTTTTTGTTTAGTTGTATTGCAAGATAAAATGTGTTCAAATTTCACCGCCATTTGGGCCATTATAGCAGATGTATCGCACAGTCATTCGAAGATCGCTGTCCAGATTTTAGTGATTTTAGCTAATTTGTAATAGAAAAGTTGTGTTTTTTCAACTTGATCTGGTTATTTATGGTGGTGATAAAAAAGTTATGATTTGATTTTTGTAAAATAAAAAAAAAATTATTTATCCACTCCATCTTTTTCAAATAGTTATTTCTTCTGTAGTATTTTCACCACTATTTTTTTTAGACAGTTGTAAATGTCTCAAACAGATTTTTCATTTCTTGCTAAGTTTTGAAGTATCATTTGTTTCTTTTTTTTTTTTCTTTAATGTACATATTGTTTTTTTTTTCTTTTTTTAATTGGTTCCCTTTGCACTATGAAAAACTCTCTAGTTTGTGAATAAAGTCCAAATATTTTGACATGAAGGCAAGCTTTATGTTTTTTATACATATAGAGATGTAAGTGAGTCAAGTTCTCTCAAACTTAGCTCGATAAATGGCTTGTGAGCTGACTCGAACTCGATTCGATAAATGGCTCTTGAGTTAACTTCGAGAAGCTAATAAGTCAAGCCCAAGCTAACTTAGACTCCACTCTTTAATTCGTAATGTTAGTCAGCTTATTTAATAAATATTAATATAAAATTTATTTAATATATAATTATTTAAAATATCTTAAAATTATATCTCATTCTTTTATGTGAGTACTTTTTAATTATTTTTTTCATAATAATTATTTGACTCATAATTATTTTTTCTGTCATACTAAATGAGTTAGACTCTATGTGTCTGTTTGAACTTGCAAATTAAAGCTCAATTTTGAACTCAAATAATTAATCAAGCTCCAATCAAGAGTGGCTCAAGCTCAGTTTGATTCATTTAAGCTCACTATTTATGTGTTTGGATCATATTACGAAATTAGGCAAGATATAATTTAATAATCAAGAATATTTTTTTATAAGTTCGCCTAAGTTATGACCATTTGCTATTTACCGTTTTTTATTAGGGGTATTTACATGTATTGCACATAATTTTTATCTATTTACATATTTAACATCTAAATTTTTATTATTATATTAAAAATAGCATTTTGATTATTTTTTAAAAGTGAAATATATATTTTTATGCATAGAAAAAAATGTTATTTTTATAAATATTAAAATTTGAGTGTTAATATGTAAATGCATAAGAATTATGTGTTATGTATGTAAATTTCCCTTTTTACTATGACGGTGAACAAAAACGTTTTATGGGGATTATTTCATATATCAAAATGAGTCTATATGATCAGTATAGTTTTAAACCTCCATTAGAGATAATCAAATCATTAGTATTATGTAAATAGAGTTAATGATAACAAAGTAAGGATCTATAATTTCTCATTATGCACTATAATTAAATTTTAATTATACTAATAAAGTGTCTATTTCATATGTGAGAAATGATACTACTAGTGATCCTAATTTTGTAATTTGTCATTTTCTGTGTATGAAATTGTCAAATGAATTTATAAATTATTATTATTTATATATGTTATCTACCTATAACTAAGTATAAGAATTTTATTGTTTTTTTACTCCCTATATTTTTATAGATAATTGGGCATTTGTGTAAATATCACATTATATCACATAACTCTTATATTTTCATATCTAATAGTTAAATTTTAATTTTTAAATATATAATATTTTATCATCTCAATCTTTAATTTCACATCAAAATATTATTATCGTTTATTTTTTAAAATTTAAATATATTTTTTAAGTAAAAAATGTTAGATAAATAAATATTTAATTATAAATATTAGATTTATAAATACATTAGAATTGAATTGTGTGATATGTATATAAATTTTCTTTTTTTATTAGAATTATATAGAGTCACTAAAATTAGATGCATTTATAAATTTAATATTTATTAAAAAAATTAAATTATTAAATTTATGTTTTTATATATCACGATTAAATTATAAAAAAAATTAATGAGAGCGAAATATATCATTTAAAATTTTATTATGAGTACGAGTATTTAAATATAATTTTGATGAAGAAAATAATGTTCTACTAATTTAAGATAAAAAATTTTTATTTAAAATCATAAATTTAAATTACATATTTTATAATTTATTAATCACCATTTTATGTAATTTATGCTAGACAAAATTAGATGCTTGTCTTTTTTTAATCCACAGCAGTAGTACCGCCCACGTTGTTTCAGTTTTGACCGATGATTGGCCACTAAAATTGCATCAAGCAAATCCGGCCATTGGAGATCAATCTAACGGTGAGGATTTATCTAATTTGAACCCGGTTCAGCTTTGGCAGCAACAACCGATCGGAGAATCGTGCTAAACTATTTTTACGGACAGAGGAATCTGATGCTCTCTGTCAAGTTTTATTTTCCAGATCGTCGATCTGAAAGGGGGAATCGCCTGCTTCCGTCGCCTTCTTCGAAGCGCATTTTCTTCGAATTGGAGCGAATTTGGTTCGATTTGCGAATTAGGTGAGTATTCTTGTCTTAGATCATAGCTTTCTGATGTTAGTTAGATTGGATCTTGCTAGGGCTTTTTTTATGATTTCTGAATGAGATTGGATCCTGGGTTTAAGTGGAAAGAAAATTCATCTTATGCCTAGACCTATTAGCTTGCTTCTTGTCGCCGATTAACTGCTTTGATAGTTAGAATTAAGGAATAACGCATTTTCTTTCTTTATTTTTTTTCCAAGTTTCTGTGCGAGTTTGGATATGTGGTTTGTCGGGTAAGCATCTGCATTTTATGCCTAGATCTATTAGTTTGATTTATGGAGAAATTCCCTGTTTTTCAGTTTTCACTTCCTTTGCTTCAATTCACTGATTAAGCTCATTAATCGCTAAAATTTGTATTTCTCAAGCTTCGCTTTTTACTTGAGTATTTTAAGATCTGTTGATTTAATTGTGAGAACAGTTCAAAGTTTTGGAAGATCCCAATTTCTTTCTATGTTCTTTTATCTGGTTCAGGATTAGCCGGAGATAGAAGGATGATTTTGAATCTGTGAAGATAGGGATCTTGGAGGTTAGATCTGAGATCTGCAATAAGAAGGAGGTTTCTGATCATTAGAAATAGCAGACTTCTGTGTCATTGGTTACTATATTGATGAGTATGAAATCCTTCTATTTAATTTTCTTCTTCCTGGCATTTCTTGCCTGGCATTGCAATGGATTCTATCTTCCTGGAAGCTACATGCACACCTATTCTGAGGGTGAATCCTTATGGGTGAAAGTGAATTCACTCACCTCAATTGAGACTGAGCTTCCTTTCAGTTACTACAGTCTTCCCTACTGCAAGCCCCAGGATGGGATCAAGAAAAGTGCTGAAAATTTAGGAGAGCTCTTGATGGGTGACCAGATTGACAACTCTCCCTACAAGTTCAATGTTAATGTCAATGAGTCTGTTTTCCTCTGCACAACCAAAGCTTTGAGCGAGCATGAGGTAAAGCTCCTGAAACAGAGAACCCGTGATCAGTATCAAGTGAATATGATTCTTGATAATCTTCCTGTAATGAGATTAGCTCAACAGAATGGCATGACAATCCAGTGGACTGGATTCCCTATTGGCTACTCACCGACTGGTGGCAGTGATGATTATATTATCAATCACTTGAAATTCAAAGTTATGGTTCATGAGTATGAAGGCAAACGTGTGGAGATTATTGGCACCGGGGAAGAAGGGATGGGAGTTATCTCAGAAACTGATAAGAATAAGATGTCTGGTTATGAAATTGTAGGATTTGAGGTAGTCCCATGCAGTGTTAAAAGGGATCCTGGAAGCATGTCAAAGCTTAATATGTATGATAAGATTGATCCAGTAATCTGCCCTTTAGAGCTTGATAAGTGTCAGGTTATTCGTGAACAGGAGAGAATAACTTTCAGCTACGAAGTTGAATTTGTGAAAAGCGATATAAGATGGCCCTCACGATGGGATGCTTATCTGAAGATGGACGGTGCTAGGGTTCACTGGTTCTCAATCATGAACTCTCTCATGGTCATCTTCTTTCTAGCTGGTATAGTCTTTGTTATATTCTTGAGGACAGTGAGAAGAGACTTGACCAGATACGAAGAATTGGATAAGGAATCTCAGGCGCAGATGAATGAGGAACTCTCAGGCTGGAAACTCGTCGTCGGAGATGTCTTTAGAGAACCAAACTGCTCAAAGCTTCTCTGCATGATGGTTGGAGATGGTATTCAGATCGCCGGAATGGCTGTGGTGACGATAGTTTTCGCCGCTCTTGGGTTCATGTCACCCGCCTCACGAGGAATGCTGTTAACAGGAATGATTCTTCTCTATCTCTTCCTCGGCATCGCTGCCGGCTATGTTGGTGTACGACTATGGAGAACCATCAAAGGCGGATCGGAGGGATGGAGGTCATTAACCTGGTCGATCGCCTGCTTCTTCCCTGGAATCGTATTCGTCATCTTAACGATCATAAATTTTATTCTCTGGGGCAGCAATAGCACAGGAGCCATCCCTATTTCACTGTTCTTCACTCTCCTAGCAATGTGGTTCTGCATTTCAGTACCCCTCACTCTCCTCGGAGGATTTCTCGGCACCAGAGCAGATCATATACAATACCCGGTTCGAACCAACCAGATTCCGAGGGAAATCCCGGCCCGAAAATACCCGTCATGGCTTCTCGTCCTCGGGGCGGGAACCCTCCCCTTCGGCACCCTATTCATAGAACTCTTCTTCATCCTCTCCAGCATCTGGCTTGGGAGGTTCTATTATGTCTTTGGGTTTCTGCTGGTCGTCTTCCTCTTGCTCGTCATTGTCTGTGCTGAAGTTTCTGTGGTACTGACATATATGCACCTCTGCGTCGAGGACTGGAGGTGGTGGTGGAAGGCTTTCTATGCTTCTGGTTCAGTGGCCCTATTCGTCTTCCTTTACTCCATTAATTACTTGGTATTTGACCTAAGGAGCTTGAGTGGGCCTATATCAGCTATTCTATACCTTGGGTATTCTCTTATCATGGCTTTCGCAGTAATGCTAGTGACAGGCACCATTGGCTTCCTCGTCTCCTTCTACTTTGTTCACTATCTCTTCTCTTCAGTCAAGATTGACTAGAAAAGGTTATGCTTTCAATTGAAGAGGAAGCTATTATGGCTTTGCTGTATCGGCTTCAGAGTGATACACTAGTGGAAGAGGTAATGAACAATTAATATCAAATGCTCAAGTTATAGTTTTATTTATTTTTAATATATGCTTTGATATTGCATGAAGATTATTTTAGCTTTTTTTTTTGTTAATTTATTGTATTTGGAGACTTCTTTCTTGATCACTTGGTTATCTAGTTTTCTTTTCTGATTATCTATAAAAATGTGAAACTTCTGAATTTTACTGTCTGTAGAATCCATGAATTGCTTGGTTAGCATTTAGTGTTCTTGCAACTCAGCAGTTCTGATTTCAATGCTCTGATGAATTTGCTTTTAGATAAGTAAAATATATAAATAATCAATTAAAATTTATATTGCATTTATTTCAAAGCAAATGTTATATTTGTTGGAAATGTTTCTTTTGTTATGAAAAAAAAAAAAAATTATGGCTTTATTATTCTGACTAATATTTGCTTAGGATGGTTCTTAAAATTATTTGATATATTTATAGTGGGTGCAATATAATTTTTAACTATTATTTGTTATTATATTAATATAAAAGCTTTGATGTTGGTCAGGATATCCTCACCCAACACAACAAAAATATGTTGTGGGGGTAAGGATTTTAAAGTACATTTGAGACCATTTTTTTTGTTGCTTTGTTTTTTGAGAAATCAAACGCAATTTTATTTGATTATTAATTTTTTGATTGTTTTTTAAAAAAATTGTGGTAAAAAAATTATTTTGAAAATAAGAGTTGTTGTTGAGTGCGATGACAGTCTAAAAGTTGATATTTGAATTTTTTTTTAAAAAATATTTGAAATATACATAATAATTTTTTTTAAAAGTTATTTTTTTATAGGAGTTTTACAATCAGCTTTTTCCAAACAAAATTATTGAATGAACACACTTTCCTGCTCATATGGAATTACAAGATATTTAATCAAAATTATTTATTTATGTATATATTGTATTCATTTTAAAATAAAGTTAAAAAGTTTTAAAATTTATTATGATTAAGATTTGATCTTATTTTAATTCATGTTTATATAAAAAGTAAGGGGTTGATTATGCCCAAAAAAAAAAAAATATAGTGCAAGATTATTATTTTTTATTTTTAAATGGCGGGCGGAAGTAAATAATTTTTTGTGGTTTTCACAAAAATATCTTATTATTTTGAATAGATTTCTTATACATTTTAAAAAGAAAAGCAAAGGTAGGAGTGAATGAAGTTAATTTGTTCTCTGTCTCAATCATTTTTTTTATATTGAACGATAAAGTTATGCATTTAAGTAAAATATGTGATGTGTTTTTTGAACTAATTTTTTTATTGTGTGAATTTATGATTAAATTTGTTTAAATATAAAAATAAAATAGTTATATATATTGGTCAGTGAGAAAAATTTTTGATCTATTTTTTAATAATTTTATAAATATTTTTTATGGTTTTATATATATATAATTTAATATTGATAATATTGATTGAGCATTCATGGTTGGAAGTCATATATTTTTGAATGTTACAAAGCTGCCCTTCAAATTTTATCTCATTTGCAATAATTTTATGTCAATAAGGGTTGAAAATGAAATTGTTTTTTTAAATGGTATTACACACACACAACTAAAGGAGACAACATGGTCTTAAGAATAAATTTATTTGAAGGTGAGATAATAATAATAATTATTATTATATTATTTTTATCTGAAAATAACTTCAAAACTTCTAAATTCTTACCCTAAGATAAATTTCATCCTTAATATATGTTTTTTATGTATGGGCATTTTTTTTTGGGTACAAACGAGAGTTGTTTTATTTTGTAAAGTGAATCTGAATGTAATTACTTTACATACTTTTTTTTTTTTGTTGTTTGGATAAGAAAGTAAATCAGTAATTTTTTGAGGATTTGACACCGCACATTTATTGATGAATTCAGGCAATTCCAATATACAGATCAAAGATGGTTGCGCCGCTCTGGCCATGCGGCGGCTGCGCTTCATTGCTGCTGGCTGGCCGGCTGGCCATTTCATTGCCGGCATTGTTGGTTATTGCATGCTGGCTGCTTGTTGCGCCATTATGTTGCCATTGCTGGCTGGTGTTGCTGGCTAATTACATTGCTGCTGGCCATTATTCATCATTCATTGTTGTTACCCATTGGCTGGCTGGCCATTGCTGGCGTGTTACTATCATTATTTAATTGCTGCTGCTTTTGGCTCATGCCATTATCAGCCAGGCTGGCCGCCATCGGCCGCCATGTATCATAGCCGCCGCCGGTTTGATCGGCCGGTTGCCGCCGGGATCGTCGTTATTACCGCCGTACTGCGACTCCCCGCCACACGCCCAAACCTTCAATTCTTTACATTACATTTTATCAACCAAACAAAATGAAAGTCATGAATTTGTAAAGTTCTCAACCAAACAACTATAAAGTAATCCTTTACATGAATTCCATTTACAGATTCTTTTACTGATTCCAAATACAGAACCAAATGACTCTTAGTGAGGGTGTTGAAGAAAAATTTCTTTGTTGATGCAATATACAAATCCACAACTATAATAGCCTACGGGCTAAATTTTAAAAATAAGTATGTTTTAAAATATAATTAACGAAATAAGTATCATGAAAAAAATTATTTTAAGTATAGTCGTCCCTTTAAGAGGTGACTTGCATGCCACATCAAATCCGACGTGGCAAGGCAGTTGTCCCTGAATGAGATGAGAGTTAGTCGCCTGATAATCAGGTGATTAGCTCTGTAAGTCTGTAGGCTAGTTCCCCGTTAATCGGGTGACTAGCTTGTAGACAATTTTTTTATTTTTATAGCTCTATAAGTCTATAGGTTTGTTAAAAAATCTTTTTAAGTTCCAAGTGATATTACTAGAGCTATATATACTAGAGCCATTACTTGGGTCCAAACACATAGAGGATTAACAATATATTTTCTTATTTCAATTGGATTACATCAAGGATTGGTTTAAAGCCATTATCCTTTTGCTTTATGTTATGGATGTTGTTACTATGTATGCAATACATTTGATAAGAGGTTTGATGGAATAATATAAAGCTATCTATATGTTTTTAGGATTGTCATCAAGGATATGTATGCTAGAGCTATTACTTGTGTCCAAACACATACAAGAATAGTCATTAAGGATATGTATGCTAGAGCTGTTACTTGTGTCCAAACACATAAATGGTTACCAAAATAGTGCAATGTAATAAAATTCCAAGATAAGTAAAATTACAATACAGAAAAAATGATACATCTCTGATATTACAATAAAAAAATATACATGAATCAATGTAGTACAGACACACATGCCACACTATCCTAAACAGCTAATGCCTTCGTCAAGGTGGAATCGATAACCCCTGTGTGTATATCGATCAGTGCACGTGAACGATCACGCAGCTAATGGTGGCCCTCCAATGCAGGATCTTCAGAAGTCTGCGTAGGATAGTCCTGTGATGGAAAAAAAGGCAACTGTGACTCATAGGTAGGCTGGTACATAGAAGGACCTGGCACAACATATGCAGATGGTCCAGCGCCCCAGTCATGCTATGGGACATCCTTTGTAGGCTTCGGTCTATAAAATGTGTTGTTTATATGTACTCTCAACCTCAAGTCCCTGCATAACACCTCGTACCTATCTACAACTCCCTATAACTCGTGCTCATCTGCACGATCGAAGTACAGTTGAAAGATGTCCTGAGTCGCTAAGATGTGCTCTGACTACATGAAAAATAACGTTTGAAATTAGCCTCAAGTAGGTATGTAACATATTGAATTTAGCAGAATAGTTATGTAAATACTTACATATTTGCGCTCCATAGATGCTCTGGGATAATAAGTAGTGGGAGGATCTGTTAGGGCGGCCAATAAATAGAGAGAAGCTCAAGATCTAAACCAAGATATGTACTGATTGATAGCCGACAGTTTGTCCTCGTCTTCGTTCAAGCCTTCAACTACGTAATCCCTCCGCCTCTCCCAAGCAGTAATGTGCACCTGATGGTAATCAACCCAGTCTATATCTGCTTTACCTTGAACGTCGACCCTTTTGAAAGTAGGGTCTACAGGTGCCACATCAACTCTGGGTATAAGCCCATATTGGCCCTAGTGGGACTAGTAGACTCATACAACTCCCTATATAAGTGCACTAGAATTACTCCCCCTATGGACACTGTACTGAATGTATACATGTCCTCAAATAGTGGAAGATGTGTAGATGGACCTCAGATCCTGACGTGTCTGGTAGTAGGAAGCTCCCAATAAGAAACAAAATATATGCACGAATCTGGCAACCTCGCGGATGGGCATAAGACTCCTTATAAAAGACCATGAGACCACCTGGCATGCGGTATCTTTGTGCACGACCCATCTGGAATGTCGATGTGATGTGTGGGTTTGTCAGATCTTGATACATCACATCTGTCAAGGGATGTCGACCCAACTACTCATCACAATAGTATGGCCAGCTCTGTCACCTCTTCCCCTCACCAACCACGTTTGGGCCAATAACAAGTGGCCCATCAACAGGTAATCCCAGTATGATCGCCACATCCAGTAGGGTGACTGTCATCTCACCAATGACCAGATGGAAGGTATTGGTCTGTGGAGATCATTTCTTAACTACAGTAGTAAGTAGATGATTGTTGACCTCACTTTTAGAGTGAGCTCTTAACCTCCTCTTCTTAAGCTTAGGACTCTTCTAGACACTAAGAACTCCTTAGTCATAAGACACTTCTAGTGATTAGGTGAACACTTAACCTAAGCCTAGAGACTTAGAAGTGTTAATCATAAGATTAGGCTATGCTTTAAGGCTTAAGAAAATTAGCTATCTCATAGCCTAAACCCAATCTAGATACACTTTCTCAAATCAAACCCAGATTCAATTCTCAAACCAAATCTCAAATTCAAATTCAAATTCTAAATCTAATTTCAAAATTTAATCCAAATGATTGAAATCCAAAATCAAATTCAAATCCTAAGACCCTTCCTAAGCCATATGAACCACATTCATAAGCTTAGCCAAAACTCCCTTAGATAAAATCACACGCAATTGATCTCTTTATAAATCAATTATTCCTTCATTTATATTCATAAATATAAATGAAATCCAAATTCAAATGACTAAAACTATATCGAAAATCAAATCCAAACTCAATCTAAGACTTTTAAGCCAATTCTTTGGACTTAGTCAAATTATATCCAAACCAAGTCAAAACTAATGAATTTTCTTTCGAATCAATCATTCATTTGATCATTTATCCAAATATAAATAAAACCTACAATCATCAAACCAAATTCAAGTCAACCTAAGTCAAATCCAACCTAGCCCTTTTGACTTGAAAATTTCAAATGAGCCAAAATCCCTTAGACTCCAAATTGATTGCCGTTGAATTTATATTCCAATCTAGGGTTCATATATAAGTTCAACTAAACTTGAATAAAACCAAAACCAAACCAATTGACCCACTTAGGTCCACTTGACCTAAAGCGACCTAAAGGACCCATTTGAGGCAACTTCCAATCCAACCCAAATTGGATTGAACCAAGCTCACGAAAACCTTCCACCATGATTGTTGATCAACCTAGGATGATCAATTTCAATCAATTGGACCAAACCAAGCCCAATTGGCCATTTGATCCAGATTGACTCAAATTGGCCTAAAGGACCAAATGGGTCAAATCATGATCTAACCCAAATTGATTGCAACCAATGGCTGAAGTTTATTCCAAATTGATTATTGAACTTGACCAAAGCCATAATTAAACCCAATTTGATCAATCGAGCCCAATTGATCAACATGGTCAACATAGCCCAAATTGGTCTAAAGAGTCAATTTGGCCTAAATATAAATTAAATCTAAATTAATTCAAACCAAAGACCACATTCATCTTCAATTAGCTAATTGAACATGAATCAACCCATAACCCAAGCTAATTTGGCCAATTTTGATCAAATGAGTCAATTTGACCCAATATGACCCATATGACCCAAATTGGGCCAAATCCCTTGAAACCAAGCCAAGACCCATTGGGGACTAATCAAACCTGACCCAAAACCATTTGGGATCAGCCTAAAACTAACCCAACCCATTTAAATCCCTCATGGATCCTCCCCCACATAAGATTCCACCCAACCTCATTTAATTCTCCCCCATCACATGCACTAAACTCCTCCCCAATATTTGCATTGAATAGAGCTGATCATATGACATCAAGAGAGGACTTTGGAGCTAAAATCCAAAGTTCTCAATCAATTCATCATCCATTACAAACACCCCAAGCAAGATGTCAATCAATTTGGTGCTAAAAAATTCAAAAAAGAGTGAATTTTTGACCATTATAAAAGGAGGGGAAAATGAGGCTTTAGTTCTCTTGCTCCCACCACTATTAAGCCCTCAAAAGCTCCCCAAAGTAAAAAAGGAACTCATCCCCCACCTCTTTGAGCCATTTTTGAGCTCAAAAATATAAATAGTAGCTTTTTCGATGAAACAACGGTAAACATTGGAGAAGACGACGTTTTGAAGGGAGGCAAGAGTTAAAGATCATTCCAAAGCTTCCTGACATACCTAGGAGTTCGGGTCTTCATACCAAAACCATCCCGTAGAGGTAAATTTATAAACTTTAGTATGATTCTCTCATTTTCCATTAATTTCCTTACGGTTTTAGGAATTTCCCCTAGATAATCTTGCATTTTTACTTTAAATCATCACAATTAAAAAATAAATTTTTTTCAGTGCAAATCGATGCAAAATGGGTCCATTTGGACAAGTTTTCACTTAGAAATCCCATTTTTCCCTTTAAAAAAGCCTAAAAATACTGCTCATTGCCGGTGGGACTACAGCCACTGTCCGATCCCGTAGTTCGCGGGATCGAACAACGCGGATCATGCAATCCGAGCCTTCGGATCGCCTAATGCAATTTGGACCGTCCAATCGCGCGGTTCGTGCGATCGGACGGCTTAGATCGTACGCCAATCGAGCGATCCTAGCCTTTGGATTGCGCGATCTGATCTGGACCGTCTGATCTGCGATTGGATGGTCCAGAATAAGCCGCTCTTTTAGGTGGGTTGGCCTTCCGCCCACAGTGACATTAAGCATTATTTGCTTTTTTTAAAAAAATTAATTTAAATCACCTAAAACTTCAAAAATTCATTCAAATTAAATACTTAACTAAAAATTACAAACAATGGCTCGTTGGATTCATCTTTCCGAGAGATATCCAACAAATCCAAAATCCCCAAATTTTACTAAGTACTTTGAGGTTAATTTGAGTTTTAGTGAAAATAAATTTTATTAATTAAACCAAAAATTTATGTCAAAATAAGTTGAAATTTTTAGGGATTGAAATTAAAGTTAAGACACACATATCATAAAAATTTTGAGTAAAAATGACTTCTAGATTAGGAGAAATTAAATTTTGAAGTTCATATTGTCCATTTCCATAAAATAAATCAAATAAAAATTCAAAAATTTACAAAAATTTTCAAAATGGCTTAAATCACTTCGATTGACATTTAGGACTCTTACAAAAATAATGCGATCTTCTGAATCCTAATGAACCCCAAACAAACACTTAAGAGTAGAGTTTAATCAATTAAAGAGTTAATTAAAATATAATCTAAAAATAATTTAAATATCAAATCAAAATTAGAAATGAAATAGCACTTAAGCAATCATTAATCAAACCTCAAATCAGAATAATATCATCCTTAGAAAAAATTAAATTACATATGATTAAACCTATTTAAGTTAATAAAACTCAATTAAATGATTAAATCTTAAATCAAACTTAAAATTAAACAAATCTAAGAAACTTTATGATATGATCCCAAATCCTCAAAGCACCAAATACAGCCACAAATGATTCATAAACTCAATATACAGAGACCACGGATGATAACAGAGAAGAAAATATTACAAATCGGAGCATAAAACAAATACAGTTATTACAGACTACAAATCCAACAGATTACAACCCTTACAGAAATCAGAAACCAATTCTAAATAGCAACATTAACTTTCCAACAGAGCCAGATCAACTACAAGAATGACAGAGAACTTACATCAAATAGTACAAAACTTCTCAGTGACAATATACAACAGAGAAATTGCTCAAAATAGACAAGAGGAACAACTCATCCAATATACTTGAAGAACAAGAAGCAGGACGGAGAAATCAAGAAACCCAACCACGGTGAGGCAAGATCTATAACAAGAAATAACAGAAATTAGTTACCAGAGATATAACAGAGAAACATTCTAGAAAGCCGAACTAAGGAAGACCGGTGGGGATAATGAAGAATTTCTGAAAGGAACTTAGCTCTCAGTCTCTCTTTCTCCTTCGTCTCTTCCTCCTGCCACCTTCTTCTAGGTTTTCCTCACGAAACCGCATTCCTCGGAGGCTGCTTTCTCCTCCCGATCCGCTCTCCCGTTCTTCCCTGGAGCTCCTCGACGGCTCGAACTGTCGAAACAAAGCCAAACAAAGCAAGGGTAAGGTTAGGTTAATTCAAAAGCGACATCCAGCGATCGAAGCGAGCGGCGATCTCAATCAAAGGCTTAGATTCACTCCAAATCAAACGCGTAGAAAGTGGCACGTAAACCATTAATTTGAAGTTATCAAGAACCACATGATCAAGAAACACATCCAAAGGTTAGTATCAAATAAGAACAATCGGCGGCTCACGATTAAAAGAAAGACTCGATCCGAGGACTCAGATCCAACGGCTGGAGTTAAAAGATGCCATCCAACAGTCCAGATCTCATCCGATCAGACTCGGTTGCGACTCAACTCAGACGGGTTCCAAAAAAATCAGTGAGTTAACTCACTGTATTCAGCCCAAACCAAGCCAGATCAGACCCAAACCAGGGAAAACGGACACACCAGAAGAAAAGCAGAACCGAATTATTCACTCAAGCCTCACTGTATCAGATCAAATTACAGTAAATAGGCCTTAATCCAGAAAAAGATCCTTATCATTGGTGCTCTTGTTGATTCACACCTACAACAATGGCAGACGGCACAAGATACACATCCAAAACACTTGAAGAATGTGTTACCAGGCTGAACAAAAATGAAGAGCAAATGACCTCGATCCTATGGCATTGAATGAAATATCAAAGAGATTGGCAAATAGAAAGCAGATTGGAAAAACAACCTCAAATCCGGTATGTGATGCATCCCCTCTATTCTCCAAACAGACCACATACACACACACCCAAGGCAATACCTGTCAAAATAGATATGCCCAGATTTAATGGAGAAAACCCTAGAGGTTGGCTCTTTAAAGCAGAGCAATTCTTTCAGTTTTATAACACATCAGATGAGCAGAAATTTTTAATATCCTCAATATACATGGATGGACCTGCTTTGAGCTGGTATCAATGGATGCAAGTAAATAAACAATTGCATTCTTGGCCACAGTTCAAAGAACAAATTATGCAAAGATTTGGCCCTTCCCTCTACACAGATTTAAGAGGAGAATTAGCTAAACTTCAAAAACCACGTGCAACATTTTACAATGAATTTGAAAACCTAGCTAACCAAATTTGGATATTCCACATGAATTACTACAAGGCCTTTGAATCGGGCTTAGACAGAAATTAAAGGGAAATAAAATGACAGCCTTCTTCCTTGCAAGCATTTCAATTAGCCAAGCTAATGGAAGACAGAATGACTGATGAAACAGCAATGCATAGGAATAATAGAAATCAACACGCTTCACTAAATAAACAGCAATATCAAAGTGCTCCAAATACCTTACTGCAGCCTCCCACAAATGCCACTCAACGAATATCAATTCATGAACTCAAATAGAAAGAAAAGAAGAACATGCTTCAATTGTGATGAGAATAAAGAGCATATCTGTAAGTCAAGTTATTGGCATTAAGAGCGTCCTAATGACCAACATCAAGCCAACATGATAATCAGCCCGACAACCAATGGATACAAGAAGAAATAGTAGCAACAAGCTTCATGTATCAACCATTCAATCCAGGCTAAGGCAAAGGACATAGAGGTTGTATAAGTATACATATTATAAATAGTTCTAACCACTAACTTAGCTTAGAATTTATGTCAGATATAATCCAATTATGTAGAATAGGATAGTCCATAGTAATAAGTCAGCAGCACAAAATCCTTCTGACCACATACAAAGGAGGATTCTTTTTTGAATAGGTTGGGTCATCTAAATCAGGAAGCTCACAACATGAAACAAATGGCCGATAATATAGAAGAGAGCTTCAATCCAAGACTTAGATAATACAGACATGCTTTTACACTACAATCAGTAAAGTTACCAAAGCAGCTCAGAAGATGGGCAGATAGTAATCAACTTGTTAAAAGTTTAGATCAATGAAAAGTACTAACGGGAGAGCCACAAAGTAAAGAAATATCAAGACAAACAGAAGGATTTCTAGCCACAGAAGCTTCTGGGATATCAAGTAAAGAAATACAGAAAGCATCTCCAGATTTTTTTGACCTTGAGGACAAGGTCAGTGTGAGGAGAGGAGTAATGATATGATCCCAAATCCTCAAAGCACCAAATACAGCCACAAATGATTCATAAACTCAATATACAGAGACCACGGATGATAACAAAGAAGAAAATATTACAAATCAGACATAAAATAAATCTGATTATTACAGACTACAAATCCAGTTACAACCCTAAATCGAAACCAATTCTAAATAGCAACATTAACTTTCCAACAGAGCCAGATCAACTACAAGAATGACAGAGAACTTACATCAAATAGTCTGAGAACTTCCCGGTGACAATATATAAGAGAAATTGCTCAAAATAGACAAGAGGAACAACTCATCCAATCTATATGAAAGAACAAAGAACGAAAGGCAGAAATCAAGAAACCCAGGCACGAGGCAAGATCTATAACAAGAAATAAATTAATTACGGAGATATAAGAAACATTCTAGAAGCAAGCCGAGAACTATAAATAGGAAGAGGCGACAACCTGGGGATAATGAAGAATTTCTGAAAGGAACTTAGCTCTCAGTCTCTCTTTCTCCTTCGTCTCTTCCTCCTGCCACCTTCTTCTAGGTTTTCCTCACCGGAAACCACCGCATTCCTCCGGAGAAACCGCCGTTTCTCCTCCGATCCCAGCCGCTCTCCCCGTTCTTCCCTGGAGCTCCTCGACGGCTCGAACTGTCGAAACAAAGCCAAACAAAGCAAGGGTAAGGTTAGGTTAATTCAAAAGCAGCATCCAACGATCAAGAAGCAACCGCGATGATCTCAATCAAAGGCTTAGATTCACTCAAATCAAACCGCACGAAAGTGGCACTACTATTAATTTGAAGTTATCAAGAACCACATGATCGAAACACATCCAAAGGTTAGTATCAAATAAGAACAATCTGACGGCTCACGATTAAGGCAAAGAAAGACTCGATCCGAGGACTCAGATCCAACGGCTGGAGTTAAAAGCGCCATCAGCAGTCGGATCTCATCCGTCGACTGGTTGCGACTCAACTCGACGGGTTCCAAAATCGTGAGTTAACTCATCGCGTATTGACAAACCAAGCGGTCAGACCCAAACCGGAAAGCGGACACAAAGCAACGAAGAAAAGCGAAATTATTCATTCAAGCCTCACTGTATCAGATCAAATTACAATAAATAAGCCTTAATCCAGAAAAAGATCCTTATCACTTTAACATGGGTCAAAGGAGTATAAGTAAACCTACACTAAGCATGAAATCTTAATCATATGATACCACTTAATAAGTATAAATAAACTAAAACTAATCAATCATTAAATAAACTAAAAAAATCAAATTAATTAATAAACCAATTCAACATAATCATTTAATACTAATCGAATTAAACCAAATAAAATTAAAGTAAACTTAATTAACATATGATTAAATCACATCCATTTGGAATAAGATAATTAATTAATCATTAAATATTTCAACCTAATAACTAAATCAAACATGTTAATGAAATCAAACAAACATAATAAATGAATCAAATCAAATAAAACACTAATAATAAATAATCAAACTTAATTGAAATGAAATAAATAATTAATTCACTTAACAACAATGATGGTAATAATAATGATCCCTTAATCAAATCAAACTTAAGTAAAACACTTAAATAAATCAAATCATTCACATGTGAGAAATTAAGTCATTAATCTCTAATTAAACAAACCCTTAATTAATCTAATGATTTAAAAGTTTAATTACCCTTAATCAAACTTAATTAGTCAAACATCTAATTAATGCAAACTTAATGAATTAATCCATCATCTTAATTAATCAAATTAATTTAAATAAGTTACATTAAAGCTAACTCCAAAATTAAGCTTAAATCAAACCCTTAATTAAATTTAATAATCACACCCCTCAAGTAAACTAATTAAGTTAATCAAATTAATCATATTAAACTTAAGCTTAATAAAACATAAATGCAATTAAATACTAATCAAAACCTAATTTAAACCTAAATCATTAAGTCATTAATCTCTAATTAGACAAACCCTTAATTAATCTAATAATTTAAAAATTTAACTACTTTTAATCAAATGTAATTAATCAAACATCTAATTAATGCAAACTTAATAAATTAATCCATCATCTTAATAAACCAAATTAATTTTATAAACCACATTAAAATTAATTCAAATCAAACACTTAATTAATCTACTAATTAATTTAATCATTAAATAAACTAATTAAGTCAATTAAATTAATCATATTAAACTTAAGCTTAATCAAACATAAAATGTAATTATATGCTAATCAAATCCTAATTTAAACTTAAATCATTAACTCATTAATTACATCATTAACCCAAATAAATATGAAATCAAATTAAAAATTAAATAAATCTTTATTT
This sequence comes from Cymbidium sinense, assembly GCA_021442155.1. Taxonomy (NCBI): domain Eukaryota; kingdom Viridiplantae; phylum Streptophyta; class Magnoliopsida; order Asparagales; family Orchidaceae; genus Cymbidium; species Cymbidium sinense. Next base: position 45,582,498 of record CM038227.1, on the reverse strand, counting down.
AATTTAATAATTAATCATACCTCTTAAATAAACTAATTAAGTTAATTAAATTAATCATATTAAACCTAAGCTTAATCAAACATAAATGCAATTAAATACTAATAAAAACCTAAATTAAACTTAAATTATTAAGTCATTAATTACATCATTAGTCTAAACAAATATGAAATCAAATTGAAAATTAAATAAACCTTTAGAATTAACATAAATACACTTCTTAATTAAACTAATCACATAATCACATTGAACCTAAGTAAACCCATAGACCAATAAAGCTAATCAAATCAAATTAAATCAAATTAAATTAAATTAAGAAAGACTCTCATCAATTTAATATGTAATCAAATCAAATATCATTCAACTTACTTAAATAAGATAATTTAATCAACTATCCAATATATGAAATCAAAATGCAAACCAAACTTTGATAAACATGACAAATGGATGAGATTAAACGATAAAATCCTAATTACAAGGAATCAAACTCACTTAAAATCAAAATAAAATCTCAATTAATCTAATGTGATCAAACTATAAATGAATGAACCATAATCAAATCTAATAAACATAAAGTCATGTCACATAACCATAATCAAAGAAAAGAATTAAATATTAATTTAAAAGGATATTGAATTATCAAGATTTAATTAAACCAAAATATCTAATTTGAAATTAATCAATCAAAGACACATGAATTTAAACAAACTTAAACTTCATTAGAGATCAAGGATATTAAATTATCAAGATTTAGTTAAACCTAAACATATAATCTGAAATTAATCAATCGAAAACACATGAATTTAAATAAACTTAAACTTCATTAGATATCAAAGATATTGAATTATCAAGATGTAATTAAACCAGAACATCTAAATCAAAATTAATTAATCAAATACTTAAACCAACTCAAATTCTATGCTCTAAATAAAAATAATAAATTAAAGTAAATAAATTACACAAATTCAAATGGGCTAATTAAGATACTTAAGGACCTTAGTTAGATTCTTTAGGAATTAGGATGTAGAATAGGGTGAGTTCCATCTACAAATGAATTCATTCTACTCTTCATTCTTGAAAACCTAAACATCATTTTAACCAAATAAAAGTGAAATAAAAATAAAAAATAAATCATTAAATCATTTAAATTGAAATCACCAAAAGGTAAAATTTAAACAAATTCAAACTCCAAATTGAAACTTAAACTAAAGAAGCCTAGTAAAGTTTTGCCACACAAGCCTTAAGCACACACATTAGAATACTAAGTCACCACTTCTAGTGCTAAGTTAGGGCATTATATGTATGGTTTTGTATTTTATTTTGTGATGTAATATTTTAGATTGGATGTTAGAGTGTATGTTTCATAGACTGGATGTTAGTCCATTATTAGCCTAATCGTGTTTTCTATAAGGGGTTGTGCTTAAGGGGCCGCTGTAATAAAAATATAAATGCATTTCTGCGGGGTTAGCAGAGCATAACTCACGTTAGGATAGGTGGGCTTGGTTACCCATGTGTGGGGTGCTAAGTCTAAATTATTTATATAACTGCTTGGGTTGTATGGTGTATTTAACTAATATTTGTTTTGTAGGTGTAGCTAGATTTACTTTTCCTATTTCTGATATATTTGCATTAGGAATTAGAATTAATATTATGGGGGATTAGGATGAGCAGTGGTCAGAAGGCTTAGTCCCTGGGTCACCCTATGATGCCTTTGGAGCAAATCAAATCAAAAGAAAGAGAAGGAAGAAATGAAGAAAAGAAGACCCCTATAGCATGTATTATTTTTTGTAATCTGGTTTGTATAAGGATAGAGCTTTCACTATTTTTTCTCTTTTAGGTGTAGAGGAACCCGCCTTTTTATTCTTTTATGATAGTCTATAAAATTGTTTGATGTTGTGTTTAGATTGCGCATTAGAACAACATGCTTTTCATAGTTTCTTTATGATTGATGCTTGAATGTGTGTCCTAGATGCAACAGGCTTTTAGGATAAAATTAATTTTTCTACTCCAATTAACAACTCATAGCTAAAATTTAAAACAACTCATAACCTCACATAAAAGCCTAGGAATTAAATCAAGATAATAAAATTTTTAGCAACCCTTAAGCTGGATGAATGAATGTATAATATCATGCATGTCATATTATTCCACTATTATTAAGAGGGGGCTTACATCTTTGCCAGAGAATGAAAGCTTAACCTGTGAAAGCCTTTGATGGAAGAACACCCCTTTCTCTCTTGATTTGGCCCATAATTAAGTTCTCATATTTTTAGGCATACAAAATCCCATAGCCTGTGTCAAATTAAAGAGTCCAAAAAGAATCAATTAAATTTGATAAAATTTGCATTAGATTAAGTCATGGTTTCATACCACTCATGCTCTAGTCTCTTAGAGAGTGAGTTTAAGGACTTAGTCTCATTTCTAAATAAACAACAGCCTAGCCATCTTGCAAAGCATAAGACTTACCTACATGGATTTAAAGCGTCGGAGGAGTCAACAAGCTGCCACTCCAGGAAGTTATAAGTCTAGTAGTCGGGTGGTTTATTCTCTCTTGTGGAGGTAAATCATATACCCATTTTCATCTTAGATTTATGTCATATTTCGGCCCTCGCCAAAGCTCCCTAGATTTAGGATATGAGATAGCTATTTCCTTCGGGCTACACGTATAAATCCTCACCTCTTAGGCATTTCCACAATCTTATGTTATGAAATTATAATCCCTAGCAATCTAATAAAATGTCAACTCAAATAATTAACTATCTTCAATTTCAAAAATATAAAGCCTATAGGATAGATTGGAATGCTCTTGGCTTCAGTATCATGAGCATTTCTACTCTCTCTTTAGATTCCAAAAATAAGTCTTCTCCTTGATCTATCCCATTTGATTTTCTAAAAGCCAATCCTTTGATAGTCTTAACCTTGAAATCTTTGGAGACCTTGTTACACTTTTAATCGAGAGTATTCTTAAGGAATTCATTTCTTAGGATGTAATTAACTATGGGGGCTTGCCTCCATAACAGAACTTGACAACTTAAAATAAACCTACTTTTCCATGTAAAGTAGGGAAAGATCTCTAGTATTAGAAGACCCATCATGCCTTATTGGAGTGATTAGGTCCATTTATAGAATTGGTGATTTCTATCTTTGAATGATACATCCACCACCATGATGATCCAAGCGAATATAATGTAGCTGGCTAGCATAATCAAGGCCTAGTGCATGCAGAGCAGTAGTGAACCTATAACAACTGATAGGCCACTCCTTCAGCATAAGCAAGTGAGAAGCGGCCTCTAGAATAGTACTCTGCAAAAAAAAGGAATTAAGCAACAATCAAATCACAAACTAAGCAGGTGTAACATAGAAGTTAAAATTAAAATTACACTTACAATATCGAGGTGGGCTGCTCGCCCAGATGTTATGCTTGTAGACCTTTGGAGGAGGTCTTGATCTGCGGTGTCCTCCCTAGCATGACCTCTACGCTTGCATCTAACTGGGGGAGCTGCTCCTCGGCCATCATACTTATTGAAGGAAACACATGTAATGGTCAATGTCAGTTAATTATAAAACTTAAAAGGAAAACTGTAGTGTAAACTAAACTAAAAAAGAGTACTGCAACCAAGTTATAAAATTCTAAGATGACTATTAACGACATACCTTCTGACTATATGATTGTATGTGAGAGTGACCAAAATCTTTTGCATGCAGATCTACTATTTCTTTTTCCATTGTATTTTTAAACCCTAGCGACCACGATCTTCTACAAAAAATTAGGAGGACTCGATAATACCTTGCTCATCTTCGGTCAATCACGGTCAAGCAACGTATGAAACTCTGCTGCGTATGTAAGCTTATATAAATGTAGAGAGTAATAGTGTGAAACATATGTGTTGACCTCATTTTAGAATGAGCTCTCAACCCATCCATCTTAGACATAGGACTTCTCTTAGACACTAAGAGTTCCTTAGTATTAAGACACATCTAGTGATTAGGTGGACACTCAACCTAGCCCTAGAGACTTAGAAGAGTTAGCCTTAGGATTAGGTCATGCCTTAGAGGTGTTAGAGAAAATTTGCCCACCCTTAGCTTGAACCATTCCTCACCTTCCTTCCTTCAAGTCAAACTCCAAATCAATCTCACTTGATTTTCACCAAACTTAAATCAATGCCATATGATTGAAATCCATATTTGAAACCCATGAATGAAATTCCTAAGTCCAAATTTTTCTTAGGTCCTTAATCTTCTATTAAAGATTTAGCCTAAATCATGATCAAACTAATTCAAACTCATGATATTTTCTCATAACTCATTTAAATTCTCATATATATTCACACATATAAATGAAATATAAATACAAACCATCAAATCAAATCCTCAATTCAAATTCTAAATCTAAAATTTTTTTAAGTCCTTTAAGTTCTCCTTCATGGACTTAACCAAAATCATGATAAAAAAAATTCAAATTCATGGGATTTTCTCATAACTCATTTATATTCTCATTTATATTCACATATATAAATGAAATATAAATACAAACCAATCAACCCAAATTCAAAAATTCAAGTTCCAAACTCCAAAAATTTCCTAAGTCCTTTAAATTCCTTTTAATGGATTCAGTCTAAATCATGATCAAATCACTTCAAATCTTTGAAATTTTCTCATAATCTATTTATATTCTCATTTATATTCACATATATAATTGAAATATAAATTCAAACAATCAAAACCAATTCCAAAAATTAAACTCAAATCCACTCAAAATCCAGCCTAAGCCTTTCAAGTCAAAATCTTGAACTTAGCCAAATCAACTTCAAATCAAGCCAAACTCTTGATTTTCCTTCATGATTCAATCAGCCCTACAATCATGAATCCAAATATAAATACAAATTCCAATCACTAAATCAAAATCCAATTCAAAAATCAAACCCTAAAGCCATTCATGTTTTTCCTTTGAATATGAAATTGTCAAATTAATCAAAACCCATTTGACTCCAAATCACTTGCAAATGGATTTATATTTCAATCATAAGTCCATATACAAGTTCAATCAAACTCAAATCAAGCTTTGACCGATTTGACCTTATGCTCACTTGACCCAAAGTGACTTAAAGTACCCTTATGAGCCAAGTTCTAATCCTAACCAAATTGGATTGAATCAAATTCTCCTATGCCTCTCATCATGATCAACAATCATCATGAGATGATGAATCAATCAAATTGGGTCAAACCAAGTCAAACCTATGGGTTGACCAAGTCAACACTTAGCCAAAATGAAGCCCAATATAGCCAAAATCCACCATAGGCCAAATTGATTGAAACCATTGATCTAAGTTCATTCATGATGTATGTTTGAACTTGATCAAGTCAACATTTGAGCCTAACCTAGCCCAATTGGCCACTTGACCCAAGTTGACCCAATTTGACCCAATTTGACCTAAAAAGTCAAAATGTGTCAAAACTTGATCTAAGCCAAATTGATTGAAACCAATGGGTCAAGTTCATTCAAAATTACTTGTTAAACTTGTCCAAAGCATCAATTGGCCAACTAGACCCAACCTAGTCCAATTGACCTTGAACCCAACTTGACTTAAAGGGGTCATGTTGAGCCAAATCCAAACTTAACCAAAATTGATCAGAAACAAAGATACCAATCCACTCCATATGACTAACCAAACATAAACCTACTCTTGACCTAGCTCAAATAGGTCAAATGGTCAAATTGGTCAACTTGACCCATTTGACCTAAATGAAGTCATGAGCCAAATTCAAAACTAAACCAAATTGAATCAAACCAAAGCCACCAAAACATTTCAAATGGTCATATGAACTTGACCCAACTCTTGGTTTGACCCAATTTGACCAATTGGTCAACTTGACCCAAGTTGACCCATTTTGACCTAAATGGGTCAACATGAGCCAAACCATATCAAATGAACTCCAAATCCAATGAAACTTCGCTGAACTTATTTTCTCCACATACCCAACATATACAAATTCAAAAATTAGTAAAATGACCAATTTACCCCTAGGCCATAGAACAAATTTTGGTCTAATCCATGGGTAATTTGGTGAAGTCCTCTTCATATCAACTCGATACCTTCCTAATAGGTAAAGTGAACCCAATGGAGAGTGGTGAACCCAACCCAATGGGTTTGGGTCAGGACCAGGCCAAAACCATGGGTCGAAGTTGTAAAAACTCAATTTCAAGCACATAGGAGGTTGCCAATCCACTCAAGAGCTCAAACCAACCATATGCAAAGATTTAACAACCCAAACAACCCTTCCAATAAGGTCAATTAGATCAAAACGACAACTCGAGGTTTGACTGTCCGATTGCCATAGGGGGAGATATACTCCCCCTAATTCCATTGGAATTCAACATCCACACATTCGATTGAGCACTAAAGAGAGTTAGGAAACATCAGAGAGCATTTCTAAGCTTTCTAAGAGGGATTTGAATCTTGCATTTCTCAGTTTTTTTCAAGAGAAAATAGGGGAGCTCATCTCAATTCCTGGCTTCCTCCTCACTCAAAACTACTCCTATTCCACTTACACACTCCCCTCAGGGGATCAAGTCGAGCACACCTAAGCATTCTCTCAAGTTCCCAAAGCAAGGAGGAGGTGAATTGGATCAAAGTCGCAAAGGGGAGCAAGTGGTGTTGGTCCATAGAGAGATCTACTCAACCTCAAGGTTTGAAACTTTCAACAGGGATTCGTCTCCACTAGACGAAGCTACCTTATCGAGCTCGAGTGCCGGTGATCACCTCTGGCGAGGTATGGAATTTTCTGACCACTTAGCTTAGGAGGTGTTGGTCCTTTGTGAAAGAAATGTTCATGGCATGTGAAATCCACCGTTGGATAGGTTTATAATTGTGCTTAGATGGTGTGGGTACAATCTCATTCCAATCCAAGCTCAATCAAGCTCGAATCTTCCCTTAGATCATGGACGGTCCCCATTGATCCTCAGGGAAGAACTGGAGAATCCTGGCCGTCCATCCGCGCATTTTGGATGGATGTTCTAGATTAACCTCACGTTTTAGAAATCATTTATCTCTTTAGAAATTATGGGGTGATCCTTGGCCGTTCGATCCTTGATCGGTAGATCAAACCGCATCCGCTCGTGTTACCACGATCGACGCAGTGGATAGCTCGATGCGATCGTGTAAAGCGCCCCACCGTGCGTGCGCTATGAGCTAAAGGGATTAGTTAGGGATTTAATTAAATTAAATTAATCTCCTGACGTTCAAAAATTCATATCTCCCTCAATAAAATCCAGAAAAATATGACGTAAATTTCTATGGAAAGATAATTCAACCTATAATATTTTAAAAATGACTTCAATGGATTTTGAATTATACTTTTCTCTCATTTTGGGTTTTAATGGAAATTTTATTTTGCTAATTATCCCTTAATTAATCCACTGATTAATCCCAAACTTCTTGGGTATGTTTTGGGAGATGACTTCTACCTCCCCTAATTTTCTTAGGATTTATTAATAGCTTAATTAGGGGAATTACAAATACATTTTCTAATTAATCCCTTAATGTAATTAAGGATAATTAAGGGTGGGATTAGTATTTTGATCCTTCATTGGAGTTGATTAAGGTTAGATCCAATGAATATGAGGCTTAAGAAATAATTTTGAGATATTTCCCCTAAGCTATTCCCTAAACCTCTTTTTATTTCCCTAATCCTCTCTTAATTAAGAGTTAATTCATTAATTATCCTCTTAATTAATTTCTAAAAATTTTAATAACTTCCCAAACTTAATTAATATACTTTGGGTAGATGCTTAGGTATTCAACAGCTTAAGTTCAATTAAGGAAATCAAAACCCAACTCATATGTGTGAGGGGTGTTTTGAAATTACTTAAGTTAAACCCCTTAGCTTAATTAACCATTAATCATGAGCCAAATTTCATTAGGCCCTTTTCTTTCTAGGTGCATTACAAATTTAAATTTTTTGTGAGTTTTTATGTCATCTCATTGGCTCATAATTACTTGGTTAACTATGCTAAGGTGTGTAGGCTAAAATTAACACTTAATTCATATCCTAATCTAATTAAAATATAAAAATGAATCTAATCATCTAAAAATTAAACAAAAATATTAAACATATGTAAGGGATGGGTTAGAAACAACAAACTAAACATATTTTCCAAATTAAATCAAATTCAAACTAAAACAAAAATCACATTAAACAAACTTTAATTTGCTTTAAGCTTTCTTATTTCTTAAGTTTGTCTTTAGGATTTAATTAAAGTGAATGTGTTTACATGATTTCATTGCTTTAATTCTTTCCCCAACATGTTAAATGCGTATGTCATATGGTTTCATGCATCCATATTTTTCAAAATTCAAATTTGAAATAAAAATGTTTACTATATGTCAAATTTGCATGTGTTGGCTAAAGTAATAATATGAGTGGCTATTATCACTACTAAAATCAAATTATTTTCAAAATATATGAATCAATTATCAAAATTAAAAGTGTGCTACTTATATTTTAATTATAAGCTTTCATGTGAAGAAAATATGAGAATGTGCTTAGTATAGGTTTTCGTTCTCTTTTCTTTTAGTATAATTTTGAATAGGAGTTGGTAAGATGTATGGTTCATTTGAAAAAAACTTAACACTTGCCTAATCCCATGTACTATTCATTCCTATACTATCACTTAAGAAGGATACCCATGCTTGCATATGTAAATTTCATAAACAAAAATGAATTAATTAATACAAACTTTTGCATTCTTCTTTTCTATTCATTTCTTTTGTACATATATTTGTATTTAAGGAAAGTGATATATTAGTCTGGACAACCTCGAGGTTGCAAAGCTTTAAGTAGCCCCAAGTATGTCTTATACCTTATACCCATGGTTAACAATGGCACTGCACTCACTTATGCCATTATTACTTTCATGTGTGCATATGAAAATTGGATAAAAAAATCCCTTTTCTACTTAATGAAAATCATGCATCCTAAACTTCTAAATTTTCTTAAATGAATTACTTAACATGCATCATAAAGTGTGTTAAATATTCCCATTTGGTGTGTATAGATATGCTTAGGATCTATTCATATGCATGTTATATATGGTGGGAAAGAAGTGAAGTAATGTGTGTTTCGTGAATTCAGTTCATTTTATTTAATCTTAAAATGCCTTTCTTTTTGAATGGGTTTGTTTAAAGTTCATCTAAACTTAGGATTAATTAAAACACTTAATCAAAATATTCACTAAACAAAACTAAAATGTGAATCTACTGTAGAAATTACTTAGGTTAGGGAAGGAAAGAGAAGTCCTCTTCTATTTTTCTCTCTTCATAACTTAGTAATTAATTGTAGGATTCACTTGAACCAAATCAAAACACAAAATAAAATCAACCAAAAACTTCTAAACAACTTAAATGAAACCCTCCTCTAAGTTGAACATGCTTCACACTTAGAAAATTCTAACTTAAAGCCATAGCTAAGCATACCACCAAAGCACACACGTTAGGCTAAGTCACCACTTCTAGCTTTAGGTTAGGGCGGTGCATGGTTTGATGCTTGCTTTTATTTTGTAATATATATTTTAGACTGGATGTCAGGATGTATGTGCATTGAATGAATGGTAGGATAATCTTAGTCTAACCATTATTTTTTGCAGGGGATTGTGCTTAAGGGGCACTGTAATAAATAAAAATATAAATGCTTTTGCTTGCAGGTGCTTATACCCCTAAGCATAATCTAGTAGGCCAGGTGGACTTAGTCACCCATGTGTGGGGTGATAAGTCCAATGTATATATTTGGGATTGTGTGGTTTGTTTAGTTAACTTTTATTTTACAGGTGTTAGCTAGATTTACTTTCCATTTTCATGTAAATTTTGTAATTAGGATTTTAGAATAATTATTATGGGGATTAAGATGAGCATTAGTCATAATATCTTATCTTATGTATCATGTGAAGCCTTTGGAGTAACCACCTTCCAACCATCCAAAAGGAAGAACCAAAGAAGAAAGAAGAAAAGAAGAAGGAAGAAGAAAGAAGAAACGAAGCTTGAAGACCCCCCATAATAATGAATTCCTTGCTTAATTGTATTTAATTCATTTGTACTCCTGGTTGTATAAGGGTAGAGCTCGACTACCCAATTTATTTGTTGGGTTTGTGCGATGGTGCCCGATCACACTTGGCCTCTTATTATTTTTCACTTAACTTTATAAATTGATTGATGATTTATTTAGCTTTTGCATTAAGTGACATCCTTTTCCTAGTTTCTTCCTTGCTTTATGTATGGCCTGGATGATGATTAGGCTCTTAAGAAAAAATAAATCTTTTATCAAATTTAACAACTCAAAACTAAAAATAAAGAACTCATAACCTCACCTAAAGTTTAAAATCAAGATAAAAGAATTAGTAACCCCTTTGCTGGATGTCGTACATAAATGCATCTTGTTTCACTCTTGATTGGAGGGCTTCCACCTTTGCCAGAGAAACTTGGCTTGACTTTTGTGAGCCATAGTGGAAACACACCTCCTCCATTCTCACTGATTTTGGCCAATAACTTTATTTCTCATGCATTAGGCATATGAATCCTATTAGCCTGAGTCAAAAATGATTGTAAAAAAATGAAAATAAAATGAAGTTTGAATTTCATTAGATTTATGTCATTTGAAGTATACCTTTACATGATCTAGTCTCTTTAGGGAGTGAGTTTAAGGACTTAGTATCTTTCTAAATAAATAACAACCTAGTTATCTTGCATAAAGCATAAGACTTGCCTACATGAATTTAAAATCGTTGAAGGAGTTAGTTGGTGACCACCCATAGACGGTTATTAGTCCAAGCAGTCGTGTGATTTATCCTCTCTTATGGAGGTAAACCAAATACCCATTTTCACCTTAGATTTAGGTTGTGCTTTCGGCTCTTGTCGAAGGTCCCTAAATTTAGGTTTTGAGGTTGCTTCTCCCCTTTGTGGGCCATAAGCATAATTCCTCACCTCTTAGGTATTTCCATAACCTTGTATTATGGAATTATAAGCCCTAACATTCTAATGAAAAATACAAGTCAAACAAATTAAATTAATTTAAAAAATGTAAAGCCCAACCATAGGATAATTTGAGATGGTCGCTAGGTTTCCTAGCATCGTGAGCGTATCCTGCTTATCTGCATTTGGCTTCGATAATAAATCTCTCTTTGATCAATCCCATTTGATCTTTCAAAAAATAAACCAATCGATTGATAGTCATTTTTTAATGAAATATTTGAAGACAACGATCATTTACCTTAATCGAGAGTTTTCCTAAGAAATCCTTATTCCTTGGGATGTAATTAACTATGGGGGCTTGCCCCTATAGGGAACTTAACAAACCCAGTTTAAAATAAACTCTATTTTACTTTGTCATATAATGTGGGGAATCTACATTGTACCCAACGTCTTAGAGTCCTTATTGAGGTGATTCGTCCATTAAAGGGTAATGACTTCTATCTCCAAATAGTATACTATTCCTGATTGAATCACCAATAAGCACATTTGTGGATCTACATGGCATCCTAAAAAGATGAATATCTATATTCTTGCCTTTTCCCCATAGATTGAAGGCAACTATATAGAAATTTTTCTTCAAAACACAAAATATGTCAGGTTATTTAATCTTCTAAATCCCAAAGCAGCAATAGCATGGGGGCATAACAAATGATATATAACTGTCTTATTACAACTGTAACTACACTGACCATTATCTAATAAATTGACCCTAAATGATCGGCTAGACCTATCAAATATCTACATCTCTCTAGGATGATGCTTCCCTTTCATAATGTTATAACATGGTTGATACCCATTGTGTGAACATAAATAAGTTCACTTCCTGTTGCTGAGTTACAGTGGAAATTCTTTTCATAAATAGTGCAACTAAGTTGTAGTAAATAGCAGTGATCAATGCCTGAATTGGCAAACCACGTGCACATTTAAGAACACCATTGAAACACTCAGATGAATTTGTCATCACAGTTCCATAACACACTCCACCGTCATGCAGTAATGACCATCTAACTAGGTCTCGCTCCACAAGTCATTTGTGTGCTTCTTCCTTTACATTCTTTATGTCTTTCATATAGTGATTAAACTCATAAATGTCATCAGTGTTTAAACTCCACATCACCAGTTCCCAACCTACGTATGACTTTTTTGAAATTCTCACATAGATGTCGCAAACAATGCCTGTGAGTAGCCCTAGGAAAAATTTTTCTACACCCCGTGCAAGAAGCCAACATGTTTATCTAATATTAAACACAGATCACGTCTTGCTGACACAATAAGTAATAGCTCATGTAAACACATTAGAAAAAATTGTCAAGATTCATTTGACTTAGATTCAACCACAACAAATGCAAGAGGAAACAAACCATTATTTCCATCTATTCCAACAACAGTCAATAATGTACCATGGTACTTGCCCAACAAAAAGTGTACCATCCAAGTTGAGGACAGGATGGCAACTGCCCCAACCCAAAATAGAAGAACCAAATGCCCAAAAATTCCATTGGAATCTCTGTGTACTGTTAGACTATATTCTGTAGACTTTACCTAATAAAGTAGAAGAAATTGCTTCCATAAAGATATTTAGAGTTCCATAAGACTCTTCCCAATCCCCATATATTGCATTTACTTCCTTACGCCTAGCATCCCAGGCCTTCATGTAAGATATTTTAATATTAAATTTTGATTCCATTCTACCTATAATCTCCTTAGGTTTCAGATAAATTTAATGTCTGATTACATGTATAATGAAATAAGCAATGAATTTGGAACAACACTATCAATGACCACTGCCTATCACTGTATTGATACACCTATGGTCATCTCTAACTCTGGAGATTCTCCAGGCACCCCCAAGATGCTTGTTGTGGCTACAATGTAAGCATTAATTATATGCTATATTGGCACTATCATGATGTATACATATCACATTATAATTCTTCTAGTTTAAGGTGATTGTTTGAAATTGAACATTATTAACTATATACCAACCAATAATAGAAAATTGAAGACTCTTTTTACTTGTGAAACATATTCCTTCAATAAGATCCCCTGAGATTTTAACATCATCTGATAGAGCATTTTCATCAGATGGAGCATCGAAGTAAATATCGTTGTCCCATTCTCTAATGGTTTGACACATCCGGATGTACTCATAATTAGTAAACATTTCACATTCACTCTCAATATTCCATAATGAATGATTCTTTAACATATCCTAACTAGCTATATTACCAACCATAGCTTCTAACCCCGGTGAACAATCATCATCACTGATATCCTGCTTAGAGTCATCACTTGAGCCATTGCTCATAGTCTCTTACGCATCATCAACTATAGCACTCTGAGATGCATATGGTTCCTCTAATTGATAAATAACATTATCCTTGGATCTATAATTTCACTACATACATCAATAACATGACACACGTCACCATGGAAAATTAACAATGTAAGTAGGGAAAGATAAGTAAGGTATTACCTGTGAATCATTTCGTCAAAGCTGTTTTATGTCATCAAAGGAGCAGGTGTGCTGAAATCCTGTGTATGGGTCGATGGTATATCGACTGGCCTCAACACTAGATCAACTGATATGGATATAACATTAGCATCTTCAACTCCCACATACAACACTAATGTCTGACGAGAAGCTTCGTCCAACATAACATCACAAACTTCATCATTAGAAATAATAGATGCTACAAAATTATTACCCATTGGATAGCGACATGTTAGACTAACTGTGTGATGCTCTGAATCAATGTGCAATGATCTCATAATTCTTTGTTTCAAATCCAATAAGGTGTTGTGCCTCAGAACCTTAATCAGACGATTTCGACCACCCATATAACTTGGAATGAACTGGTCATCGACACTTAGTTCACCTCTATAGAATAAGACCACATTAGGATTACGTAAAATTAAAAATAGCTTGCATGAACAAATATTTTCATGAATATATTCATTTTGCATTTTATCTGTAAGACTTAAGCCAATCATCCACCTAAGCAATACGCCAAATGCTACTCTAGTGGAATTCTTTCGAATGCAATAGGCCAGATGCATTCCTTCACTTCAACCATCCAACTTGAATCCTACTAATATCATCTCAAACTATATCACAATCATTTTGAACAATAGACCTGACATATCTTAAACATTCACACTTTTTAATGATGTGATCACACAAAATTATAACTCAAATCTCTAAACCACAACCTCAATCCCTAAACTAAAACCCTAAACCAAATTCTGATAATGCATACAATCAAATCAATTACAAATGAAAAGGTAAAGATTTACTGTGCATTTATAAAGATCGACGTCAATGTGCGCTGCAAACCACAGAAATAGCCATCGAAAACTTCCCTAAAAGCAATGGAACAGCTAGAAGCACCACTAGAAACTTCCCTAAAAGAAACAGAGCTACCAGAAGCATCGTCGAAAGCTAATGTTGGGTTCCTTGGGCTGTCGGACGAAGATGAAGGTTGCCGGAAGTGGGGGATGCAGCTGTCGACCAAGGAAATAGTCTTCGGAAGGTCTTCTGGGCTGATGCCGGCCAAGGGAGCTTGGTTGTCCGGCAATGGCTGGCGGTCGGAGCATCGGCGGAGAGACGAAAGGCCGGTCGGAGCGTCGGAGGAGGGTGGGAAGGCTGCTTGATTGCTCAGATAGAAGAAATCACTGTTGGCTCATGCGAATGGGTTCGATCGGTTTGATCAACCTCATTTTGATAACCTAAGTTAGTCATCCTTTTAACGGGTGATTAGCTCTCGATGTTATAGAGCTAGTCGGGCGACTAGCTCCAATTCCACGTCGGTGCTGCCCCACCACATCAGAGCCTACGTGGCAAGTTAGTCACCCCTTTATGGGGCGACTATACCTGTATCTAAATTATTTTTTTAAGATACTTAAATACCTAATTACATTTTAAATTATACTTAAATTAGAAATTTTTCCCGGCCTACATAAAAGTAGATAAAACAAAGTCTTAACAAAACTTGGAAGTAATAATATAATAACTTCATGAATAAGGCAAACATAAATAAATAAATTTTAATAGTTATTTTTTCTGTTTTGATTTTTATTTATTTTATTTTGTTTTACTTTATTTTTTGAGGGTGAGCCTATGATCTTTATGAAGTTGTCCTAACGAGTGAGTGAGCTTTTATGATAAATTCCTCCTTGGGGAGAAGTGGAGTGCCAATGACCCTTAGAAATGATGTTTCTTTGCTTAGTGGCATTCTTATCCTCTTATTAATGTTAGAAATTATGAATTCATGTGATGTGTAAGATGAGTAGTATTTGATTTGCTCAGTCAAAATTTATATAAAATACAGACTCAATTCTAAGCTATTGATCTCTCAAAAATTTTAATAATTATGTTGACTTATGTATTAGCCTATGATTTAGTAGTATCTAATCACTATAGTTTCTTAACTTAATAAGCACAAGCACAAGCATCCCAATGCCTTCCTAAATTAATGAATGAATCTTTTAATATCAGTAGTCCAAATTGGCTCAATGTGAATTCTCTTGAGGAATTGGTTGGTCACCATATTTCACATTGAACTAATGCAATCCAAGTTGGCTTACTCAATTCTTCTATATGTTAATTGATGTAGCTCATCCTTGCTTCCAAGGGCAGAGTCAGCCTTTGTTCTCAGGAGGAGCAAAGTTATATATTAGGGCAAAAGTGGAGGGAAAAGTAATTTTTAGGAGGAGAAATGATTTATTTGACTATCTTATATAAGAGAAAGTATAAAATTCAAGGGTTTGAGCTGTACTTGGTTCTGCCCCTGCTTGCTTCATCAAGTTAATTTTAATTATATTCAATTCATATTCAACTAACCTAGTCAAATTAAGTTGACCATTCATTTACTATATGCCCTAAATTATGTCTCCCTTAGTTAGATGGCGCATTAGGTGATCATGAGAATAAGTTGATCAACAACTATCAATAATGTTTATTTGGATTGAAGACTGACTTAAACTTATTAAGTCAAATGTCCTTCGCATAGGTTGCATCAATTCAAATAAAAAAAACTTTGATATTATAGTTAGGGGTTAGGATCATCTCTAAGAAAATTTTATTAATGAGAAAAGTAAATACTTTTGATATTATACCTAGTAGCATAAGTGAGTAGGGTTTAAGTGAGCTCAAGCCTTTCAACTTGCATTGTTAAACAAATGAGCAAAAATTTTTACATGTCTTCAATCCTTTTAACCTATTGAGCCAAGAATAAGCCAATCATGAGTATAATGTCTCTTTAAACTCATATATGTTATATATGTTGGGAAAAATAATTAAAAATATGTAGGTCTGCATATGTAATTAAATGTATCTTGTAGACTATTTTAAAGTATAACCCTTCTAAAGTGATCTAATAAGGAATGAGAAAAAAGGATTTTCATATAAAATAAATTATGGCTTAATTATATGTAGATAACTAATTTCATATTTCTAATTTTTATGATGGGGTAAAATAAAAATATGATAAGATGCACCCTTTCAATGGGACTCATCTTTCAAACAAGACATATTCTTTTGGAAAGAATGTACTCATTAAAGGTTATAAATATGATTAGGAAGACAAATTTTTTTGCCCATTCTCTGTGACATCTTATCGTCAGGAGAATACATAGATTCTTCTCTAGGGGAAAATTATATTGGATTGGAAGATCACTAACCAAGAATCATCAATCTCTCATGAATTTTGGTACGCTTCTACTACTTTTAATTAAATTGAGTTGAAATTTTCTTAAATTAAATTAGGAATAATTTTGTATTATAATCCAAAAATATCATTCTAAAATTTGATCAACTGACCACGAATTGTGACACAACATATTCATTAGAATCTTCCAGAATTAGATTATGATCATCCCATCTCCAATTTTAATGTATTTATAGTCAAATTGAACATCTTAATGAGACAAACTTAACAGTACTATAAATAATTTAATTCGAGTCTAAATGTATTCAAATCAAACTCTTAAAGTGTAACTAGAATCTTACAAGAATTAATTAAAATGTCAAATAATCTCCAAACTGTACATGCTTACGGTTGAGTTGAATGACTCAACGAGTGGCGTCCAACAAACCTAAGATCATTCAAGTTCGAGATTGTGAAGATGCTTAATATTGAAAGAATTATTTATAATTAAACATGAACATTAAATTTTCTATAATCATGAAATAAGTTAACAATTTTAAAATACATTTTAATTTATAATTAAATGTCATTTAATTTAGATGCAATTTTACTTTAAAATTTACATATAAAAACTTAAAACTAATCAATTTACATATTCAATATTTAAATCATCTATTTAGTCACATAGGGGTGTAAGTGAGCTGAGTTGACTCGTGAGTCGACTCAAACTCGACTCATTATTAAACTCACGAGTTGGGCTTATCGAGTTTCGAGCTCGAGCTGCTATTCGAGCTCGTATAATATATGAGCGCGAGTTCAAGTTTTACCTAGCTCGACTCGAAAGCTTAATAGTCTACTCGTTTAGGGATTATACGCTATTTTGCCTATTCCTATTTATGTCTCCTGAGTTTCTCGACTCTTGACTTTTCGACTTCCTGATCGGTGTTAAGCCCTAAAATGGGAAGTGGACATGCAGTGGCTTTCCCTCTCCATTATTCTTGCACTGCAGCCATCCTCCAGAAACTGGTAAAAGTGATTCCCGATAGCTAAATTTCTCCTTTCTTCTTCGTGCTCCACTTTGATTATAGACAATCGCTTCTAGGAGTGACAACTTTTTGAAAATTAAATGATCGCCATCGCTGCATCGCCGATAGAGGAAATCTTGCTCGAGAGTATGGATAGGCAAACTTTGGTGGTTCTATTTGGTATCTTTGGCTTATTCTTTATTTCTTCCTTGCATAAATGATTGGTAATATTATGTTTCCTCTTTATGATAAATCGGATTGGTATGATTGTATGAATATGATTTAGAGTTTACGGTTGTTACTAGTTGGTATGAAGTTCACTTTTAGGAGCAACGACATTTGGTTTGGTTTAGGGTTAAACCCTAAACTGAATTGGTTTGGTAACTTTGGCTCTGATTGAAGTTCTCTTTTATGTTTTAAGTTGATTTCTTCATAGTTTTTTTTTTAAAAAAAAATGAATAGTTGCCAATAAAGGGGTTTTTACTGGTGAAATTGTGAAATTAAGGGCAAGTGATTTTATGCATTTCATATTAGATCTACATTAGTTGATTTTATTGTAGAAGTAATGTGCTTATATTTTAGTTGTGGTGATCTAGTGGATGATGGAGGGCCAGAGGCTTATATGGGTTAATTTCAAATTGTTTAGCCATTTTGTTTTCAGATGTAATAGCTATGGGCAATGCCTTTTAGACCCGGTATTGAGCTGTTGGTTTAATTACACCCCTAATGGGCATTGACACTTAACATTGATGTATTTAGTCACTTAACATATCTTCTTGAATAGGGTTTTCTTTACTGTTATTAATTATGTTACTACTATATTAAGCATTGGCTCATTGTTGACTATTGTGTGATGTATGAAAATGTTAAGGGATTGTGCAATGTATGAAGATGTGAAGGGGTTGCATTATGTATAGAGTTATTATGTCTGCATTGACCCCTTTGATAGAGCTTAGCCCTTAAGTTGATTTCAAAGCAACACTAGCATATTAAGCTTATTTTATTTGTCCTTTAGGGTTTCAAGTTAACCAAAGCAAGACAACAAGTAGACTTCAAACTTTTTTAAATTTCCTATTTAACATATGGCATATTCAATCGACTAGTGAAAATGTGCCAATGTTGTAGCCAAAGTGCCAAACTAAAACTTTGAGTGATGCTTCCTTTATTTATGATTAGTTTTTCATTAATAATTTTTCATGCACAAAATTTTTTGAACTTAAGCCTATACTTGTCTTAAGCAAATCATTCTTTCTTTTCCCATGGAATTAGATATATTATTTATGATGATCATATGTATCGTTCATTTAGAATGTTTTAAATGTCCTTGAAAAAAGTGGAATAACAAGTATTAATATGTAAATATTGCTGCTCTTTTGATGTGAAAACTTGGGTTCAAAGAATTGACAACCGATTGGAAAGCTCAAGCTGAGTTGCAGAGTTATAATTTAACAACCAATTTTTTGTATTTTATCTTATTCTATTTACTGTTCTTTCATCTAAAAGCATAATTGGATTGGGTAAATATGAAGCTAAATATCATTTGAACGTATATTGTGTACCTCACAAAGATTAAAATGTGAATATTTCTTTTTTTAATTTGGAATTTTATCATGCTCCTTGATGAATCCATGATCATGGAGATTTTATCACTTTATCCCTTTTCGATAAAATATGATTTACACTCTTACTGTGTTTCCAATTTTTCATGCACAAAATTCTTGTGGTTTGTTGGTGAAGGTATGAGTATTCAAGCATGATTATACTTGGTATTTTTTATGGTTATATTTCATTCATATTGGCTTTCATTGATTCAAGAGAGCATAATTTTCAATTATTTATTGATGGGTTTGGGATTTGTTAAAGGTTTTCATGTTATTACTACAACTTTTTGTAAGATTATATTTTCCCTATCTTGGTTGTCTAAGTATTTATTGTTAGGAGGGATGCTAATTTTATTTTACTTTTATGAAATATTTAGGTTTCAATGGAAAGAGTTATCGAAGTTAATGTTAATGACCCTAATGATGTTGAGAATGAAAATTTTGAGGAACATACTCAATTTCATTTGGATGACCAATAAAATCTTATTAGTATTATTGACTTTGAGATTACAGATGAGTACTATGATGATGATAATGATAATAAGAATGATGGTGATGGGGAGAATGTTAATAATGATAATGAAGAGGTTGATGTTGAAAATGAAAATGAAATTATATTAGGAAGAAAGAAAAGAAAGAAGACATCAAAGATTTGGGAAGAGTTCAAAGAAGTAATTATTTTAGATGGTCAGAGGAAGAGGGAATGTATGCATAGTAAGAAAAAGCTTGCTCTAGGAAATAGAGGTGATACCACCCAATTTAAAAGACATCTAGAGCGTTGTGTTGCTATACTTCGTACTTCAAAGAAATAAAAATTATTATCTTTTCAGCCAACTGATATTGAAAGTATAATGCTTCAAACAGTTGAAGATGGTGGTGCTTTAACTACATTAAGATATGATCATGAGAAAGTTAGAGAGATGATTACACATAATATTTTGATCAATGAGAAGCCTTTTTCAATTGTTGAGGAATTTTGGTTTAATCTTGTTTTAAAGTCGATGTCTCCTTATTTCACGAGGTATTCTAGAGCTACAACACAAAATGATGTTACATTGGTGTATGAAAAAAAGAAAAAAAAGCTTAGAAACTCATTGAAAAATATAAATAGAATCAACTTTACCTTAGATATATAGAAGTAAAAAAATCAGAGGATGTCTTACATGGTTGTGACAACACATTATGTTGATACTTATTGGAGGTTACAAAAATGTGTTTTAAGTTTTTTGCATTTAGCTCCTCCACACATTACAACTAAAATTGTGGATACATTCTATAAGGCACTTTTCGATTGGAGTCTTAAAAATAAAGTTTTTACCATATCAATTGATAATGCAACTAATAATGACAGGGTCATTAAGTTACTGAAGGATAGTTTTAGAATAAAAAGGAAATTACTTTTGGTGGGTGATTGTTTCATGTACGTCGTTGTACTCATATTCTAAATTTAATAGCAAAAGATGGGATAAAAAATATTGAATATGTTGTTGATAAAATCAGAGATTCAGTTAGTTTTATTAATGCATCAGAAGGAAGATTACTAAAATTCATTGCTATTGTGCAACAATTATAATTACCTTCTAGAAAACTTGTGATGGATTGTCCTACTCGTTGGAACTCTACTTACTCTATGTTGATAGTTGCATTGAAACTAAAAGGAGCTTTCTTTTCTTATGTTGAAAGAGAAGTTGCATATATTAATTATCCTATAGATGATGAATGGGATAAAATTGAAAAAGTTTGTGATGTATTGGGCTTTTTTAATGAAGTTACTAATACCATCTCTAGCACTGAGTACCTTACAACCAATTTATTCCTCTCTCAAATCTACACTATAAAGAAGTTTTAGACGAGGGTTCACTTTCAACTGATTTTTTCATTGTGGAAATGACTAATAAAATGAAAGAAAAGTTTGACAAATACTGGGGTGAATGTAACCTTCTTATGGCCTTTGGTGCTATTATGGATCCAAGAATGAATTTCATGGTGATTGAGTTTGCATATTCTAAGATTTATGCAGGAGATGAATGCATGAGAAATGTGGCATTTATACGTAGTTCATTGTATGAATTATTTGAAGAATATACAGTTTGTTTTGAACCTGAAAGTGACAGTGGCAACTTGGGGGTTGGGACTTCTAGAAGGATTAGTGGAGATAATGTTATTTTGGCTACTCAAGCAATTGATAAAAACAATTTAGTGGATGGCATGATTTTACTACTTATGTTACAGCAAAGGCAAGTAAAAGACCAACAAAATCTGATTTGGATAAATACTTAGATGATGGTTTAGAGATTTGTGCTGAAGGTGAAAGTTTTGATATCATTGGATGGTGAAAAAGCAATCAGACAAAGTACTGTATACTATCTATGATGGTTATGGACATATCATCTATACCAATAACCACTGTAGCTTCAAAATCAATATTTAGTTATGTTAAAAGAATTGTGGATACCTACCGATCTAAACTTGGTGTGGAAACTGTTCAAGCACTCATATGTGGTTCAAATTGGGTTCATTGTCATTACGGCTTGAAGGGTAGAGTAAAGGTAATGTGTTTTATATACATATTTATTTATTTTTACTCCTAGCATTTAACTAAATTTTGTAATATAATATTATTATTTTATTTATAAAAAGAAGAAGAGGATGAAGAGATGGACATTCCTCTTCCTATCACTTGAAGGACTATTGAAAGGAGAATACGAGATATTTAATGTTTTTATGCAAAGAAACTTTACATTGAAACCTTCTTTTTTGGTGTTTTCCTATTTTTTTTTATTGGGAAGTTTGAACTAGCTTTGTTGGCATCCCTTTTGGTTTTATATTTTGTTGTTGTTGTGTGGTTCTCTTTTGGTGTTTTCCTCTTTTCTTTGACTATTATCTTCTTTGCCCAATCAAAACATGAAATTAATTGTAGGATTCACTTGAACCTAATCAAAATATGAAATAAAATCAACCCAAAAACATCTAAACAACTTAAATGAAGCACTCCCCTAAGTTGAACATGCTTCACACTTAGAAAATCCTAACTTAAAGTCATAGCTAAGCATACCACAAAAATCTCCAAAGCACACACATTAGACTAAGTCACCACTTCTAGCTTTAGGTTAGAGTAGTGCATGGTTTGATGTTTGCTTTTGTTTTGTGATATATATTTCAGACTAGATGTTAGGATGTATGCTCATAGACTAAATGGTGGGGAAATCTTAGTCTAACCATTATCTTCTGTAGGGGATTGTGCTTAAGGGGCACTGTAATAAATAAAAATATAAATACTTTTGCTTGCAGGTGCATATACCCTTAAGTATAATCCAATAGGCCAGGTGGACTTAGTCACCCATGTGTGGGGTGATAAGTCCAATATACATGCTTGGGATTGTGTGGCTTGTTCAACTAACCTTTATTTTGCAGGTGTTAGCTAGATTTACTTTTCCTTTTCATGTAAATTTTATAATTAGGATTTTTGAATGATTGTTATGGGGATTAAGATGAGAATTGGTTATAAGGAGTTGCCTTATGTACCATGTGAAGCCTCTTGGAGCAGCCACCTTCCAACCATCCAAAAGGAAGAACCAAAGAAAAAAAAGAAGAAAAGAAAAAGAAAGAAGAAAAGAAGAATGAAGAAATGAAGCTTGAAGACTCCCATAACAATGAATTCCTTATTTAATTGTATTTAATTCATTTATAATTCGAGTTGTTTAAGGGTAGAGCTTGACTACCCAATTTGTTTTTCAGGTTTGTGTGGTGGTGCCCGACCACACTTGGCCTCTTATTATTTTGCGCTTAGCTTTATAAATTGATTGATGATTTGTTTAGCTTAGGTTTAAAATCAAGATAAAAGAATTAGTAACCCCTTAGCTGAATGAGTACTTTCTTTTATAATATCATGCACAAATGCATCTTGTTTCACTCTTGATTGGAGGGCTTCCACCTTTGCCAGAGAAACTTGGCTTGACCTTTAAGAGCCATGGTGGAAACACACCTCCTCCCTTCTCGCTAATTTTTGCTAATAACTTTACTTTTTATGCATTATGCATATGAATCCTATTAGCCTGAGTCAAAATAATTATCCAAAAATAAAAATAAAATGAATTTTGAATTACATTAGATTTAGGCCATTTGAAGCATACTTGTACATAATCTAGTCTCTTTAGAGAGTGAGTTTAAGGACTAAGTCTCTTTCTAAAGAAATAACAACCTAGCTATCTTGCATAAGCATAAGACTTTCCTATATATATTTAAAATCATAGGAGGAGTTAGTTGACAGCCACCCCCAGGCGATTGTAAGTTCAAGTAGTCGGGTGGTTTGTCCTCTCTTGCAGAGGCAAACCAATTACCCATTTTTTGCCTTAGATTTAGGTTGTGCTTTTGGCTCTCGCCAAAACTCCCTAGATTTAAGTTCTGAGATTACTTCTCCCCTTTGTAGGCCATAAGCTTAAATCCTTACCTCTTAGGTATTTTCGTAACCTTGTATTATGGAATTATAAGCTCTAACATTCTAATGAAAATTCAACTCAAACAAACTAAATCAATTTTAAAGATGTAAAGCCCAATCATAGGATAGTTTGAGATGCTCACTAGGTTTCCTAGCATTAAGAGTGTCTCCTACTTATCTTCATTTGGGTTCAATAATAAATCTCTCTTTGATCAATTCTATTTGATCATCAAAAATGAACCAAATGATTGATACTCCTTTCCTATTGAAATCTTTGAAGACAATGATCATTTACCTTAATTGAGAGTTTTTCTAAGGAATCTCCATTCTTTAGAATGTAATTAACTATATGGGCTTTCCCCTGTAGTGAACTTAATGAACTTGATTTAAAATAAACCCTGCTTTACTTTTTCATGTAAAGAAGGGGAAGAATCTCTAGTATATACGAAGACCCAATATCCTTAGGAGTCCTTATTGAGGTGATTAGATCCATTAAAGGGTAGTGACTTCTATATCCTGAGATAATACAATATTCCTTAATGACATATCTGATCACCTGAATAAGCATATCTGTGGATCTATGTGGCATCCCAAAAAGATGAATTTCTATGTTCTTGCCTTTTCTCTCACAAGATGAAGGTGACTATATAGAAATTCTTCTTAAAACTCACAAATTTTTTTGGCCACTCTGCTATAGACATAGAACTTGGATCAGATTTCTGGTGACGCTGAACAAAAAGACATAGCCCATTCTCATCAACACCTCTTAGCATAATTAAAATAAAAATATGAAAAGATAAATAGGATAGCACGTCAGTTAAAAGATTTATTAGCAGCAATTTTAGTACTTCAGGAATAAGCCCCAGCAGTTCACCCTATCACAGCTGAGATCAATTAGCCTGAGTTAGTGCATGTCTTGGACCCAACCAAGACTTTACCTCCTGTCGAGCAAGGTAGCACTAGCATGTATAGGAAGGTAGTGGAAAGTACCACCATACAAGAAAAAGACATAAAATCCATGTTTGAGCAGCAAGTGAAAGAAGCGTTGGCTCAAGCCCGGGGAGGATCATCGGTTCCAAAGGATATACTCTACCTAGAGGAATTTGATTCAATCCAATATCCTAAGAGTTTTGTGCCACCTTTCGTCAAAAGCTTTGTTGGCAGTGGAAACCCAAGGTAGCACATAGCATACTTCAGGGCCAATTGTTGCAATGCAGGTGGCAGAGATGCTTTGCTTTTCTGCCTCTTTATTAGTAGCTTAGCGGGGATACCTTTTGACTGGTATGCTGAACTACCTAACAGTTCAGTAAAAATATTTGCTGAGTTGGAGCAACTCTTCATCAAGAGGTTTGCTAGAGCTCAGCAAAGGGTCATTGTAGGTGATCTCATTGTAGCACAACAGTAGCCAGGTGATTCCCTTGTTGATTATATTCTCTAATGGCGTAACTTGAGTATGAAATATGAGCTGCAGCTATCTAAACAGTATGACATTAAAATTCTTTTAAAGAATATCCATGGCCCGGTTGCCTTCATGCTTAAGGGCTTCACTATCAAGACATTTAAGAAGCTAATCAACAAGGCAGCTAGTGACAGTGGTAGATAAGGGGAAGCAGCCAGCTAGAGATTAGTCTAAGAGACCACGATCTCAACAGCCTTCACCTTCTTTTCCACCAACGGTACCTACTCCTCTAGACCTCCACGGCCAAAGACTATTGCCCCTCACCATACTAGAAGAATAAAAAACATGCATACCCGTCGATAGGTAGCTATGGTCCACCTACTCTTTTATATAAGCTCAACAAATCTTATTCTTTTAAGAGGGAGGTAATCAGGAAAATCTTTAAGAATCTCTTAAAGAATCCTGATTTTCAAGTACACGAGCCTAAGAGACCAGAGGAAGTAGGAAAAAGTTATGATCCTAACTTTTGCCCCTACCACCATATGCTAGGCCACATTTTAGAGGATTACTTCACATTCAAGGACTGGCTTGAACACAGCTTCAAGATTGGTGTTGTAGTTATCCTATAGGAATACCTTGTGGAATAACCATCCAGTTCCATTAGGATAATCCTTGGGGATACATGTGATTCTACCAAAACTAAAGAAGGTTGGGATATTTCTTTATCCAAAACCTCTAAGAAGATCATCCAGAAGATCAAGAAGCTTTCCTTGCAGGTGCTTGAGTTATCTCAAACCTCCAACACCATGAAAGGCTTGCAAGTTGCCTATGCCAACTCGAGAAAAGGGGGAGCTCAACAGCAGCAACAGTATGTGTCATCCTGGGATAGCCCATTAGCGTAGCCACCGACCGCATCCAGCCTCCAGCCTACAGTTACAACTTCCACACTGATGACTTCTACCACTTCAGCTAGCTCTACCTCTTCTGCTAATAGAACTCTTGTATCAGCGGATAAGGGGACCAAATCCCTTACCCCACTTACTTTACTTAATTTCTACTTTGTACCTTCAAAAAATTCTAAGAAATTAAAGAATAAGCTAGTTTCAATTGCATCTGTGTCACCTCTGATGGGTTGACTTCTTCTATTCCTAATAATAACTCTTCAAGTCAAAATAACTATAATAATTCCTATCTTCCCCTTTCTGATTCAGAGTTGGACTTTTCTACTCTGAATACCATGGGTTAACCTCTTGAGATATACTTGGAATCATCAAATTCTGAGGGTCCCATGGGAGAAGCTATATGTGAGCCTGATGTGCTGGTAAAACCTTCTATTACCCTATTATAATAGATCACCAAAGTCAACCTCCGTAGTGGCAATGTTCTACCTCCTAGGGCAGGACCTCAAGATAGAGGGAAACAAGTCATTGGTACAGAAGATCGAGAAGCCCTTCCACAGGGTGCTCCACCCTCAGATATGCTTGTGGAGGACCAGCCCAAGGTCGACTATAATGTCCTTTCTCATCTAAGAAAGTTATCATCTAAGCTAAGCATATACAATGCCCTTATCTTATCCAAAAAGATGAGGGAATCAATAATCAAGGCTCTCCTTGATCATGAAATATTCTTAGCTCAGCTGACCGCTATAGGTGAGGAAGCACATTATACTAAAGAAGCTTGAGGGACCACCTTCATAAATGAACACCTTCTTCTGGGGGACTTGGAGCACAACCGTTCCCTCTACATCACAGTTGACATGGGCAGATTCAGAGTGGCCAGAGTTCTCATGGATCCAGGTACATTGGTGAACATTATGAGTCTAAAGACCCTTATCTATTTGAGGATTGACGTCTCCACACTCCGAGGAGATCGGATGATGTTGAGAGGATTCAATGAACAAGGCTAGCGGGCTTTAGGCTCTATAGTGTTACCCTTGGAGGTAGGTGACTGGAAGACTAAAGCTAAGTTTTACATCATTGATTTGAATATTTCATTCACTGCTTTGCTCGGTAGGCCTTGGATACATTAGAATAAGATCATTCCATCCTCCCTCCATCAATGCATCAAGTTCAGAAAAGATGGGATTGAATATTATATCAACGAAGATGAAAAGCCATTTTCAGTTATACAGGTTGCGATTCATGAGGATGCGACCTACTATCTTCCTCAAAATACCCTTTCTCGTGAACTTGGACAAAATTCAAATTCAAAATCAAAAGAAAAAGAAAATGAAAAAAAGAATAGTAAAAAGAAAAAGAAAAGAAAAATAAAAGTCCAAGTGAACAAGAAAGGGGAATTGAAGAAGAACTAGATCCGCATATCACATTCCACCCACAGTTCATTCCATCATATGGACATGTGGGTAGGATGGCTTAACCTCTACCAGGCAGAGATAGAGGCAGAAATAGAGGCAGTTCCACAGGTAGAAGACCCCCTAGTTAGCCATCATCCACCAGAGGTCATGTTCCAGTTCATAGGAGTACCCCTACTATTCACATAGACTTGGAATCTAGCTCAGAAGATGAGTCTAATATGATTAGTATACCAGCCAACCCCTCTGAGCGGGTTCTATTCGAGGTAACTTTTGATCCAGATAGAGAGGAAGATCAGGCCTCCAAACAAAGCAAAGTATTCAAATCTAGTTTATGTGAAACTATTAGGCAGTAATTGGAACCTTAGCTCTTACCTCACTTACAACTCAGAAAGTTGAAGGTTTAGTAATTAAGGAAGTCCCTAAGTCATCCAGTGACATGAAGCAGAAGAGTTTCTTTTTTGGATCATTATCCTCAAGTCCTGAAGTTGATGTAGAACTTGAGGATGATACTTTTAAAGAATTAATGGAATTACCTCTTGATTTTTACTCGCCTTGTGTTCATAATCTCATGCAGAAAGGTTTGGTTCCTAATACATGGTCCAAGCACATGTCAGAGTATTTTGAAAAGCTATGGAACAACACATGCATGAAAGCACAATCAATAGCAGGACTAGGATTTGGTACAATAGGCCCAGTCGATGATAATGATTGCTGTTTAGTTGTAACCAATCATTTGGAGTCTTATAGGTTATTTTCACACAACCCAAACTCTTATGAGAATGTGTGTTGAGAAACCTCAGATGATCCAGATGATCTCTAAATCAAAGAGGTACCACCAGAGTTTGAAGAGGATATTCATTCAACAATAAATAAGCTTAAATAAATCAACCTCGGGATAGAAGAAAATCCACGCCTAACATAAATCAGTTTGTTGCTTAATGAAGAAGAAATAAATGACTTAGTTAGGCTATTGACTAAGTTTAAAGACTGCTTTGGATGGAGTTATGAAAAGATGCCCATATTATCTCCTTACATAGCAGTCCATAAGTTAGTAATAGATCATAATGCTTCCCCTATTAAGCAAGCTCCTAAATGCCTGCGAATTAGAAATTGAACAACATGACATTTCTGAAGTCAAGAAACTATTTGATGTTGATTTCATCAGGGAAGAAAAATATCCTACCTGATTAGCTAGTGTCGTCCTAATTAAGAAGAAGAATATCCAAATTTACATATGACTTAAACAAGGCATGTCCTAAGGACGAGTTTCTTCTTCCTATACCAAAATTAATGGTGGATATTGCCTCATCTCATGCAATATTTTCTTTCATAGATGGGTCATCTGACTATAATCAAATAAAGATGTCTCCTAAAGATGAAAGAAACACTGCTTTTCGAACCCCGATCAAAATCTTCTATTATAGGGTCATGCCTTTCGGCCTTAAAATGTGCTACATACCAACAACCCACTCGGATCTTTAATAAACTCATCCATCATCAGGTTAAGTGCTATGTTAATGATTTAGTAGTCAAAAGTAAAGAAAAGGAAGACCATCTCTTTGACTTGAGAGTAGTTTTCAACTGGTTATGATAATATAACCTCAAAATGAATCCCTTGAAGTGTGCATTCGGAGTAGCTTTAGGGAAATTCCTTAGGTTTGTTGTTCGACACTAGGGAATATAAATAGATCCTTAAAAGTTCAAAGTTATCTTAGAAATGCCACCTCCTAAGAGTTTAACTCAACTCAGATCCTTTCAAGGATGGCTGGCATATCTAAGATGCTTTATCTCCAACCTATCAGGGAGATGCAAGCCATTCTCAGCACTTGTCAAAAAGGGATGCCAAGTTCAAGCGGGATGATAAGTGTCAGCATGCATTCGAAGACATCAAGCAGTATTTGGTGAAGCCGCCAGTTCTAGCAGCCCCTATCTCGGGCAGAGCACTCATCCTTTACACTATTGCATTGGATGACTCACTCGGTGATCTATTGGCTTAAGCTAATGATGAAGGAAAGGAGTGCGCTCTCTACTACCTCAGCCTTCATTTGATTCCTGCTGAAATGAACTACCTACCTATTAAGAAATATTTCCTAGCTTCAATCTCTGCTTCCCAAAAGCTACGGCATTATATGTTTTCTCATAAGGTGAACTTGATCTCTAGAACAAATCCATTGCAGTACCTCATGACACAACCAACACTATCTAGACATTTGGTGCACTGGTCCAAGATACTTTCACAGTTTGACATCACATTCGTATCCCTCCGTGCAATAAAAGGATAGACACTAGTAGATTTCTTAGTAGCACACCCACTTCCTACCGATTCTCCGCTTAGTGATAATCTCTCTGATGAACTAATCATGAACTTAGCGGAGGCTGGCTAGCAACCACCAATGGGAGATGTATTTTAATGGTGCAGCTTCTTTTCACAAAGGGGAGCACTACTATCTACTCTCTCAGAAAAAATAGGGGTATGAATAGTTATTCTAACTCCAGACTATTATGTGATGAGATTCTCATACTATCTTTCCAACCCCTTAACCAACAATGAAGCTGAGTATGAGGCTTTGATTGCCAGTCTGGAGTTAGCCATCACTATCAATGTCAAGAACATCAACATCTATGAGAATTCTCAGTTGATCATCAATTAGATTGCTCGGTCCTACAATGTTCTTAAACTCAAGCTTCATCATTGCTATGAGTATACAATGAAGTTATTGGCCCAGATTCCTGAAGTCACCATCTACAAGGTTCTCCGAGCAGAGAATGCAGTAGCAGATGCTTTGGCCAAACTTGCCAAAGAATTGGCATGTCTGAAAGATGAGTCCATTTTAATAAGCATCCATAATAGACAAGTCCTATGCCTTATTGATGTTGCACTCGTCGAGAGACTTTCTCTTGAAGGGGAGGTTATCATTACCAAAAAGGATGAGGATCTGGATTGAAGGCAACCGTTCATAGACTATTTGAAACTGGCAAACTATCTCAAGAAAAGTCACAAACCCATCAGGTGAAACAGAGAGCTCTCTCCTATGCTCTCGTTGATGGCACCCTATACTGCCGGTCCTTTGACCAAATGTGGGTATGCTATTTAGATAAACACGAAGCCCATGGCATTATAATCGAGGTACATGTAGGTCTATGTGAAGCATATCAATC
The DNA here is from genome assembly GCA_021442155.1 of Cymbidium sinense. Classification (NCBI taxonomy): domain Eukaryota; kingdom Viridiplantae; phylum Streptophyta; class Magnoliopsida; order Asparagales; family Orchidaceae; genus Cymbidium; species Cymbidium sinense. Next base: position 45,551,896 of record CM038227.1, on the reverse strand, counting down.
TGGTCCAAAGATGAAGATGAAGATCAAGTGACTTGGATACTACTAGACTTCGATGATTACATACTACATGGATGTAGCTATGAGATGCCATCAGTGGTAGGTACATGGTGTGGTCCTCCACCAACCACCCAACATTCTACATCCTAAATTAACCTCATGGCTATTTGAGTGTTGGGGTACTAACATTGTGGGTCTGATCGATCCTCCTTCTTCCAAGGGTCATCGGTTCATCTTAGCTGCCACCGACTACTTTTCCAAGTGGGCGAAAGCCATCCCACTCAAACAGGTCACAACTCAGCATATGCTTTAATTTTTATGGAATCATATCATATATAAGTTTTGGGTGCCTCGATAAATTATATCTGATAATGGTACTGCATTCAAAAGCATAAATATCAACAGCTTAGGTTGGATTTGAAGTTGATTTGGCTAAGTTCAAGATTTTGATTTAAAAGGCTTATGTTGGATTTTGAGTGGATTTGAGTTTGATTTTTGGAATTGGTTTTGAATGTTTGAATTTATATTTCATTTATATATATGAATATAAATGAGAATATAAATGAGTCATGATAAAATTTCAAGGATTTGAAATGATTTGATCATGATTTAGACTAAGTCCATTAAAAGGAATTTAAAGGACTTAAAAATTTTTTGGAGTTTGGAGTTTGAATTTTTGAATTTGGTTTGATTGATTTATATTTATATTTCATTTATATATGTGAATATAAATGAGAAAATAAATGAGTTAAGAGAAAATCCCATGAATTTGAATTGATTTGATGATAAGTTTGGCTAAGTCCATGAAGGAGAACTTAAAAAGACTTAGGAAAATTTTAGATTTGGAATTTGATTTGAGGATTTGATTTGATTGATTTATATTTCATCTATATATATGAATATAAATGAGTTATGAGAAAATCTCATGAGTTTGAATTGATTTGATAATGATTTAGGCTAAGTCTATGAAGGAAAATTTAAAGGACTTAAGGAAAATTTATGAATTGATTTTGGATTTTGAGTTTAGTTTGATTGGTTTGAATTTATATTTTATTTATATATGTAAATATAAATGAGAATATAAATGAGTTGTAAGAAAATCTCATAAGTTTGATTTAGTTTGATCATAATTTTGGCTAAGTCCTTAAGAGAAGATTAAGGACTTAGAAAAGATTTGGACTTAGGAATTTCATTCATGGGTTTCAATCATGGATTTCAATTATGAATTTCAATCACATAGAGTTGATTTGAATTTGGAGAAAATCAAATGAGATTGATTTGGAGTTTGACTTGAAGGAAGGAAGGTGAGGAATGGTTCGAGCTAAGGGTAGGCAAATTTTCCTAACACCCCTAAGGCGTGTCCTATTCCTATGGCTAACCTTTCTAAGTCTCTAGGGCTAGGTTGAGTGTCAACGTAATCACTAGACGTGTCTTAAGACTAAGGAACTCTTAGTGTCTAAAAGGAAGTCTTATGTTTATGATGGAGGGGTTGAGAGCTCATCCTTAAAAAAATTGAGGTCAACAAAGGGCGCCCAATAGGTGTGGTGTGACTGAGAAGGAACACCTCACGTATTGGTGTTGACCAAAATGATCAAAAATACTAAAAGATCACAAGCACTAATAAAAATAATTTATCCCTGACCCAAGGTGTAGAAAGAATCCAAAGCTTAGTGTAATGTGGCTCTACTCATGTCCAAGATATAAGAAAGAGTGAAAAATCCACTAAGGGATAGAGTGTGAACCTTCCACAAGGGAAGCAGGTTCAAGTCATCCATAAGGGGATGAGAGGTTTGATTTGGTTTAGAGGTCTCACTGGGGAGAAACTTCCACTAGGGAAAAGGATTGAATTTATTTTAATTTATTATTTGTTGTATTTTGTTTATTTTGACCCTACCAGGGATAGAAAAGTGAACTTTTCACTAGGGAGGCAAGTTCACTTTTCCCATGAGAATATAAATGAGTTAAGAGAAAATCCCATGAATTTGAATTGATTTGATGATAAGTTTGGCTAAGTCCATGAAGGAGAACTTAAAATGACTTAGGAAAATTTTAGATTTGGAATTTGATTTGAGGATTTGATTGATTTATATTTCATCTATATATATGAATATAAATGAGTTACGAGAAAATCTCATGAGTTTGAATTGATTTGATCATGATTTAGGCTAAGTCCATGAAGGAAAACTTAAAGGACTTAAGGAAAATTTATGAATTGATTTTGGATTTTGAGTTTAGCTTGATTGGTTTGAATTTATATTTTATTTATATATGTGAATATAAATGAGGATATAAATGAGTTGTAAGAAAATCTCATAAGTTTGATTTAGTTTGATCATAATTTTGGCTAAGTCCTTAAGAGAAGATTAAGGACTTAGAAAAGATTTGGACTTAGGAATTTCATTCATGGGTTTCAATCATGGATTTTAATTATGAATTTCAATCACATAGAGTTGATTTGAATTTGGAGAAAATCAAATGAGATTGATTTGGAGTTTGACTTGAAGGAAGGAAGGTGAGGAATGGTTCGAGCTAAGGGTAAGCAAATTTTCCTAACACCCCTAAGGCATGACCTATTCCTATGGCTAACCTTTCTAAGTCTCTAGGGCTAGGTTGAGTGTCCACGTAATCACTAGACGTGTCTTAAGACTAAGGAACTCTTAGTGTCTAAGAGGAAGTCCTATGTTTATAATGGAGGGGTTGAGAGCTCATCCTTAAAAAAAATGAGGTCAACAAAGGCATAGGTGTGGTGTGGCGAGAAGGAACACGCATGAAGTGTTGACAAATGATCAAAAACACTAAAAGATCATAAGCACTAATAGAAATAATCTATCCCTGACCCAAGGTGTAGAAAGAATCCAAAGCTTAGTGTAATGTGGCTCTACTCATGTCCAAGATATAAGAAAGAGTGAAAAATCCACTAAGGGATAGAGTGTGAACCTTCCACAAGGGAAGCAGGTTCAAGTCATCCACAAGGGGATGAGAGGTTTGATTTGGTTTAGAGGTCTCACTGGGGAGAAACTTCCATTAGGGAAAATGATTGAATTTGTTTTAATTTATTATTTGTTGTATTATGTTTATTTTGACCCTACCAGGGATAGAAAAGTGAACTTTTCACTAGGGAGGCAAGTTCAAGTCATCCACAAGGGAGGGATTGTGAAATCCACTGAAGGATTAGAATTTTGAGTCCACCGAGGGACTAGAAAGAATTGCATCTCACTAAGGAGAAGAAAAAGACTTAATTTAGATTTATTAATTATTTTATTTTGTTTGTTTTAGATTTTTGTTTGTTGAATTTTTAGATTTTTGATTTTAAGATGAACCCTAATGGTTTGCAATGGATTGCACTGAGTAGGAGGCGAGGAGGCCTAAACCTAACTTACATTTACCAATCCAAAGGGGTGGTCTACCCAACACATAGTAGGACTAGCCAACCAAAGGGATGCCTTTTGGTATGCAGCAACTGTACTAGGAAGAAAGCATAGTAGACTTACATCCTCTAAAGTAAGGACCGGTTGCTGGGGGAATTTATTGGAAAGGCAACAGATTGAACCCAACGTAGGGCTGATTATCGAGTGAATGCCACTGAGGGACTTAGATCAGTTGAAGATAGTCAAGATTGATTTCATTTTTGGATTTATTTATTTATGATGGATCCCATCAGTTTGCGATGAACTACACTGAGTAGGGGCCATGGATGCCTAGACCTAACTCAGATTTATCAATCCAAAGGGAATAGTCTACCAACCACAAGGTAGGACTATCCAACCAAAGGGGTAACTTTCAGCTTGCAATGGTCAAGTTAGGAAGAAAGCGTAGGGACTTTTATCTTCCAAAATAAGGAACCACTGGGGTGATCAGTTGCTTTAGGCAACAAATCAAACCTGACCTAGGGACGACTACTGAGTGAATTCCATTGGGGGACTTATATCAGCTCAAACGTAGTCAAGAGAAAAGGAGCCTCTGGGGGACTTATCTTAAACCTCAAATATACTCGACCTAGTTAAAGCATGATGGCTAGTTCAAGAAGAAAGCACGAGGACTCACATCTTCTTAAATAAAGTCAACATGAGGTAACTTACTGGCTGGGTAGTGAAGTCTACCATTCTAACAAGGCGCTCGTTAGTTTGCAATGGTAAAATTAGGAAGAAAGCTCAGCGACTACATCCACCAATAAATGATCACTGGGGTGACATACTAGCGAGGTAGCATGTAGACCCGACCTAGAGCAGTTAATGAGTGAGTGCCACAGGGGGCTTGCTCCCATATCAAATAGCTCGAGGTAAAAGATTTGTGTTTATTTTTGTGCATGTGTGAAAAGGAATAGGACGCCTCTAGGGGACTCATACACCTAACTTAAACACACTAGGGGTTTTGATGAAATGATGCCACGGATGGAAAAAAAGGATCTCCACTAAGAAAGGATATCGCTTTGGTTCTCTCGCACCTATCTTAGTTATGCTAATTGAAATAGGATGCCTCTCGGGTTCTCTTACACCTATTCTAATAGCATCGGGAGATTATGTTTATGTTGTGAAAGAAGGATAGGATGCCACTAAGGGACTCTTACACCTACCCTAAACACGTCATGGTGGATTCGCAAGACAAGAAAATAATGCTTCAAAAGAAGAGAAGATTTGATGAATTGAATTAGATTTTTATTCTTTTTATTAACAATTATTTTCAAATAAGATTTATTTTATGGGTAATATTTCTTTAGGTAGGGCCCATTAATTGGATGCACCGGGTGTTCCCTTTTACAATCAATAAGCTGATAAGATCCTCCTTGGTAGGCCTTCTCTATGACATAGGGGTCTTCCCAAGTGGGTTCAAACTTGCCTCCCATCTTTCAATGGGCAACAATTAGTCTCCTTAGGACTAACACAAGTTCTCCTACTTGAAAAAACCTAGGGTAGACCAGTTTGTTGTGAGCTTGAATCATTTTAGCTATATACAACTCGAGATTTTGGCACGCCCATAGACGACTTTTCTCCAAACTTTCAAGCTCTTATAACCAAAACTTTGCATTCTGCTCTGAAGTTATCTTACTACCCAATGCTATCCTTAGTGATGGGAGTTTAAATTCTAAAGGTAGAACGGCTTCAGACCCATACACTAAGAAAAATGGAGTAGACTGAGTTGGAGTTCGGTATGTGGTGCGGTAAGCCTACAAGGCTTCAACCAACTGCTCATGTCACTATCGTTTATTATCATCAAGAGTTTTCTTTAATATCTGGATGAGAGTTTTATTTAATGCTTCTACTAAGCCATTTGCTTTGGGTAGTAGATGGTGAAATATTGCCAATCTATACCGTGTCTTCTGGCGAAGCTGTTGATCTTCGTGCTTTTGAATGCAATACTATTATCAGATATAATTCATCGAGGTACCCCAAACCTATATATGATATGGTTTTTAAAAAATTGAAGCACATGCTGAGCTATGACCTCTCTGAGTGGGATGGCTTCCGCCCACTTGGAAAAGTAGTTAGTGGCAGCTAAGATGAACCGATGACCCTTAGAAGAAGGAGGATCGATTAGACCCACAATGTCAGTACCCCAACACTCAAATGTCTATGAGGCCAATGTAGGGTGTAGAATGTTGGGTGATTGGTGGAGGACCACACCATGTACCTGACACTGATGGCATATTCTAGCTACATCCATGCAGTCTATAATCATCGAAGGCCAGTAGTATCCAAGTCGCTTGATCTTTACCTTCATCTTCGGACCGGATTGATGTGCTCTGCATAGACCTGTATGTCGATTACAATGCTATGGGCTTCGTGATTGCCTAAACAACGTAATCATATTTGGTCAAAGGACCGGTGGTACTGGGTACCATCAACGAGAGCATAGGAGAGATCTCTCTATTTCACCTGATGAGCTTTTGACTTTTCTTGAGGTAGTTTATCAGTGTTCAAATAGTTTATGAATAGTTGCCTCCAATCTAGCTCATCATCCTTTTTGCCAACGACAATCTCCCCTTCAATAGAAAGTCTCTCGATGAGTTCAGCATCAATAAGGGATAAGACTTGTCTATTTTGGGCCCTTATTGAAATGGACTCATCTTTCAGACATGCCAATTCTTTGGAAAGTTTGGCCAAAGTATCTGCTACTATGTGCTCTGCTCGAGGAACCTTGTAGATGGTGACTTCAGGACTATAGGCCAACACCTTCATGGTATGCTCGTAGTAATGATGAAGCTTGGGTTTAAGAACCTTGTAGGACTCAGAAATATGGTTGATGATCAACTGAGAATCCTCATAGATGTTGATATTCTTGATATTAATAGTGATGGCTAACTACAGACTGGCAATCAAAGCCTCATACTCAGCTTCATTATTGGTGCAGGGGTTGGAAAGATAGTATGAGAATCTCATCACATCACGGTCTTAAGTTAGAAGAATTATTCTTACCCCTGCTTTTCTTGGGAGAATAGATCGTGGTGCTCCCCTTTGTGAAAAGAAGCTGCACCATCAAAATACATCTCCCAACGATGGTTGCCAGCCTCCCTTAAGTTCATGATTTGTTCATCAGGGAGATCATCACTAAGCGGAGAATTAGCAGGAAGTAGGTGTGTTGCTAAGAAATCTGCTAGTCCCTATCCTTTTACTACATGGAGAGGTACGAATGTGATGTCAATCTGCGAAAGTATCATGGAGCAGTGTGCCAAACATCCGGATAGCATTGGCCATGTCATGAGGTACTGATGTGGGTTTGTTCTGGAGATCAAGTTCACCTTATGAGAAAGCATATAATGTCATAGCTTTTGGGAAGCAAAGAACAAAGCTAGGTAATGTTTTTCAATATGTGGGTAGTTCATTTCAGCAAGAATTAGACGATGGCTAAGATAGTAGAGAGTGCTTTCCTTCTCTTCGTCATGGGCTTGGGCCAACAGATTGCCGAGAGAGTCATCCAATGCAGTAGTGTAGAGGATGAGTGGCCTACCTCGGATAGGGGTTACTAGAACTGGCAGCTTCACCAAATACTGCTTAATGTCTTCGAATGCATGCTGGCACTTGTCATCCCACTTGAACTTAGCATCCTTTTTGACAAATGCTAAGAGTGGCTTGCATCTCCTTGATAGTTTGGAGATAAAGCATCTTATATATGCCAGCCATCCTTAAAAGGATCTGAGTTGAGTTAAACTCTTAGGAGGTGATATTTCTAAGATAGCTCTAATCTTTTCAGAATCTATTTCTATTCCCCGGTGTCGAACAATAAACCCAAGAAATTTTCTTGAAGCTACTCTGAATTCACACTTCAAGGGATTCATTTTGAGGTTTTATTGTCTTAACTGTTCAAAAATTACTCTCAAGTCAAAGAGATGGTCATCCTTTTCTTTGCTTTTGACTATTAAATCATCAACGTAGCACTCAACCTGATGATGGATGACTTCGTTGAAGATCTGACTCATGGCCCGTTGATATGTAGCACCAGTATTTTTAAGGTCGAAAGGCATGACCCTATAATAGAAGATTCTGATTGGAGTTCGAAAAGTAGTGTTTCTTTCATTTTTAGGAGGCATCTTGATTTGGTTATAGCCAGAAGATTCATCCATGAAAGAAAACACTGCATGAGATGAGGCAATATCCACCATTAATTCTGGCATAGGAAGAGAAAACTCATCCATAGGATATGCCTTGTTTAAGTCCCTAAAATCGACGCATATGCAAATTTGACCATTCTTCTTCTTAACTGGGATGACACTAGCTAACGAGGTAGGATATTTTTCTTCCCTGATGAAACCAACATTAATCAGTTTCTTGACTTCATAAATGACCTGTTGTTCAATTTCTAATCGCTTGTGTCTAGGAGTTTGATTAATAAGGGTTGTGTTAGGATCTATTGCTAGCTTGTGGACTGCTACATCAAAAGATAATCCGGGCATCTCTTCATAACTCTATGCAAAGTAGTCTTTAAACTCAGTCAATAGCCTAACTAAACCATTGGTTTCTTCTTCATTCAGCAACGAAATTGATGTATGTCAGGCGTGAATTTTCTTCTATCCCGAGGTTGATTTCTTTAAGCTTGTCTATTGTTGAATGAATCTCCTCTTCAAACTCTCGCAGTGCCTCTTTGATTTGGAGATCATCTAGATCATTTGAGATTTTTAAACACACATTCTCATAAGAGTTAGGGTTGTGTGAAAAGAACCTATCAGACTCCAAATGAGTCATAAAAATTAAGTAGTAATCATTATCAGCGACTGAACTCACTGTACCGAATCCTAGTCCTGCTCTTGATTGTGCTTCCCTACCTGTGTTGTCCAATAGATTTTCGAAATACTCTGACATGTTCTTGGACCATGTATGAGGAACCAAACCTTTTTGTATGAGATAATGAACACAAGAAGAGTAAAAATCAAGCGGCAATTCCATTAATTCTTTAAAAGTATCCTCCTCAAGTTCTACATCAACTTCAAGACATGAGGATGATGATCCCAAAAAGAACCTCTTCTGCTTCATGTTACTGGAAGACTTAGGGATTTCCTTAACTACTAAACCTTTAACTTTCTAAGATGTAAGTGAGGTAAGAGCTAAGGTTCCCAATTGTTGCCTAATAGTTTTTCACATAAACCAGATTCAATTACTTTTCTTTGTTTGGAGGCCTGGTCTTCATCTCTGTCTGGATCGAAAGTCACCTCTAATGGAACCCATTGAGAGGGGTTGGCTGGTATACTAATCACATTAGACTCATCCTCTGAGCTGGATTCTAAGTCTATGTGAATAATAGGGGGACTCCTATGAACTAGAACATGACCTCTGTTGGTTGATGGCCAACTAGGAGGTCTTCCACCTCTAGAACTACCTCTATTTATGCCTCTGCCTCTGCCTGGTGAAGGTTGAGCTATTTTACCCATATGTCCATATGATGGAATGAACTGTGGGTGAAATGTGATATAGGGATCTATTTCTTGTTCAATTCCCCTTTCTTGTTCACTTGGACTTATATTTTTCTTTTCTTTTTCATTTATCTTTTCTTTTTCTTCATTCTCTTTTTCTTTTGATTTTGAATTTGACTTTTATCCAAGTTTACGAGAAAGATAGTTAGTCGCATTCTCATAAATCTTAACCTCTCTAATTGAAAATGGTTTTTCATCTCCATTAACACGATATTCAATCCCATCTTTTTTGAACTTGATGCACTAATGGAGGGAGGATGGAATGATCTTGTTTTGATGTATCCAAGGCCTACCTAGCAAAGTAGTGAATGAAGTATTCAAATAAATGATGTAAAACTTAGCTTCAGTCTTCCAGTCACCTACCTCCAAGGGTAACACTATAGAGCCTAAAGCCCACTCGTCTTGTTCATTGAATCCTCTCAACATCATCCAATCTCCTCAGAGTGTGACAATGTCGATTCTCAAATAGGCAAGGGTCTTTAGACTCATAATGTTCACCGATGCACCTGGATCAATGAGAACTCTGGCCAATCTGAATCTTCCCATATCAACTGTGATGTAGATGGGATGGTTGTGCTCCAAGTCCCCTAGAAGAAGGTCTTCATCTGTAAAGATGATTTCCTGAGCTTCTTTTGTATAATATGCTTCTTCATCTATAGTGATCAGTTGAGCAAAGCATATTTTATGATTAAGGAGAGCCTTGATTAGTGATTCCCTCATCTCTTTGGATAAGACAAGGGCATCGTATATGCTTAGCTTAGATGGCAACTTTCTTAGATGAGAAAGGACATTATAGTCCACCTTAGGTTGATCCCCCATAAGCATATCCAAGGGTGGAGCATCCTGTAGGGGTGCTTATTGATCTTCTGTACCATGACTTGTTTCCCTCTATCTTGAGGTGCTGCCCTAGGAGGTAGAATCTTGCCACTACAGAGGTTCACTTCGGTGATCTCTTATGGCAGGGTAATGGAAGGTTCTACCTGCACATCAAACTCACCTACAGCTTCTCCTATGGGACCCTCAGCACTGGATGATTCAAAGTCTATCTCAAGAGGTGAACTCATGGAATTGAGAGTAGAAAAGTCTAACTCTGAATTAGAAAGGAGAATATCAGAATTGTTATAGTTATTTTGACTTGAAAAGTTATCATTAGGAATAGAAGAAGATAACCCATCAGAGGTGACACAGAGGTTATTCAAATTAGTTTTATTCTTCAATTTCTTAGAATTATTTGGAGGTACAAAGTTGAAATCAAGTAAAGTGAGTGGGGTAAGGGATTTGGTGCCCTTATCCACCGATACAAGAGTTCTACTAGTAGAAGAAGTAGAGCTAACTGAAGTGGAAGAAGTCGATTAAGGCAGCTATAGGCTAGAGGCGGGCGTGGCTAATGCTTTCAACGACACATCTTCTACACTTCGCATTCGTTGAGCTCCTCTTTCCTCGAGTTGGCACTAGAAACTTGCAAACCTTCCTTGGTGTTGGAGGTTTGAGCTGACTCAGGCACCTACAAGGAAAGCTTCTTGATCTTCTAGACATTCTTCTTAGAGGTTTTGGATAAATAAATATTCCAACCTTTTTTAGTTTTGATAGGATCACATGTATCTCCAAGGATTACCCTAATGGAACTAGATGGTTGTTCCACAAGATATTCCTTTGGGATAACTATAGAACTAGTCTTGAAGTTGTGTTCAAGCCATTCCTTGAATGTGAAGCAATCCTCCAAAACATGGCCTAGCATACGTTGGTAGGGGAAAAAGTTAAGATCATGACTTTTGCCTACTTCCTCTAGTCTCCTAGGCTTGGGTAGTTGAAAATCAAGTTTCTTTAAGAGATTCTTAAAGATTTTCTTGATTACCTCCCTCTTAAAAGAATAAGATTTATTGAACTTATCTAAAAGAGTTGGTGGACCATAGCTACCTGGCGGCGGGTATGGATGTCGCTATTATTATTGGTATGGCTTAGGAGGTGGCAGTGTTGGCCATGGAGGCTGTTGTGGAGGCCAGTAGGGTTGCCTCGGTGGTGGCAAAGGAGGTGGAGGCTGCTGAGGTCATGGTCTCTCGGACTAATCTCTAGCAGGCTGCTTCCCCTTATCTACCGATGTCATTATCCCCGACTTCTTTTCATAGACCTTCTTCAGCTTCTGCTTAGGCAACTGATCTTGAAAAGGCAACTATTTGGCCTCTCATTGTAGACTAGCCGCCTTGTTGATTAGCATCTCAAATGTCTTGATAGTGAAGCCCTTAAGCATGAAGGTCACCAAGTCATGAATATTCTTTAAAAGAACTTCAATGGCATGCTATTCAGATAGCTACGGCTCACATTTCATACTCATGTTATGCCATCAGAGAATATAATTAACAAGGGACTCACCTAGGTGTTGTTGTGCTAGAACGAGATCACCTATAGTAACCCTTTGCTGAGCTCCAGCAAACCTCTTGATGAAGAGTTGCTCCAACTTAGCAAATATCTTTACTGAACTATTAGGTAGTTCAGCATACCTGTCAAAAGCTATCCCCACTAAGATCGATAAAAGGCATAAAAGCACGCCACGTGTTGTAATAAGCGGTCGAAGTGTGCTATGGGTTGCCTTGGTTTTCCACTATCATTAAAGCTTTTGAAGGAAGGTGGCATGAAACCCTTGGGATATTAAATTGAATCGAATTCTTCTGGGTAGGGTCTAACCTTTGGAACCAATGATCCTCCCCGGGCTTGAGCCAATGCTTCTTTCACTTGCTGCTCAACCATAGATTTTATGTCATTTTCTTGTATGGAGGTACTTTCCACTACCTTCCTATACATGCTAGTGCTACCTTGCTCGACGGGAGATAAATTCCTAGCTTGGTCCAAGACATGCACTAACTTAGGGTGATCTGACTATAATTAGATGAGCTGGGGCTTGTTTAAAATCTGAAACTACTACTAACAAGTCCTCTAACTGACGTGCCATCCTATATATCTTTTCATCTTTTTTGTTTTAATTATGCTAGGAGGTGTTGATGCAAATGGATGGGTTGTGTCTTCTTATTCGGCATCATCACCTTCCATAGCCTACTTCTTCCTGAGAAGAGATCCTCTAGTATTAACCATGTAGACTCCAGCTGAGTCTCCTAACAAGTCATCTTCGTTGGGATTGAAGCTGACTTTCTCCTCATCTGACCAATCATACCCCAAAATCTCCTTCTTTTCCTTGAAATAATGTGCCACTATCTCATCTAAAGAATGATCAATTTGAGCAGGTACAAATATCTACGGCTGATTGGTGTGATCATTATCATGCACTGAGAGGCATCAAACCTCTACTGCTCAGAGTCAATCCTATGTGGACTATACTAGAGATGAGAGACACTCGACTTCCACTAGCTTTGAGAGGGGTGACATCTAGGAGGTTCCACTATCTTTGGTCTGACTATCATCGCCACCTCACGAAATAACTATCACCATCTCCATCTGTTGTCTTGTGAGTTGAAGGGATGACCCGCGATGCCGGGTGGCCACTCCTTCCAGCACCACAAATATCTACGGCTGATTGGTGTGATCATTATCATGCACTGAGAGGCATCAAACCTCACCTGCTGCTAGGGAGTCAATCCTATGTGGACTATACTCGCTAGATGAGAGACACTCCTGACTTCCACTAGCTTTGAGAGGGGTAACATCCCTAGGAGGTTCCACTATCTTTGGCGGACTATCACCATCATCCACCATTTAGCTTGGTGAAGGGACGACCACGATGCTTCAAGGTCGCCACTCCTTCCGCACCACCACTAAGGTAGAAGGTCAAGCAGGAGAGCTCACCCCTGCCACATAGGGTGGTGGATGGGATTCCTCCATATGATCACCAAGTGCGCTTCTCCTGGATATGGCCTTCATGGCCTTTGTTGGAACTGGAGATGTGACCAGATGGTGATGATAGATGAGGATAAGCGTGGGGTGGAGACACCACCGACTCTCATGTGAGCTATCCTCTGTGATGACTAGTCCCGAAGTAGGATGTTGTCGGCGATGTGGGTCTGGGGAAAATTAATAAGCGCGATGTCGATGACCAACCTCCGCTCGTTTCACTTGGTAATGAGCGATGGGCCTCTTTGGCCCTCTCCTGGCGGATATGCTTCCCCATACTACGGGGTATAATGGATCTCAGATCAAATTGATCTCTGAACTCCGAACGTCCGTAAGCTCCTCCTACCTGGTGGAAGACTGATCGGATGCCAACAAATGATCTCCTGTTCCTAGTAACTGATGGCTGATGTTGTACCACTGGTGAAGGTGATGAGCGAATTCTCCTAACATCCTCTCTATCTGACCCAGAGAGAGGATGGAATTGGTTTGATGCAACTAGTGGTGAAGTTAGAACAGGGAATTCCTCAACAGCTGGATGGGCTGCTGCCTCCATCTCACTGGCAATCCTAGTGTGGTGCTACTTGATCATGCAGTTTTTGTTCCTATGTTGTGTCCTGGTAGGATGGGAGGAGTGAGAGCTAGACCCAAACTCAAAAGTAGGGGAGGCAAGCCCTCAGATCAGGGGAGCCTTACCCATAGAGGGTATAGATGAAAGGGTGCTAGCCCTCACTGGGGCATCATGAGAAACCATGGGGGGCACTGAAATCTAGGCTGACATTACTAGTATTATCACAACTGAAGCCTGTGGGACTGCTGCTGCTTTCATCTTCAGTGAGGAGATGTCAGAATCAGAAGGTAGATCAATCTGGATGGCCAGCTTCTGCCCAGTCACCATGATCTTACTAACCATCGTGAGGGGAATGTCCTCACATGTAATCCTCTCTCCCTTGAATCCCTTACCGAAGTGGATAAGATGTGTATGATCCAATCATGGAAAGTTGGCTTGGTCCAAAGCCAAATCCATACTATGAGGGAAGGTGAAAATGAACTTCTGTGAGCTCACCATTTCATATCAACTGTAGAAGACTGTGAAAAACTAAACTGTCATTGTACTACAATTGACTGTGAAAATCAGAGAAAAGGATAACTCAAAATCCATTGAAATTATTTTTAAAATATTTTACGTTGAATTATCTTTCCATTGAAATTTACCTCATATTTTTCTAAATTTGATTGAGGGAGATATAAATTTTTGAAAGCTAGGAGATTAATTAAAATTAATTAAATCCCTAACTAATCCTTTTAGCTCATAGTATAACACGCGGCGGTGGTGCTCAGCGCGCTTTACACATTTTGTGTCATGAGCTAATCACTTAAATGTTGCGTTAGGAAGGTGGCATGGCGGTGGGATGTGGTTTGATCTCTATCGTTCAATCAAGGATCGAACAGTCAGGGATCATCCCGTGTTTTCTAAAAGGATAAATCAATTCTAAAACGTGTGGTTAATCTTGGACGTCCATCCAAAATGTGCGAATGAATGACCAAGATCGCCCTAGTTCTTCCCTAAGGATCAATGGAGGCCATCCATGATCTAAGGGAAGATCTAAGCTCAACTGAGCTCGTATTGGAATGAGATTGTACCCATGCCATCTAAGCACAATTACAAACCTATCCAACGGTGGATTTCATATGTCATGAACATTTCTTTCATAAAGGACCAACACTCAAGCTATAAAAAAATTCCATACCTCAGGAGGTATCAGATGCTCGAAGTGAGGTAGCTTCTTCTAGTGGAGACGAAGCCCTGTTGAAAGTTTCAAGCCTTGAGGTTGAGTAGATCTCTCTATAGACCAACACCACTTGCTACCCTTTGTGGCTTTGATCCAATTCACCTCCTCCTTGCTTTGGGAACTTGAGAGAATGTTTAAGTGCACTCAACTTGATCCCCTGAGGGAGTGTGTAAGAGGAATTGGAGTAAGTTTGAGTGAGGAGGAAGTTGGGAATTGAGATGAGCTCCCATGTGTTCTCTTGAAGAAAACTGAGAAGTGCAAGATTCAAATCCCTCTTAGAAAGCCTAGGAATGCTCTCTGATGTTTTCTAACACTCACTAGGGTTCAATCGAATGTGTGGATTTTGAATTCCAATGGAATTAGGGGGAGTATATCTCGCCTATGACAATCAGACGGTCGAACCTATATTTGTCATTTTGATCCAACTGACCATATGGTGGGAGTTGTTTAGGCTATTAGATCTTTGCACATAGTTAGTTTGAGGTCTTGAGTGGATTAGTAACCTCCCATGTGCTTGAAATTGAGTGGAAGGAGGTTTTGAATTAATGAATCCATGGGGTATTTGTTTGGTTCCATTTGGGCTTCAAACTCATTGGGTTGCACCACTCTCCATTGGGTTCACTTGACCTATTAGGAAGGTATTAAGTTGATATGAAGAGGGCTTAACCAAATTACCCATGGATTAGACCAGAATTTGTTCTATGGCCTAGGGGTAGAATGGTCATTTTATTGATTTTTGAATTTGTATATGTTGAGTATGTAGAGAAAATAGGTTTGGCCAAGTTTCATTAAATTTAGAGTTCACTTGATATGGTTTGGCTCATGTTGACCCATTTAGGTCAAAATTGGTCAACTTAGGTTAAGTTGACTAATAATAGGTCAAATTGGGTCAAACCATGGGTTGGGTCAAGTTCATATGACCATTTGAAATATTTAGTTGGCTTTGTTTTGATTCAATTTGGTTTTGTTTTGAATTTGGCTCATATGACTTCATTTAGGTCAAATGGGTAAAGTTGATCAATTTTATTTAAATGAAGTCATGAAAGTTTAGGTATGGTTTATATGGAGTGGATTGGTATCTTAGTTTCCAATCAATTTTGGTTATGTTTGAATTTGACTCAACATGACCCCTTTAGTCGAAAAGGTCAATTACAAGTATCTAGTTGGTCAATTGAGGCTTTGGTCAAGTTCAACAAGTGATTTGGAATGAGCTTGACTCGTTTGTTTCAATCAATTTGGCTTAGATCAAGTTTTGACATTTTTTGACTTTTAGGTCAACTTGGGTCAACTTCATTAAAATAGTTCAAATGTTGGCTTGGTCAAGTTCAAACATATTTATGAATGAACTTAGATTTTTTATATGGATAATGTTAGTTTCATTTAGCTGTGTTGACTTGGTCAAATTAAGTTTGACTGGTTTGACAATTTGGTTGATTGATCATGATGATGATCAGATGATGAGGCATAGGTGAGTTTTGAAATTTGGTTGGGAATTTGTATTTACTTTAGGTCACTTTTAAGTGAAAAATGGGTCAAATATCAAAGCTTGATTTGAGTTTGATTGAACTTGTATATGGACTTGTGATTGAAATATTAATCCATTTACAAGTGATTTGAAATCAAATGGGTTTTGATTCATTTGATAATTTCATATTCAAAGGAAGAATATGAATGGATTTGGGGTTTGATTTTTGAATTAGATTTTGATTTAGTGATTGAAGTTTGTGTCTATATTTGGATTCATGATTGTATGGTTGATTGAATCATGAAGGAAAATCAGAAGTTTGGCCTGATTTGGAGTTGATTTGGCTAAGTTCAAGATTTTGACTTGAAAGGCTTGGTTGGATTTTGAGTGGATTTGAGTTTGATTTTTTGGAATTGGTTTTGATTGTTTGAATTTATATTTCATCTATATATGTGAAAATGAGAATATAAATGAGTCATGAGAAAATTTCAAGGATTTGAAATGATTTGATCATGATTTAGACTAAGTCCATTAAAAGGAATTTAAAGGACTTAGAAAATTTTTGGAGTTTGGAGTTTGAAGTTCTGAATTTGGTGTGATTGATTTATATTTATATTTCATTTATATATGTGAATATAAATGAGAATATAAATGAGTTATAAGAAAATCTCATGAATTTGAATTGATTTGATGATGATTTTGGCTAAGTCCATGAAGGAGAACTTAAAGGACTTAGGAAAATTTTAGATTTAGAATTTGATTTGAGGAATTGATTTGATTGATTTGTATTTATATTTCATCTATATATGTGAATATAAATGAGAATATAAATGAGTTATGAGAAAATCTCTTGAGTTTGAGTTGGTTTGATCATGATTTTGGCTAAGTTCATGAAGGAAAACTTAAAGGATTTAGGAAAAATTTATAAATTGATTTTGGATTTTAAGTTTAGTTTGACTAGTTTGAATTTACTTTTTATTTATATATGTGAATATAAATGAGAATATAAATGAGTTGTAAGAAAACCTCATGAGTTTGATTTAGTTTGATCATGATTTTGGCTAAATCCTTAAGAGAAGATTAAGGACTTAGGAAAGATTTGGACTTAGGAATTTCATTCATGGGTTTCAATCATGGATTTCAATTATGAATTTCAATCACATGGAGTTGATTTGAATTTGGAGAAAATCAAATGAGATTGATTTAGAGTTTGACTTACAGGAAGGAAGGTGAGGAATGGATCGAGCTAAGGGTGGAAAAATTTTTCTAACACCCTTAAGGCGTGACCTATTCCAATGGCTAACCCTTCTAAGTCTCTAGAGCTAGGTTGAGTGGCCACCTAATCACTAGATGTGTCTTAAGACTAAAGAATTCTTAGTGTCTAAGAGGAAGTCCTATGTCTAAGATGGAGGGGTTGAGAGCTCATCCTAAAAAAATGAGGTCAACAGTGGCTTTGTTGGTCGACTGTATATGATGTTTTCTTGGCAATTTGTTGGCTATGTGGCTATGTTTATTTTCCTAATTATTGATGGAGGAGAGTTTGTTGATCCTGTAACTATTTGCTTTCCTAATTGTTGTTAGAGGAGGATCTATCTCTTTTGACCTTTGGTTGGTGTGGTGAAAAATTTTATACATTACTGCCTTCATCTATCCCCCTTTTGAAAAAGAGGATAAATGAAAATAGAAATATATAAAATACACCTTGTTGGGATATCACGTAGATTTGCAGATATTCTTATTGAGGGTGATCTGGTACGACATTGAGGAGAGGTGTATTATCTTGAAAGATAGAAATCACCACCCTATAATGGACCTAATCACCTCAATAAAGACTCATAAGGACAATGGGTTTGCATATATACCAAAGTTTCTTCCCCTACTTTACATGGAAAAGTAAAGCAAGGTTTATTTTAAACCGGGTTTGCTAAGTTTCCTATAGGGGCAAGCCCTCATATTTAATTATATTCTAAAGGATGGAATCCCTTAGAAATACTCTTGATTAAGGTAAATGATCATTGTCTTCAAAGATTTCAATAGGAAAGGACTATCAATCGATTAGTTCATTTTTGAAGATCAAATGGGATTGATCAAGGAGAGGGAGTTATTATCGAAACCAAATGAAGATAAGTAGGAGATTCTCAGAATGCTAGGAAACTTAGTGAGCACCTCAAACTATCTTATGGTTGGGCTTTATAGTTTTGAAATTGATTTAATTTGTTTAAGTTGAATTTTCATTAGAAATTTAAGGCTTATGATTCCACAACACAAGATTATGGAAATATCTGAGAGGTGAAGATTTATGCTTATGGCCCATGAAAGGGAGAAGTAACCTCAGAACTTAAATATAGGGAGCTTTGACGAGGGCTAAAAATACAACCAAAATCTAAGGCAAAAATGGGTATTTGGTTTGTCTCCACAAGAGAGGAAAAATCACCCGACTGTTTGGACTTACAACCTCCTGGGAGCGACCGCCAACTAACTCCTCCTACAATTTTAAATTCATGTAAGCAAGTCATATGCTTTATGCAAAATAGCTAGGCTGTTATTTATTTATAAAGAGACTAAGTCCTTAAACTCACTCCCTAAAGAGATTAGATCATGTAAGGGTATGCTTCAAATGACCTAAATCTAATGCAATTTAGATTTTATTTTATTTTTATTTTTTTGGATAATTATTTTTACTCAGGCTAATATGATTTATATGCCTAATGCATGAGAAATGAGATTATTAGACAAAATTAGCGAGAAGGGATGAGGTGTATTTTCACCATGACTCTCAAAGGTCAAGCCAAGTTTCTCTAGCAAAAGTGGAAGCTCTCCAATCAAGTGTGAAACAATATCCATTTATGCATGCTATTATAAAAGAAGTACTCATCCAGCTAAGAGGTTATTAATTCTTTTATCTTGATTTTTACCTAAGCTTTAGGTGAGGTTATGAATTCTTTATTTTTAGTTTTGAATTGTTAGATTTGGTAGAAGATTTATTCTTCCCTTAGAGCCTAATCCACATCCAGGCTATACATAAAGCAAGGAAGAAATTAGGAAAAGGATGCAACTTAATGCACAAGCTAAACAAATCATCAATTAATTTATAAAGCTAATTGCAAAAGAATAAGAGTCCAAGTGTGGTCGGGCACCACCACACAAACCCAAAGAAAAATAAATTGGGTAGCCAAGCTATACCTTTATACAACCTATATTATAAATGAATTAAACATAATTAAGCAAGAAATTCATTGTTATGGGGGTCTTTAAGCTTCATTTCTTCATTCTTCATTCTTCTTTCTTTTTCTTTTCTTCTTTCTCCTTTAATTCCTTCTTTTGGATGGTTGGAAGGTGGATGCTCCAAAAGGCTTCACATGGTGCATAAGATAAGATTTTATGACCAATGCTCATCCTAATCCCTATAACAATCATTCAAAAATCCTAATTATAAAATTTACATGAAAATAAAAAGTAAATCTAGCTAACACTTGCAAAACAAAGGTTAGCTAAATAAACCACATAAATCCCAAGCATGTATAGTGGAGTTATCACCCCATACATGAGTGACTAAGTCTACTTAGCCTATTAGATTATGCTTAGGGGTATAAGCACCTGCACAGCAAAAGCATTTATATTTTTATTATTACAGCACCCCTTAAGCACAATCCCCTGCAGAAAATAGTGATTAGACTAAGGTTGTCCTATCATTCATTTTACGCACATACATCCTAACATCCAGTCTCAAACATATATCACAAAATAAAAATAAGCATCAAACTATGCACCACCCTAACCTAAAGCTAGAAGTGGTGACTCAGCCTAATGTGTGTGCTTTAGAGGTTTGTGTGGTATGTTTAGCCATGACTTTAAGTTAGAATTTTCTAAGTGTGAAGCATGTTCAACTTAGAAGAGGGTTTCATTTAAGTGATCTAGTTGATTTGAATTGATTTTATTCCATGTTTTGATTAGGTTCAAGTGAATACTACAATTAATCACTAAGTTATAAAAAGAGGGAAATAGAAGAGAACTTCTCTTTCCTTTTCTAACCTAAGTAATTTCTAAAGTAGATTCATGTTTTAGTTTTATTTAGTGAATGTTTTAATTAGGTGTTTTAATTAATCCTAAGTTTAGATGAACTCTAAACAAACACATTCAAAGAGAAAGGAATTTTAAGATTAAATAAAATGAACTAAATTCACAAAACATACATTAGTATCTCACAGAAATGCCAGCAATGAATTATCTTCATGTAGCTATCGAGACAGCTGTTGGAGAGATGCGGAGGAGAGTCAGATGTGGAAAGAGGCAGTTGTTTGAATCCTTCAAATAGGAAGCTATTTGTTTCTAAAAAGTATAGATCTGATTCTAATATTAAAAGAGAGTTGACAGAGATCAGGAAATGAGATAGAGAATGACAAAATACAAGGCCGAGAGGAGTCACAGTAGTTAAAGAGAGGAGGTTTGTGTGGTATGTTTAATTTTTAGATGATTAGATTCATTTTAGATTTTTATTAGGTTAAGGTATGAATTAAATATGTTAATTAACCCTTACATACACCACACCAAATAATTATGAGCCAATGGAATGACATAAAATCTCATAAGGAATTTAAATTTGCAATGCTCCTAGAAAGAAAAGGGCCTAATACAATTTGGCTTATGATTAATGGTTAATTAAGCTAAGGAGTTTAACTTAAGTAATTTCAAAATACCCCTTCACACATATGAATTGGGTTTTGATTTCCTTAATTGAACTTAGGCTCTTAAACACCTAAGCATCTACCCAAAGTAGATTAATTAAGTTCTGGAAGATTTTAAATTTTTAGAAATTAATTAAGAGAATAATCAATGAATTAATCCTTCATTAAGAGAGAATTAAGGAAAGAAAAGGGGATTTCAGAAATAGTTTAGGGGAAATATCCCAAAATTATTTTCTAAGCCTCCAATTCACTGGATCTAACCTTAATCAACTCTAATGATGGATTAAAACACTAATCCAAACCTTAATTATTCTTAATTACATTAAGTGAGTAATTAGGAAACACATTTGCAATTTCCCCAATTAAGCTATAAATAAATTTGAAGAAAATTAAGGGAGGTAGAGGTTATCCACTAAAATATACCCAAGAAGTTTGGGATTAATCAGAGGATTAATTAAGGAGTAATTAGCAAATTAAGATATACATTAAAACCCAAAATCAGAGAAAGATACAATTCAAAATCCATTAAAACCAATTTTATGATGTTTTAGATTGAATTATCTTTTAGTGGCAATTTACCTCATATTTTTCTAATTTTTCTTTAGAGAGATATGAATTTTTGAAGTTTTTAGATGGTTAATTAAGATTATTTAAAACCTAATTAAATCCCTTAATCCATAGCATGACACGTGGCGCCAGTGGTCATGTGAACTTTCCATGCGTCAAGCGGGGAGCGGCCACTTAAACATCCCGTCATCGCATGCATGGCGGTGGCGGTACGCGGGTTTATATCCGCCTTTCGATCAATGATCGAATGACCAGGAATTACCCTATTGTTTTAAAAGGATAAATAGGATTTAAAACCTGCATTTAATCTCGATCGTCCATCAAAATGCACGGATGGATGGCCAGAGATCCACCCCTACCAAGCTCTATGAATCATGGAGGTCGTCCATATTCTAGAGCAAGATCTGAGCTCGATTGAGCTCGGCTTAGGCTAGAATTTTGCACACACCATCATCAGGTAATGTAGATCTCATCCAACCATTGAATCTTCATGTCATTAAACTTTCTTTCACAAAGGATCAACACACCTTAAGTCTAGTGATCAAAAAATGCCATACCTTGTCGGAGGTGATGACAGGCGCTCGTTTCCCTTGGAGGAGCTTCGTCTGGTTAAGACAAATTTGTGGTAAAAGAATTAGCTCCTGAGGTTGAGTAGATTACTCTATGGACCAACCCCAACTTAGCTCCTTTGCAGTTTTGATCTAGGTGAGCCTTTCCTTACCTTTGGAACTTGAGAGAGAGCTTAGGAAAGCTCGACTTGGCCCTCTGGTGGAGTGTGCAAAGAGAATTGAAGTGATTTGGAGTATGGAGAAAAGTTAAAAATCAATGGAGCTCCCCTATTTTCTCTTGAAGAAAATCGAGAATGGCTATTTTCTAAATCCCTCTAGGAACCTTAGGAACACTCAAGAATGCTTCCTCTGACTCTCTTACACTCAATCGATAGTGAGCATATGAGAATTGGAGTGAATTAGGGGGAGTATATCTCCCCCTATGGCAATCGAACAGTCAAAGCTCTCTTGTCATTTTGATCCAATTGCCAAGATTGGGAGGGTTATTTTTGCTGTTAGAAGTTGGCACATGGTCAGTTTGAGCTAAGGAGTGGATTGGTAACCTCCCATGTGCTTCAAATTGAGTGGAGGGAGGTTTTTCATTTGGCCAATTTGGGCCATGTGCTCAATTTTGGCCTTGGGTCAATTTAGGCTGACCCAAACACATTGGGTTTGGTGCACCACCCTCCATAGGGCCTACTTGACCTATTAGAAAGATATTAAATTGATATGAAGAGGACTTTACCAAATTCCCCATAGATTTGACCAAAATTTGTTCTATGTCCTAGGGGTAGAATGGTCATTTGGCTTATTTTTGAATTTGAATATGTTGGGTATGTTGAAAAAATAGGTTTGGTCAAGTTTCATTGGATTTGGAGTTCATTTGATATGGTTTGTCTCATGTTGACCCATTTAGGTCAAAATTGGTCAACTTGGGTCAAGTTGATCAATTGGTCAAATTAGATCAAACCAAGGGTTGGGTCAAGTTCATATGACCATTTGAAATGTTTTGGTGGCTTTGGTTTGATTCAATTTGGTTTAGTTTTGAGTTTGGTTCATATGACTTCATTTAGGTCAAATGGGTCAAGTTGACCAATTTGACCCATTTGACCTATTTTTTCGGTCATGGGCGGTTTAGGTTTGGTTAGTCATATGAAGTGGATTGGTATTTTTTCCAATAAATTTTGGTTAAGTTTGAATTTGGCTCAACATGACCCTTTAGTCAAGTTGGGTTCAAGGTCAATTGGGCTAGGTTAGTTGGCCAATTGAGGCTTTGGTCAAGTTCAACAACTGATTTGGAATGAACTTTACCCATTGGTTTCAATCAATTTGGCTTAGATCAAGTTTTGACACATTTTGACTTTTTAGATCAAGTTGGGTCAACTTAGGTCAACTTGGGTCAAGTGGCCAATTGGGCTAGGTTAGACTCAAATGTTCACTTGGTCAAGTTCAAACATAGTTCATGAATGAACTTAGATCAATGGTTTCAATCAATTTGGCCTATGATAGATTTTGGCTATGTTAGTTATGTGTGTTGACTTGCCAACCCTTAGGTTTGACTTGGTTTGACCCAATTTGATTGATTAATCATCTCATGATGATTGTGATCATGAGCATAAAGGTGAGTTTAATTCAATTCAATTTGGTAGGATTAGAATTTGGCTCATAAGAGTACTTTAGATCACTTTGGGTCAAGTGAGCCTAAGTGGGTCAAATGGCTTGGTCAAAGCTTGATTTGAGTTTGATTGAACTTGTATATAGACTTATGATTGAAATATAAATCCATTTACAAGTGGTTTGAAGTCAAATGGGTTTTGATCCATTTGACAATTTCATATTCAAAGGAAGAATATGAATGAATTTGGGGTTTGATTTTTGAATTGGATTTTGATTTAGTGATTGAAGTTTGTATTTATATTTGGATTCAGGATTGTAGGGTTGATTGAATCATGAAGGAAAATCAAGAGTTTGGCTTGATATGAAGTTGATTTCGCTAAGTTCAAGATTTTGACTTGAAAGGCTTAGGTTGGATTTTGAGTAGATTTGAGTTTGATTTTTGGAAGTGGTTTTGAATGTTTGAATTTATATTTCATTTATATATGTGAATATAAATGAGAATATAAATGAGTCATGAGAAAATTTCAAGGATTTGAAGTGATTTGCTCATGATCTAGGCTAAGTCTTTAAGAGGAATTTAAAGGACTTAGGAAATTTTGGAGTTTGGAGCTTGAATTTTGGATTTAATTTTGATTGAATTATATTTATATTTCATTTATATATGTGAATATAAATGATAATATAAATGAGTTATGAAAAAATCCCATGAATTTGAATTGATTTGATCATGGTTTTGGCTAAGTCCTTAAGAGGGAAATTATGGACTTAAGAAGGATATTAAATTTGGAATTTAATTTTTGGATTTGATTTGATTGATTTGTATTTATATTTCATTTATATATGTGAATATAAATGAGAATATAAATGAGTTATGAGAAAATCTCATGAATTTGAATTGATTTGATCATGATTATGGCTAAGTCCTTAAGAGGGAAATTGAGGACTTAAGAAGGATTTTTAATTTGGAATTTAATTTTTGGATTTAATTTGATTGATTTATATTTATATTTCATTTATATATGTGAACATAAATGAGAATATAAATGAGTTATGAGAAAATCTCATTAGTTTAAATTGGTTTGATCATTTAGACTAAGTCCTTAAGAAAAGATTAAGGACTTAGGAATTTCATTCATGGGTTTCAATTATGGATTTCAATCACATGGAGTTGATTTGAGTTTGGAGAAAATAAAATAAGATTGATTTGAAGTTTTACTTGAAGGAAGGAATGTGAGGAATGGTTCAAGCTAAGGGTAGGTAAATTTTTTAAACACCCTTAAGGCATGACCTATTGCTATGGCTAACTTTTCTAAGTCTCTAGGGCTAGGTTGAGTGTCCACCTAATCACTAGATGTGTCTTAATACTAAAAAACTCTTAAAGTTTAAGAGAAGTCCTATGTCTAAGATAGAGGGGTTGAGTGCTCATTCTAAAAATGAGGTCAACAGTTGGCTAAGTGAACCCTTCTATTGAAGTTTGGATGCTCACATATTTTGTTTCTCCTTGAGATGACTTTGGGTTGGCTGAGCCTGAGCCTTTCTAAAACTTTTCTTTTTTTGTTCTTTACTTGCTCCTACTATTCTATATTGCTTGTTAGTTCAGTTCTTTTATTGATGTTGTTGTTCTGTCCTGATAGTTTTTTTATGCCTTTTAGACTCGATATTGAGCTATTGCTGTTGTATAATTGTTGCTTTTTGGTCGACTAGTGGTTGTTTTATTGATTTAGGGGGCTTATTGCTAGCATCCCTTTCGGGTTGCTATTGTTGCTGCTATTCTACCTTAGTTGTTTTTTCTGTCTTGGTAGTTTAGCATTGTTGTTACTGCTGTTGTTATGCATTGGTTGTTTTTTTCTGTCTTTTAGGCCCAGTATTTGGGCTGTTGTTGTTAAATTATTGCAATATATATATCAGTTTTTGGTTAGTTCATTGGTTGTGTGGCTTTATACTATTGTTGTCTAAATTGGTTGGTCGATGGCTTAGTGCAGTCTATTGTCTCTCCTACTGTATTTAGGAATTAGCTTGGTGGTGCAATGTATTGCTTGCAGTTGTTGGTGCAATCTATTGGGTTAGCTACAACAGTGCTGTTGTTCTGTCTTGCTGGTGCAGTCTATTATTTTTCTTAGGCCTTTTAGGCCTTTTATGTTTCTCCCCTTTTATCTTTGGCTACTATTTTCTATGCCTTTTTTTGCTTTATTTACTGTTCCAGACTGGTTTTAGTTACTTTCCTGGTTGTTGTTGCTTGAGGAGGGATAGTTGTATTTGGGCCTTTGGTTGCTAGGTCATACTTGGCTACTTGGCTTTGTTGCCAGTTGTTTATATTATTTTTTGGTGGCAGGAATAGGAGCTTTGCAGATAATTATTCTTTGGATGAATGCCTTATTCGAGGACCCGAGGTAAGTTGGTTGTGATGGGCTTTGATGTTTTCTCCCTTCTCTCTTTGGCTGGTAGCACTATATGTGATTATACCCTTCTATTGAAGTTTGGATATTCACATATTTTGTTGTTCCTTGAGATGATTTTGGGTTGGCTGAGCCTGAGCCTGAGAATTTTCTACAACTTTTCTTACTTTGCTCTTTACTTGTAACTTTTCTAGTATGAATTTATTGCTCTAAAAAACTCATGTTATTGTATTGTGAATCTGTGATTGTTAGGCCTTAAGCTCAGTCTTGGTGCTACTAGATGAGGATGCTTCAAGAAGGAAATGACTTTGGATATTATAGTTCTTATCGGATCTATCATCTATCACTCTTTCTTGCTGAAAATTCTTTTTTTTTTTGTTTTCTTATTTTCTATATAAAACAAAGTATTGCTAGAATTTCAGCTTATTTTGATGTATTGATCTACTATTCAACTACAAATTGCTATTTTTCTTATTTTCTATGTAATATTAGAAGACGGTTGTATGATACTATCAAAGTAAATTTATAGTTGGTGTTTATCGTGTTATGATATATGTACTTCTGTATTGATCAAGTAAAAATTGATAATTTTCTTATTTTCTGTGTAATATTAATCTATATTTAATTGTTTACATATAATGATCAAGAAAATGATATGCTATCTACAAATAGAAGTAATTGCAAACATGCAATTACATGTTTAATATCATATTTAAATTTATGTTGCTTACATGTTATCTCCAAATATAATAATTGCAGAATAATATATAGATATATCATGTTATAAAATTAGTTTTTAAATATAGATAATTGCATAACAATATATATATATATATATATATATATATATATATATATATATATATATATATATATATATATATATATATATATATATTTATACACACATCATATAAATTAACAATATAGGCAAAAAATTAAAAAATATGACATTTATACTCGAGCTTGACAAATGAATTTAAGCTTCAATTTTATCTAACGAGCCGAGCTCAAGTTAAGTAAACGAGCTCGAATCGAGCTCGAGCTCTAGTTAAATTAAATAAATTTAGCTTGATTAAATAAAAATTCGACTCGATTACACCCTATTAATAAGTCACATGACACTAAATTCTTTGAATTACTCACACAACACTAAATTCTTTAAATGACTCATAATTGCCACCTTAGTCAACATCTCTGTCACCTTGCCATTGATGCATATATCGCTAGCCTCATTGATGAACTTTCCAACAAGATCATGTGGCAATGCATAGAACGTTAGTCTTGTGGATTCACTTCCTAGTGGGATCCTATGGATATTTGCATCTTATTTTTGAGAGATTTATATAAATATCACGTAATTATTATGTTTTTGTATTTTTAATATTTATTTATATGATATTTTAGTATTATTGTGTGCTAAAAAATCAGTTGCGGTAGAGTAAAAATTTATATCTTAGCCTTATCGAAATCCAAAGACACACACGTATTAAAAGAAACAAGAAAACACCGTAAATTTTAACGTGAAAAATCTCAAAATAGGAAAAAATATGGGCCCAGCCCAAGAAAAGCTTCTACTATATATTTGTTTTGAGTACAAGTTTTCCGATAACGGGATTACATAATCAGATATGAGAATTGACAATGGGAATCCCAAAATCGATAACAACAAACCATAGTCACGTCTGTTATAATAATTGCTAGCAGGAGATGATGAGAAACAAATGCCATCGACGAAGGTCATCATGATGGAGACCGACGAGACGACGGCGATCAATGGCGCGCGTGGTGATAATCGTCAAGTGGTGACACGAGTGTGTTTGGATGATTTTCAAGCTTTAGAGCTATCTCCCCTCTCTTGCTTGACCCCCCTCATATGAAGAATGAGGGGCTATTTATAGATTGAAGGAGTGGCGTATCTGTAAATGCATGCAAAATCCGAACCACTCCTCTCCGTCGGACAGCTCAAAATGATTCCTTGATCATATGATGTATTTTGTGCATTTGAATGCTCAAATGAAGCCGGAATTATGAGATCTTGGGCTTATTAGATCCGGCTCGTCAAGATGCTCGATTTGACTATAAACACTCCATGTTTAAGAGTCGACAGATAATAAGCGCTTGATCTCGGTTAGTTTTCGACTAGTGGAATTTTCAGGGTCATATCAGTTGCCCCCTATTTTTGGATGATATTATCTCAATCATCCAAAAATATATGTGTCGAATACTTGAAAATGGCAGATTCTTCAATGAAATTTACGGGTCCATTAACCATACATTTTGAGAGAACAGATCTTCATCGGAGCACAAGATTATGATCACGTGTTTACGTGGTCGCGGATAATGTAGCTGCGCAAGTGTCGGGTTATGGATTCATCCCAACATTTACTGCTCGTCGGCCTTTGATCGGACGCCAATGAAAGAGGTGCGGAACGGGTCGGATCTACGGGTCGTAGCACGTGGCTTCAGATGACTGCCCGTAACACGGCCTGAGCGGCACACGCCGCCGACGGATCGCACGCTCGGCAGAGCTGGCCTGCGGGGTCATGGCAAGCCGCGAATGGATGCACAGCCGATGGGTCGCGCAGGGAGCACGGTCAACGCTGGGCTAAACGCTGCTCGAGAGCGGGCGGCCACAAGAAGCAGACAACGCTATGGCTCATGAAGGGCCTGCGGACGCTTAGTTCGCTGTCATGAGAGTTCATGGCTACAGACGTGTCCGGTTTAAAATGTCTGCTACCATTTTGGTCTGCTTTTGCCCGTTTTGAACGGTTTTGAACAATTTTGGGCGATTTTTAGCAATTTTTGACCTTTTTGCCCCTATAGGTGGTCTATAAAAACCCCTTAGAGCCAAGGGAGAAGGCACACTCCTCATATGTTGGACTATCCCTCTTCTTCTTAAAAGGAGGTCGTTCGGAGGTGATCAAGACCCGTAGTTCATACGGCAAGGCTCCAATTTTCCCTCGAAAGAGGTGTCAACTGACCTCATCGGACCGACCGAGTTCGGAGGTGATCAAGACCCGTAGTTCATACAACAAGGCTGTAGTTTTTCCTCGAAAGAGATGTCAACTGACCAGGTTCGGAGGCGATCAAGACCCGTAGTTCATATGACAAGGCTCTAGTTTTCCCTCAAAAGAGGTGTCAACTGACCTCGTCGGACCGACCGGGTTCGGAGGCGATCAAGACCCGTAGTTCATATGACAAGGCTCCAGATTTTCCTCAAAAGAGGTGTCAACTGACCTCGTCGGACTGATCGGGTTCGGAGGCATCAGCACCTCATACGGCAGTGCCCCGCTTCCCCTCGAAAGAGGTGTCAACCGACCTCGGATCGACCGGTTCGGAGGGCGAATCGCCCGTGGTACATACGGCGTTCACGCTTTTTTCCTCGAAGAGGCCAACTGCATCTAATCGACCGGGTTCTGGAGGCCATCAAGGCCCGCAGATACACGCTGGTTCTCGGTTTTCTCGAAGAGGCGCCAACCTCGACCGACCGTTCGGGCGAGGGCGTACGCGCATATACGGTACGGCTCGGCGCTACGCAGAGGCTTGTTTGGTGGGGACCCGACATTTGGCATACCGACGGGGCGCAATGGCAGAATCGACAACAATGGCGATGCTGGCAATCGGGTGGCTCCAGAATACGGGATGACCGGTGATGATGGTGGTGACTGGTGGAGATTGCCGACGATGGTGACGATGGTGACCTGACGCAGAATGGGCGGCGGTGACGGTGATCTGGCGGCCGACGAGGGTGGCTCTGGCAAGAAAGAATCATGCATGACCTGCTGGACGGCGCCGCGAATGGCGCAGGGATGACCGGCGGATGACGGTGGTGACCAATGTAGATTGTCTACGATGGCCAAGGCAAGGACCGATAATGGTTTACGGCTGGTGACCAGCCGATGGTCGACGGCAGATCGGCGATGGTGGTCGGACCTAGCGACGCGTGATGACCTACGGAGATTGCTCTACGCGCTATGACCAATGACGATGGTCGGCCGACGGGGTGGCTAAGAAGGCAATCGGCGACAGAATGACGGGTTAATCTGCACGGTAGTCGGGCGAGATGACCTATGATTTATGCATACGACTCAATAAGATTGCTTTGCAGCGATGGTCTTATCGTACCGAGAGTCATGATCTTCACCTATCCGGTGTTGTTCGAGTGTTACCCGATGACATTATCCTGTATGGAAGATGTTGAATTGAATCTGCTGAGGATTTTTGACCTATCTGAGGTTGTTTGTGAGAGTGTGACTCGATGACGTTAACCTATATGGAAGAGGTTGAATTGAATCCGCTGAGGATTTTTGACCTATCCGAGGTTGTTTATCAGAGTGTGACTCGATGACGTTAACCTGTATGGAAAAGGTTAAATTGAATCCGTTGAGATTTTTGACCTATCCGAAGTTGTTTGTCAGAGTGTGACTCGATGACGTTAACCTGTATGGAAGAGGTTGAATTGAATCCATTGAGGATTTTTGAGCTATCCAAGGTTGTTTGTGAGAGTGCTACTCGATAACGTTAACATGTATGGAAGAGGTTGAATTGAATCCACTGAGGACTTTTGACCTATCCGAGGTTGTTTGTCATAATGTTACTCGATGATATTAACCTGTATGGAAGAGGTCGTGGGAAGTCCACCAAGGACCTTTAGACCTATCATAGATATTAGCCAAAGTGTTATTTGACTTCTTATCTGTGTGGAGTAGGTGAGGAGTTTTGACTTATCCGAGGTTGTTTGTCAGAGTCTTTGTTCGATGACGTTAACCTGTGTAGAGTAGGTGCGGAGTTTTGACCAATCTGAGATTGTTTGTCAGAGTCTTCGCTCAATGACATTAACCTGTGTGGAATGGGTCAAATCAAAATATTTGTTTGAGCTTGTAACCAAAGTTGCTCCTTGACCTTTGTCTTTCTCATTGGTATTACTGAGTTACTTCTCGAACTGATAATCAATTAGATATCCAAAATATCGATTTGGATAATCTTTTGAAATTAAGAGTTGTCCCCCAGTTTCTAACAAAATCTGAAGGAATGAAGTTTGATGAACCTTCATTCTTCGCTTGCGCTCCTTAAAAGCTTGAAATGCTCCACCTGGATGGTGGTTTTGATCTTGTTGGGAAACTTGCCATACAAGATGAAATAATAGAATTAGTTTCTCACGACGGTGTCAAACTGCATTTAGAAACCAGTAAAGTTTACTTGCCTTGTTGTGAAATCCAAAGACACACGTATTTAAAGAGTGAACAAGAAAACTCAGAATTTTAACGTGAAAACCTCGAAAAAAATCGGCCTAACCAAGTAAAAAGCTTCCATTATATATTTGTTTTCGACTACAAGTTTTCCATAACGGATTACATAATCAGTATATGAGAATGGCGACAATGGGAATCCCAAAATCGAACAACCATATAGTCATGTTCAGTTGTAAAGTTGCTAATGGTAGCGATGATGGTGAAACAGCCATTGGCGATGAAGGTCATCATGATGGAGAGACGAAGATTGACGACGACGAAGATCGGGCGGTGGTTGACAACCGCCGAGTGGTGGTAACGATTGTGTTTGGAGGATTTTCAAGTTTTAGGGCTATTTATAGATGAGTAAGGGCTCTATAAATACATGCAAAAATCAATCACCTCTCCATCTGACCTCAAAATGATTCCTTTGATCATATGATGTATTTTGTGCATTTGAATGCTCAAAAGCAAAATTATGAGATCTTGGGCTTGTTAGATTCGTCCAAGATGCTCGATTTGACTATAAACACCCATGTTTAAGAGTTGATTGATAATAAGCTTGATCTGCTACTGATTCATAATCGATTGCCGACATCAAGATTTTTCTTTCTCGACTAGTGGAATTTTACATATGTATGATGATCATATTAAAATAATTGCATATACATATTTTCTTTTAAAACAACAATAACAATAATAATAATAATAATATTTTATAATATTTAAAAATGCATTATCATGTTAATAAATATTAAAATTTAAATATTGAATATCTGGCTAGGGTGTAAACGAATTGAGGTTGAGCGAGTCAAATCTTTGTTTGTGTTCGACTTGTTCGAAAATTATTCTATCCCTATTCTACTTGTATTCGAAATGACTCGAGAAAATAATAATTCAAAAATATAGAAGGAGGATTTAAATATAGGCTAATCTTTTATATGTTAAAAATTCCAACTATTAAGTAATACTTATGATTGTGAAATTATTTTTTGTGTATAATTTTTTTTTTTTTTGAGTTAAAATGAATTGAATATGATCGAATAAAAAATTATTTATATTTAACTTATTTATAAATCAAAATTAAAATATTTATTTATATTTAAGACTCGCTTGGTTAATGAGTTAATATAAATTATTAGTGAATAACAAGCTTTTTTTTTTTTTTTTTTTTTTTTGTTTGTTTGTTTGTTTGTTTGTTTGAAGACTAATCCGTTGTTATGCAAGAATTTAGTGATATGTGCTAATTTTCGCTTTATGTTTTTACGCACATTTTTCTGAGAACGCATGGCGAAGTAAGCAAAACGAAAGGCGCCAAAGGAAGCCATGGGAATTTGGGAGGCGATGGCTTCCACAGCCGACGGCGTCAAGCGCTGGCTTCCAGATCCAGCCCCGATGAAGAACGCATGCTCCTCGGCTTATGGCCTCGGCGCCGCCGCTGTCAACACTGTTCGTGCTTCCTCGCCGGACCTCTCCCCAGTCTCAGCCATTTGCCGGCGATCGGCCTCCTGGATCTACCGTACCGTCCGCGATGATGCCCCGAGTCGGATCTCATCCGCCGTATCGGGCCCCGATGGCCAGAAGCGGATCGCCCGCACCACATGGAATCTTCTGGATCATGCCCTAGAGTACGGCACCCGACCATACACAGGTAGATAACCCCGATCTATCGATGAATCGCGACTTCGTTCCATGCGGGTGATGGTTCATCACGATTGACCATTTTGCAGGCGGGATCCCCGCGTACAGGATCCTGAAAGAGGGGTTGTTCTCTAGTGAGCATCCGACTACGGTGGGAGAGGGGATGAACGACATGAGGAGGAGGCTGGATAAGCTGGAGTCATTAGTGGCAGCGAGAGGAGCAGAGGGGTTAGCAACGGAGGACATTGTGCGATCCGGTGCTTTGCGGTTTGATCATCCGATAAGGGGAGCGAGCAAGCCGGGGGATGTGATTCAGTCGTTCATTTTGAGCGGATTCAGAGGCGGAGATTTCATTAACGATCAGGTCATTCCGGTCGTAGATGAGAGCCAGAGAAGGGCTAGAAGGGATTTGCTGTTGTGCAAGCTAAATTGAACTGCTCATCGGTTAGTTCTGATATATGATATATCTCTGGATATGAATCTCTTTTTTTGTTTCTTTTTCTGTTCTCAGATCTCGTCGATACCTTACACTGTTAGAAGAAATGATGATTATTAGTAGGGGAGTAAATGATATGAATCAAATTCCTTGAATTGAGTTTATTACAGTAATTGAGTCTGATCAAGGACAATCGGTCGGTCAATTATGGTCCGTTAGGGTTTGAGTTGATTTGACTCACGAATGGAACCGTGAGTTAATTGATAATCGGGGGAGATTATCCGGTGCTTTTTGAACCGTTGGATTGGCGCCTTTGTTCTTGCCGTTGGATCTAGACTTGGAAGTTTCAATCGATTCTTGAACCGTCGATTGAATGCCTCTTGTCCGCCTTGATCTGCTGATCGGCGCTTGATTCCTATCGTCCGTTAATGGATTACATCGTTTCTTCTCGCGCTTGATTTCGCTTGTGTTCCTTGGAATTGATCTCAGCCTTTGATAGGGGGCTTATATGCGGTGCTTGTTGGATGAAGCTTCTAAAGCTTTTTAATCGCTTTTGTTTTGTTTCATTCGACCATTCGAGCCGTCGACGCTCCAGAGAAGGAAGGAGAACTGAGAGCGGAGAAGGGGGAGAAACCTAGGGTTCTGATCGGCGGTGAGGCGGTTCTTGGCGAGACAACCAGGAGGAAGGGTGCGTAGGAGAAAGAGAAGAAGAAGGAGACTGAAGAAGATAAGTTTCTTTCTGAAAATATTGATTGCCTCCTCTGTTTGTCTTTCTCTCCTTATTTATACTATTATATCCTCTGATCTACTGAATTCTAATGTTTCTTTACAAGATGCAGTGCTCTTCTGTTATTATAACTGCTTTTTATTTCTTTTGTTAGGGTGGAACGTTCTTGCAATTTTTATCTCTGATGGTATTTCTTGAATCTTGGTATTTGAATCGTTGATCATCGAAGCTGCATGCTTTACGCTGTTTTACTTTGCTTTGTAGATATTTGTTCTCAGAATGACTGTTATTCTTGTTATGCTCTCTGTTGCTCATCTTTGGTTTCTGATGTGTATTATTTCTCTGTAAGGTAATTGTATTATGTTGGATTTTGGTTCTGAATTGTTTCATATATCTTGTATTTAGTAAAGTATGTTCCTTTGGATATTATATTGTTGTTGCTATAAAAGTTTTTATCCCATCGCTTGTTGTAAAGCTATTATATTTGTCTTGTATAATTGTAATCTTCACTCTCTGTCTCATAATGTAACTTACTCTCGTTGATGTTATATTTTGGGTATATTTAAGTCCTTACAACTTGCCTTCTTCTATCTCTTTGTTATTGTTGATTTGGGATGAACTCATATCATTACTCCCCTCCCCCACATTGACCTTGTCCTCAAAGTCAAAGTCAGCAAAAATTTTTTTTTTTTCCTCTTCTACCCGAAGCCTCAGGTAGTAATCCTTCCCATCAGATTAAGCTTTTAATCTGTGATCTCCTTTAGGATTGTTCATGATCCAAAACTTTCATAGGCTGACAAGATCTCATCTCTGAATTGAGTTGATAATTTTTGTATTGTAGAGTCTGCCTATATTGTTTCAGCCCTGGATATATGAAATACATTATGTATTCTCATTGTTGTCAACTCTATTTTATACCCTATTTTCTAGGATTTTGAAAGGGTCATAAGATCTTCTTTGCAATTTTGTATCTTTTGATCAAGTTTGTCTATATATGCAATTTAACTAATACAAAATCATCTACTTTAAATTGAAGTTCTATGTCTATCGCTTATTTGCTTCATTCTGCGGGCTTCCTCAGAATTGTAGATCATTCCCTCTGTTGTAACACTACCACACTGTGTTGGTAGTTGTCTTCTCATCAGAATGTATCTGAAAGTCATATACATTTGAAAAGGAGTTTTCTTTGTGGATGTATTGATGTATTATAGAGAATTCCAAGGGAGGAATGAACCACATCTTTGTCTCTAATACAAAACTTCTTATATTTCTGGATTCTGTTACTTATTTATTCCATCTGTCAGGATGGTATGACCATTGTGTTTTAGTGTGGTTCCACTTAACCTGAACAATTCTTACCAAAAATTGCTCATAAAGATTGGGTCTCTGTCTGAGATTATTTCTTGGGGTATGTCATGTAGTTTAACAATGTCTATAATGAAGATCTGAGCTATATAAGTTGCAGTAAAACTGTTTGGTAGGGCTGAGAAGTGAGCATATTTTGATAGTCTATCAACAACTATTAATATAGTTGTTTTATTATTAGACTTGGGTAGTCCTGTAATAAAATATATTGATACTTCCTCCCAAATGGCTTGTGGTATAGGTAAAGGCTGTAGTAGTCCTGCTGGCTTCTGAGTATCATATTTGACTTGTTGACAAATAAGGCAGGTTAATACAAAGTGTTTAATATCTTTTTTTCATATGCTTCCAGTAGAATTGTTAAGTAATTCTGGCCAAAGTTTTCTAAATTCTCCCATGGCCTCCTACTGGTGTTGAATGTAATTCTCTTATAATACTGTTTCTGATTTCTGAATCTTGGGCTATGACAATCCTATCTTTATATTGTATCAACTCATTCACCATTCTCAGTATGGGAAATAATTACCTGATATTTTCCTGTGCAGTTCTTGTAGTTTAGAACTAGTCTTTGTTTTCTTTGTGATTTGTTGCATAATATTATTGAATTGTTGAGTATAAACTGATAGGCTGAATGACATAAATGATTCTGATTTGTCAACAGTAGAGCTTTCTTAGTATAAAATAATTTTCTGACAATACATCACCGCTTTGTTTGTAATCTCGGTTTATATTTAATAGTACATATCCCGTTTGATTAAAAATCTTTCGTGAGTTTGAATTATTTCGCATTAACTCCTTATGCTCTTTTGATCTATTCCGATTGTAAACTTATTACATAACATCTTTCTTCTGTTTTTTTTGTTATAGATACAACTCTCTGCATATGTTGATGCTTTTGTAATGATGAGAGCTTCTACTAAATAAGTTATAGGATGTCTATTTTGTATTAGAACAGCTCCAATTGCTATACCAGATGCGTTTATTTCTATGATAAAAGGTTGAGCAAAATTTAGATAAGCTAATACTGGTAGTGATGTCATTGCTTGTTTTAATTGAAAAAAAGTTGTTTTTGCTTTTTTTGTCCATTGAAACCGCTTTAACATGTTAGTGGAGAGGCAATGCATAATTTTAACAAATTTTCTATAATAGAGTTAAACCCAAAAGCCTTTTAACTCTTTACCGACTTGGGTAAATGTCATGTCACGCTTGAATCTTTTGGGATCCACCGCTATCCCTGCAGATAATATGTATAAATACTCAATTTTGTCTTGTATAAATGAGCATTTAGATGGCTTGATAAATAGTGAATGCTGCTTGAGTTGTTCTAATACCTTTTGGAGATGAGTTTGATGTAACCTCGAGGTCTTGCTATATATAAGTATATCATCAAAAAACACTAAGATAAACTTTCTTAAGAAAGGTTTAAGCATTGCATTCATTAAAGCTTGGAATGTTGATGGTGCATTTGTGAGTCCAAATGGCATTGCCATAAACTCATAGTGTCCCTCATGAGTTCTAAAGGTAGATGTCTTCTTATTCGATTTGGTGAAAGCCCCTTAGGTCCAATTTTGAAAACAGTAGCTCCATATAATTCATCCATAAGTTCCCGTGAGAGTGGATGAAATCTGTCAGGTATTGTTACTCTATTGAGGGCTCTGTAATCCACACAAAATCTCCAAGTTCCATCCTTCTTTTTGATTAGCAGTGCTGGAGAAGAGAAAGGGCTGATGTTTTCTCTGATTATGCCACTGTCCAACATTTCTTTAATTAGTTTTTCAATTTTGTCGAAATGTGGATTCTGTAATTTTTTACCCTCACCGGTTGAGTTCGTGTGATGGATCCGATGGTCTATATCCCTTCTTGGAGGTAAGTCACGGACTTTGAAACAGCTTGATATTGAGATAATACTTGTTGTATCCCTGTAGGTAAGTTACTGAAATCTTTTATAGAGGAATGCTCCTATCATTTCGGATCTGAAATATGAAACTATTTCTTTTCGCAATTTTGTGAACATGGAATGAAATGCTATCCATCAGATTATATCCCCTCAGAATGTATTTAATCTATCATTAAAGTAGAATTTCATACGCTTTTGTAATCAATCAGATATTCACCCAATTGTTCTTGAACACCCAAAACTACATCCGCCTTTGCATGGGTAGATAGAATCTGGTAAAAGTATTTCCTTATAGTTGGATAGGAATATTAGAACATATTCTCAACATTTTAAAGTTTCCCATTGCCTACTAATACTTGAAAAACGATGTGTTACTTTAGAATAAATTTTGCTAGTTTTGATTGAATGAAATTGTAGTTGACCCAATCACAATCGAACTTGTACTTTTTTATTTCCAATCCCTGTAATCTTAAAGTTCTAGGATTACTTGTAAATGCATTGAGGTGATTGGAAATTCTTCTTGTAATATTTGCGCTTTCTTGCTGCATGTATTGCTCTTGATCCTCATTGATCACCATTAATGCAAACAAATTTACAGATATGACCTGATACTTTTCATCAGTTAAAACATAATCCCTTCCTTCTTCTTTCTTCTAACTGTTGGTGTTAATTGATTGGAATGTTTTGTTTGTTGGTCATTATTGCTCGTTAGATGTCAAGGTGTAGAAGAAAGGTGGTAGATTTGTGGTTAACCTTTGAGCTTGAGTTCTGTAATTTCTCATGAACTTCATCGCCACCTGCCTTCCATAAGTTTAGCTAACCTGAAAGCTTGTTGTAGGAATTGTAGGGTTTTACTTCCCTTTTGATATCATGTCTTAAGCATTCAAAATAACTTTGTAAAAAATTCGGATACGAGATCCGACAATAGTTCCTCAAATTCATTATAAACTCGAATCAGATTTCTTGTAATTTAGCCAATTCTCCTCTCAAATCTCAGATAAAGATGGACCAAATCTTTGAATGACTGTTTCTTTGAATTGTGTCCATGAATGCAACTGCTTATTTAGATTCATCGATACCAAATTTTAATGCCGTCCATCCATGTAAACAGATGCAATTAAGAATTTTGGTCCTCTCGATAGTTATAATCAAAAAATTATCTCGCTTTGAAAAGCCAACCTTGGATTTTCTCCATTGAACCTTGGCATATCTACTTTCACGTGTCTATTGTCAGGTTGTGTTGTTGTCTATTTGGAAAAAATTTCGATGAGAAGGTACATACTGCGGATCTGTTGTTTTGATGATTGTTTTCCAATTTTTCTTTCTATAAGATAATCTTCGATACCTCAAAGATAATGAAGATATCGTTTCATCTCATTTTATTAAGTCTTCCTACACACCTCATCTATGGTCTCGCTATGTGTCTTGTTCCTTCGCCATTTTTTTTTCTGAGCGATGCACAACAAGGAATTAATGATGAATCAAATTCCTTGAATTGAGTTTTATTACGTGAATTGTCCGTCAAGGACAATCTCTGCTCAGGCCATAGTTAGACTTGAGTTTGGTTCGTGAGTTGACGGCGAGTGGTCCAACTCGACGAAGTTAATTGATAAGGGAGATTATCTGTGCTTTCAACCCGGATTGGCCTTTGTTCTTGGCGTTGGATCAAGACTTGGATTGAGTTTCTTGAATCGATCAACCGCCGACAATGCACCTCCCGTCTCCCTGATTTGTGTTTCACTGCTTGCTCTTGATTCCCCGTCGTTCGTTAATGGATTACACGCGTTACCTTCTGCGCGGCTTGATCCTTTGCCTAGTTATGTGTTCCTTGGAATTGATCTGAGCCTTTGATAGGGGCTTATGCGGTTGCTTCTGTGTCGTTGGATGAAGCTTCTAGGGGAAGCTTTCCTTAATCTGCTCTTTTGTTTTGTTTCATTCGACCATTCGAGCCGTCGACGCTCCAGAGAGGGAAGGAGAACTGAGAGCGGAGAAGGGGGAGAAACCTGTGGTTCATCATGGAGGCGCTCAGACAACCAGGAGGAAGGGTGTGCAGGAAAAAGAGAAGAAGGAGGAGACTGAAGAAGATAAGTTTCTTTCTGAAAATATTAATTGCCTCCTCTATTTGTCTTTCTCTCCTTATTTATACTATTATATCATCTGATCTACTGAGTCTAATGTTTCTTTACAAGACGCAAGTTTTCCTATTATAACCGCTTCTTTTCTTAGGGTGGAATGTTCTTGCGGTTTTATCTCGATGGCATTTCTTGAATCTTGGTATTTGAATCGATAGTTGATCATCGAAGCTTGACTCATGCTTTACTCACGGTTGCTTTACTCTTGTTCTTTGTATATTTATAGTTGTAATGGATTATTCTTGTTATGCTTGTTATTTGCTCATCTTTGGTTTGATGTGTATTATTTCTCTGTATTGTATACGGATTTTGGTTCGAACCGTTTCATATCTTGTATTTAAGAAAAGTCCTTTGGATATTATATTGTTGTTCTTTGTAAAATTTTTTATCCTACTGCTCTCTGTTATTGTAAAAGCTATTATATTTGTCTTGTATAATTGTAATATTCACTCTGAGAACTTAACTCTCATTGATGGATATATTTCATAGTTCTTTACCAACTCGCCTTTCTTCTATCCCTTTTATTTTTGTTATTGATTTGGGGATATGGATTCATATCAATTTCTTTTTTTTATTTCTTTTTCTGTTCTCAGATCTCGTCGATACCTTACACTGTGTTTAAGGTCCTGTTTATAGTTGATGCTTGACATTTGCTGATGGTTTCTTAGCTCCGCTCCTTCATATTGTATCCAAAATAATGTTGATGTGCAATCATTGATCATTGTTGTTTTTACTTGCATGCTCAAATGATCTTATTATGTCTCTTTTATAATTTTTTTTTTGGGTTAAAACTCAAAAAACGAATCAATTCAAATCAAATTTTTTAATTTGGTTCAATCTTTTATATATATATATATATATATATATATATATATATATATATATATATATATATTTGGATTCGATAATACTTGATTTTTTTTGTTTTTATTTTATATTATTTTAATCTGATTAAATTAATAAATTGATTTTTTTTATTTTAAAGATAAATTTGCATCTATTAGTTTTGCTTGATTTTGTATAAA
Source organism: Cymbidium sinense (assembly GCA_021442155.1). Classification (NCBI taxonomy): domain Eukaryota; kingdom Viridiplantae; phylum Streptophyta; class Magnoliopsida; order Asparagales; family Orchidaceae; genus Cymbidium; species Cymbidium sinense. Next base: position 45,511,635 of record CM038227.1, on the reverse strand, counting down.
ATGATTTGATAAAATGATATAATTCTTTAATAAATAATTATTATATCAATTTATATTTTTAATTTTAGTTTTATTTTAAATTGAATCGAAAATCTAAAATAAATTTTTGTTTGAATCGGTTTTATTTATATTATTAATTGAACAGATCAATTTTTCATATTCTAGATTTAAAATAGATCAGTTTAATAAATTGTAAAACCTGTACGATCAAATCGATGGATTGCACACTGTTCATTCGAAAAATTATTAAATTTTAATAACATAGTGTTATGTGACTCAGTTAATATATAGCTGCTTGTAGTGATTGTAAAATATTAGGTGTGAGGTGTTATATATTGTTAGTATATAGATAGATGTGTATTTTTTACAATTGATATTACATCAATAGACAATATTATACAATAATTTACAGATACAAATAATAATAACAACAACAACAAATTTTTATCTCACTAAGTAGGGTTGCATGACATTATGTTTTATAGATAATGTATAATAATTATGTATTAATTAAGTATCATATGATATTATGTTATTAGTGTCTGAATAAAAAGATATATTTATATTCAGCACTTATTAGCATTTTTCTTTTTAAATGTAAAATATTTTTCTAGAGTAAAATTCTATATTCTTCGTGTGAATTTGAATATTATCTATTTCTTATTTTTTTTTTATTGCCATGTGCACCTTCATGGAGAGGTAGAATTCTTAATAATTCTTTTATTTAAATACCTTATTAATTTCATTTTCATAGGGTTTTTTTTTTTTCGGTGTGTGTATTCTCTATTCTTTTGACAAGGCCTGTATTTTGTAGAAATGTTTCTTTAATCAAATTCATCAATATCTATTTTTAAGCATAGAAAAGTATTTGATAAGTAAATATCTAATTTTAGATGTTAGATATATAAATGTATAAGAATGATGTGGTATGCAGGTAAATTTGTTTACTTCAAAAATCTAAAAGAACAAAAGTTTCAGAATGAACTGGGCAATCACAAGCTGCTTTATATTTCTAATTGAGTAACTGTAAGTATTTTTGAGTCGAGATGGATTAGATTTGAACCTCTAGCTCGAGCGTGGGGCACAATACATTGAGCTCACAATCCCATAAACAAGTTGAGTTTGAGCTAGTTCGGCTTACTCATGAAAAAATATTACGTGCGGTATTTGGATGCATCCGGACACTAATCAAGTGCAGACATCTGATAATATTCTCTCTTCACTTACACCCCCTCGTGATAGTAGTGAATTTATATTCCATTTGCATTCTATCACCACTAGAGGATGTTAATTTTTTGATTTTTTTCTGAAATATTTAGAGGGTATAATACGTTAATATATACAATTCATATCAACTATAAATAATATAGGTTTTATTTATGATTATTTGTACGGTCATAAACCATAAATTTATAATTAATCGTCTTATGCAAAGCATTCAAGACAATATTACTCCTCTCTTCAGTTAAAAATCTATCTTATATTAGCTTAGCCAATCCTTACTATTTTAGTATTATAGAAAAATATATATATTTAGATTTAATTCGGACACTCGGAAGAATTCTCACCTCAAATTGTGAGTAATTTATGATAAATAATTTCTCTTAAAAAAGAAAATATTATGATTTAATATCTTTGTACTATGATCACCTCAGATTTCATCTTCTTGAAATTAATGACAAATTAATCACTCGAGTAATTTAATAGTATTTTAATGATCAATGTTGTCAAATAATAACAAGTTATAAGAAATTTTTGTATTTGTCAAAATTATTTTTTTAATCATACAAACAATATAATTGTATAAATTCATAAACTCAAGATATTGAACAAAGTGATTTTCAAAAAACTTTAATTAATAAATAAATCACATACTTTGATTTGTCATGAGTTATTTTAATTTGTGAAACTAGAATTTCTCTTCTTTCACCCAAATTTTTTTTATGTAATCATCTTGATGGAGATGCACTTATATATTAAAGGATAGGAAGAGGACCGATAGTTTTTCTATGAAGAGATATTTTATTTGATCAAACGGTCGATCAAACTCTCTCTTGATTATTGAGATTTAAGTACATAATTAATTATTAAATAATAAATTAAATAATAATTAATGTGGGTCATATTTCAGAATTAATTACATAATTCTTACATTCTTCCACTTGGCTCATATAATATTATTCAATTTAAAGATTTAATAATTATATACATAAACATAATGCGCATTACATGTCAAATATTTTTCTTAATTTGGTCAAATCATAATTCATTATTAAGTAAAAATTAATAGGGATCATGAATTTACATCATTAGTACATATTTCCTTCCATGTATCATAATATTAATTTTACACTTAATATGATCTATAATGAGAGATAATCATAATGATTCAACATTAATGTCTTTATAAAAAATAAATCTTGTTAACATTTACATAATTCTTTCATGTATATACATTCAAACATAATGAAACAAGATGCGATAATATATCAGCAATAATTCAATAAAAAGCTCAGAGAGTCAAATGCATAAAGAGCATAATAAATTCAATAATATTTTTTAATAATGCTCATCTTTTTAACATGTTTATTAAATAGTTTAGGCTGCAATCCTTTAGTTAAAGGATCAACAATCATAAGATTAGTACTAATGTGCTCAAATGACACTCCCTGTTTCTGAACTTCATCTTTAATGACAAAGTATTTCAATTCCATATGTTTAGCACCCTTTGAATACTTATCGTTCTTAGAACAGAAGACTGCTGCGACATTATCACAATAAATTTTCAATAGCTTGGCAATACTGTCAACAACTCCAAGTCCTGAAATGAAATTTCGCAACCATAACCCATGAATTGTGGCTTCAAAACATGTCACAAACTCAGCTTCCATAGTGGATGCAGCAATGACGGACTATTTCCCACTTCTCCATGAGATAGCTCCTCCAGCTAGTAGGAACAAATAGCCAAATGTGGATTTTTTAGTATCCACAGATCCAACAAAATCTGAATCTAAATATCTAATCACCTCAAGATGACCAGATCTCCTATAAGTGAGCATATGTTCTTTCATTCCTTGTAAATATTACAAAACTTTATTTGCAGCCTTCCAATGATTAATTCCTGGATTACTTTGATATCTACCCAACATTCCCACAGCAAAACTAATATTTGGTCTCGTATAAATCTGAGCATACATCAAACTTCCAATAATATATGCATAAGGATTTTGTTTCATTTGCTTACGTTCCAATTCATTCTTTGGGCATTTCATAAGATTGAATTTTTCTTGTTTCTAAATTGGAATAATACTTGCAGAATACTTTTCTATTTTAATCTCTCTAAAACTTTATTGATATATGCTTTCTAAGATAATCCTAACAATTCTTGTGATCTATCACAGAATATTTCAATTCCTATCACATATGATGTCTCACCCGTAACTTTCATTTCAAAGTTTTTTGAGAGAAATTTCCTAGTCTCATATAATAATCTAAGATCACTAGTTTCAAGCAAGGTATCATCAATATATAAAATCAAATATATATAAACTTACTCCCACTGACCTTTAAATATATACATCGATCAACAATATTTTTTTTAAATCCAAAGATAGTAATAGTATCATTGAATTAAGATATCATCATCAAGAAGCTTGTTTAAGTTCATATATTGATTTCTTAAGTTTACACATAATATGTTATTTTCCTTTAATTGAAAAACCTTCAGGTTGATTCATATAAACTTGTTGACCTCACTTTTGGAGTGAGCTCTTAACCTCCTCTTCTTAGACTTAGGACTCTTCTAGACACTAAGAATCTCTTAGTCATAAGACACTTCTAGTGATTAGGTGAACATCTAACCTAAGCCTAAAGACTTAGAAGTGTTAATCATAAGATTAGACTATGCCTTAGGGTTTAAGGAAATTACCTATCCCATAGCCTAAACCCAATCTAGATACGCTTTCTCAAATCAAACTCAGACTCAATTCTCAAACCAAGTCTAAAATTTAAATTCAAATTCCAAATCTAATTTCAAAATTTGACTCCAAATGATTGAAACCCAAAATCAAATTCAAATCCTAAAACCCCTTCCTAAGCCATATGAATCACAATCACAAGCTTAGCCAAAACTCCCCTTAAATCAAATCAAACTCAATTGATCTCTTTATAAATCAATTATTCCTTCATTTATATTCACAAATATAAATGAAATCCAAATTCAAATGACCAAAACTATATCGAAAATCAAATCCAAACTCAATCTAAGTCTTTTAAGCTAATTCTTTGGACTTAGCCAAATTCTATCAAGTCCAATTTTTCTTGAATCAATCATTCATTCAATTATCTATCCAAATATAAATGAAATCTACAATCATCAAATCAAATCGAAACCAACCCAAGTCAAACCCAACCTAGCCCTTTTGACTTGAAAATTTCAAATGAGCCAAAATCCCTTAAACTCCAAATTGATTGCCGTTGAATTTATATTCCAATTTAGGTCTCATATATAAGTTCAACTAAACTCGAATCAAATCAAAACCAAACCAATTGACCCACTTAAGTGCACTTGACCCAAAGTGATCTAAAAGATCCATTTGAGCCAACTTCTAATCCAACCCAAATTGGATTGAATCAAGCTCACCAAAATCTTCAACCATGATTGTTGATTACCCTAGGATGATTAATTGCAATCAATTGGGCCAAACCAAGCCCAATTGGCCATTTGATCCAAATTGACCCAAATTGGCCAAAAGAATCAAATCGGGTCAAATCATGATCTAACCCAAATTGATTGCAACCAATGGCTCAAGTTCATTCCAAATTGATTATTGAACTTGACCAAAGCATAATTAAACCTAATTTGATCAATCGAGCCCAATTGGTCAACTTGACCCGACCTAGCCCAAATTTGCCTAAAGGGTCAATTTGGCCTAAATTCAAATTAAATCCAAATTAAGTCAAACCAAAGACCACATTCATCTTCAATTAACTAATTGAACATGAATCAACTCATAACTTAAGCTAATTTGGTCAATTTTGGTCAAATGGGTCAATTTGACCAAAATGACCCATATGACCCAAATTGGGTCAAATCCTTTGAAACCAAGCCAAAACCCATTGGGGGCTGATCAAATCCAACCCAAACCCATTTGGGATCAGCCCAAAACCAACCCAACCCATTTAAATCCCTCATGGATCCTCCCCCACATAGAATTCCACTCAATCTCATTTAATTCCTCTCATCACATGCACTTAACTCCTCCCCAATATTTGCATTGAATAAATCTGATCATATGGCAGCAAGAGAGGATTTTGGAGTAAAAATCCAAAGTCCTCAATCAATCTACCATCCATCCCAACCACCTCATGCAAGATGACAATCAATTTGGAGCCAAAAAATTCAAAAAAAGATTGTATTTTCGGCCATTATAAAAGGAGGGGGAGATGAGGCTTTAGATCTCTTCCTCCCACCACCATTCAGCCCCCAAAAGCTCCCCAAAACAAAAAAGGGAACCCATCCCTACTTTTTTGAGCTATTTTTGAGCTCAAAAATTCAAATAATTGCTCTCCTGGCAAGGCGACGGTAGACATCGGAGAAGGCAACGTTCTGAAGGGAGGCAAGGGCTAAAGATCACTCCAAAGCTTCCTCACATACCTAGGAGTTTGCTCGGATCTTCACCGCCGCCAGAAATCATCCCCAGCGAGATAAATTTTGCCAAATTGTAGCCGGTCTTAGGATTTCGTGTATTTTGTATTAATTTTCTCACGATTTTAGGAATTTTCCCTAGATAATCCAGCATTTTTACTTTAAATCATCCTAATTAGATAATAGAATTTTTTTTATGCAAATCGGCATGAAAATGGATCCATTTAGACAAGTTTTGACTTAGAAACCCTCATTTTCTCCCAAAAAAAAAGCCTGAAAATACTGTTCATCGGGGTATTAGTCGTCGATCCGGTTTGCGGGATCGGCGGATCTCGCGTGATCTCGGTCTTGGATCGATGCCATCTAGGCCGTGGATTAGCTTTGACGCCAGATCGAGCGCGGATCGCGATCCGGACGCCGATCTATGCCATCGGATCGTGATCATCGAACCGCGTGATCCTCTTAAATCATGCGATCTATCAGGACCATCCGCTTGATCGGATGGCCCAGTATGGTCGTTTTCCTTCGCCAAAGGCGTCGCATGCGTATTTCCTTTTTATAAAAAAAAAATTAATTTAATTCACCTGAAACTTCAAAAATTCATAAAAAAATAAAATCTTAATAAAAAATTACAAACAATGGCTCGTTGGATTCATCTTTCCGAGAGGAATCCAACAAACCCAAAATCCCCAAAGTTTACTAAGTATTTGAGCTTAGTTTAAGTTTTAGTAAGAATTAAATTTTATTAATTAAGCCAAACATATAAGTTAGATTAAGTTGAAATTTTAAGAGATTGAAATTAAAGTTAAAACACACCTACCATAAAAATTTTAATTGAAAAGGACTTCTGGATTGAGAGAAATTAAATTTTGAAGTTCAGATTATCCATTTTAATAAAATAAATCAAATAAAAATTCAGAAATTTACAAAAATCTTCAAAATAGCTTAAATCACTTCAATTGATATCTACAACTCCTAAGAAAATAATGTGATCATTTGAATCTTAATGAACTCCAAACAAACACTTAAGATTAGAGTTTAATCACTTAAGGAGTTAATTAAAATATAATCTAAAAACAATTTAAATATTAAATCAAAATCAAAAATGAAATAATACTTAAGCAATCATTAATCAAATCTCAAATCAGAGAAATATCATTCTTAGAGAAAAATTAAATTAAATATGATTAAACCTATTTAAGTTAATAAAACTCAATTAAATGATTAAATCTCAAATCAAACTCAAAACCCAACAAATTTAGGAAACTTTAATCATTTGATACTAATCGAATTAAACCAAATAAAATTAAAGTAAAGTTAAATAACATATAATTAAATCACATCTATTTAGAATAAGATAATTAATTAACCATTAAATATTTCAACCTAATAACTAAATCGGACATGTTAATGAAATCAAACAAACATAATAAATGAAACAAATCAAGTAAAACCCTAATCATGAATAATCAAACTTAATTAGTCAAACATCTAATTAATACAAATTTAATAAATTAATTCATCATCTTAATTAATCAAATTAATTTAAATAAGTTATATTAAAAGCTAAATAAACTCAATTAAATTTAATGATCACACCCCTCAAATAAACTAATTTAGTTAGTCAAATTAATCATATTAAATCTAAACTTAATCAAACATAATTAAGATGCAATTAAATACTAATCAAAACCTAAATTACACCAAAATCATTAAGTCATTAATCTATAATTAAACAAACTCTTAATTAATCTAATAATTTTAATTGACCCCTTAATCAAACTAAATTAATCAAACATCTAATTAATGCAAACTTAATAAATTAATCCATCAACTTAATAAACTAAATTAATTTTATAAATCACATTAAAATTAATCCAAATCAAAAAACTTAATTAATCTACTAATTAATTTAATCACACTAATTAAGTCAAATTGATCATATTAAACTTAAGCTTAAACTTAAAATGCAATTAAATGCTAATCTTAATTTAAACTTAAATCATTAACTCACATTACATTAACCTAAATAAATATGAAATCAAATTTTAAAAAATAAATAAATTTTACTTAATTTAATAATTTGATCACTCTTAAACTAATTAAGTTAATCAAATTAATCACATTAAACTTAAGTTTAATCAATCAAAATGCAATTAAATAATAATCAAAACCTAAATTAAACCTAAACCATTAAGTCATTAATAATTACATCATTAGTCTAAACAAATATGAAACCAAATTAAAAAAAAATTAAATAAACTTTATAATTAACATAAATAACTTAATTAAACTAATCACATTGAACCTAAGCAAACCCATAGACTAATAAAGCAAATTAAATCAAATTAAATTAAGTTAAATTAAGAAAGACTCTCATCAATTTAATATACAATCAAATCAAATCTCATTCAACCTACTTAAATAAGATAAACTAATTAACTATCTAATGTATGAAATCAAAATGCAAATCAAATTTTGATAAACATGACAAATGGATAAGATTAAAAGATAAAATCCTAATTACAAGGAATCAAACTCAAGTAAAAATCAAAATAAAATCTCAATTAATTTAATCTGATCAAACTACAAATGAATGAACCATAACCACAATCAAATAAGCATGAAATTAAGTCACATAACCATAATCAAAGAAAAGAATTAGATATTAATTTAAAAGG